>JAHREE010000563.1:6186675-6234769 GCA_033628505.1 Tringa tobata
AGGCTTTTCAATCGAAACGATTATATGAAAACGTTATTTTTTCATTATTATTAACCGAATGGTTGCAGGGTTAGGAGCCAGTAGTGGAGACCTCAGTATGGCTTAGGTTTTCCAGCCAGGAGTTGCAGTCCAGGCAGGTACAGACTATTGGAAGTAGCATTGTAAGCCCCGTAAATGCTGTGATGATTCAAACTTGAGTAAGGGTTTTTGCTGTGTCTTTTCGACAGAACTTGTTAACATCAATCTCGCAGCGAGCTTGCCTCAATAGGAATATGTCTGATTTAATTGTTACAGTAAGGATCATCTCCTTTAATAAGGAAATCTATGTCTTAGCAGCCCCTTACAAACAGCTCGTTCCTGTCTTTTTTTGTTGTTGTTTTTAAATCCTCAGTATGTGGTGTGGGAACCTTCCATCTTTGACAGTATGCATGCACTTAATGAGAAAACTAGTAGAAATGCAGAAATTGACAACTGCCCTTTTAAAGCTTCCTATTACCATACTTTGGGGCTTGAAGGGATTGCTTCTGTAGCTTTTATATTGTTAGTATGTTTGTAATCCTATTTATGTCCAAATGGATTATAGGAATGAAAGTGCAGCAGATGTCCCCTGCTTGTTACAACTGTGTCTTTTAATTATTTCTTGCTCTACAAAATCTGCATTGTTTACCTCATGACCCGAAAAAAGAGAGAAAATGGGTTTGTACCTTTGTTTAAGTCTGTGGTAGTATTGCAACTTGAGAAGTTTGGGGTGTTTTTGTTTTGTTTTTTTTAATGAGAAGCTAAGGCTAGAAAATCTTAAGAAAAAAAAAAAAGTCTGTATACGCCACCAACCTGTCTGTGAGCAGTGAACTACTGAAGTTGATTCTGGAAGTTGCAAGAGTCTGAATGCTGAGCACCGAGAGGAGGAAGCAGTTGTGAAGTGGAATCTTTCCAGTGTAGCTAGGTCTCCATTTTGGAGAAGCCACACTAAAGATGCAATTTTTTTTGCCATCTTGAAGAGCAAATCCTTCAAGATTTAGTAGATCTGTTATGCCTTCTTGAAAACAAAGACTAACCCTAGGAATAATTTAGATTTTGCTTGGTTTATTTTATTTAAGCTCTAGTATGAAAACAGTGTGTAAACTCTTGCAAGTCATCACTGAAGACATTAAAAAATGTCTCAACAGAAGACAGATTGAAGAGGTAGATACACTGTTAACTTGACAGTACTCTCTAGTGCAGGGCTTCATAAAAGCAAACTTGGTATTAATTTTGTATAGAACTTAATTAACTGAAATTTTTGGTGAATATAAATACTTGTGTTGTTTCAAGCTTTCACTCAGGTTTTCACTCAGGCACAAAATAATGAAAATTAAGGCTATGTAAGAAAAATATTTTCATAATCAAAAAATAGTTTTTCAGCTGTCAAACTGTCATTCTGTGTTGTTACCATTTTAAAAGTTATTTTTATAGTACTTCGTATTCATTATTTCCAAGCAGGGGGGTAAAAAAAGCCCAAATGCCCTACCTTTTCCAAAAAGAAAATGCACAAACCGAATCATTAACTGTAGTGCAAATTTATACCAGTGGCAAAGTTTAATAGGCCTGTCTCCTGCTGATTTTCCAAGACAGGTTTATAGAGACCTGTATTAGTACGTCCCAATATTTTCTGACTTTCACATGAAAAATTCTCAAAATAACATGGGAAATTTAAAGATGCAACAAAAATTCTTAGTGATTGCTGCCTAGTCGTTTTTGTCTTGTGCTGTTGTGTGCTGTGATGCTAATACTGAGGTCTGTGAAGGGAAAAGAGTAAGCCTATTATCAGTAGATTTACTGCAGGGTTTGCTATGCCTGGGTCTAGATTTCCATTGCGGGCGTTTCAGAAAGCTTAGAGCAACTGGTCTGTAGCATTAAAGAGCACACTACAGATGTCTAATTAAAAGCTGTAGGTATACTTTAGTACAGAATTACTGAGCTCATCATATGGCAGGTGATGTGTAACTCATCATTCAGGATCAGAAATGCTCCTCCTTTCTGAGGAAGAGTATTATTGCTTTGTTTCTTGCATGTGGCTTTATTCAGTTCCTGTATAGGTAGAGTACAACTTACCTGATATTTTTAGTAAAAGAAGTTTAGTTAAATAGCACTGAGTTGACTGGATGCAGTAGCAACTATGAGACTCTGTTTATTTACTTGCAGACTGAAGAAAAAAATGAAGCTGAAATGGTATAGTGTTCATTAACACTATAGTTAGTTTACAGAGCCAGTTCTGGCTTTCTCCAGCTGCTTGGAGCAATGTAGTATCATGGTATCAATACGTTAGATTCTGTGCAGTACACCTGAAGCCCCTTTCTCTCTTTTTTTTTTTTTTTTCTCCCCCAGTTCTTTGTCTCATGTCAGAGTTCTTTGGCCCCTGTTGCGAACTTTTTTCTTTCCAAAAATCTCTTGATCTGTAATTTTAATTCCTTTCCCTTCTAAATAATTGCTGTGCCTCTTTTTTTCTACTTTTTAAACCTTCAGCAGAAAAAAAGGTGAAACTGTTCTTACATGTGCAAAACACCATAGAAACTTGAGAGTAACTGCCTTCTGTACTGTGTTACAGCTGTAGAAAGCAATTCATACCATCTATTTGTAGATGCAGAAAATACCAAATTGACTATGCACTTCCTATTGTTTGAAGTACACCTGGACAGTAAATGCTACCCATTTTAGTAGAAACATTTGCATTAATGTTTCCTAGTTGATCTACTTGAAAGAGCTTTTCAGTCTGTGACTGCTTGCACTTAATTATGTGCTTATTGCACTTAGAAATAGACTGCATAAAGATTTTCAACTGATACTCACGTGTTGAATTTGTGTATATGTTAGTCAAATTGCAGAAGTAGGGCTGTAGGATTCTCCAGTGCTCAAAGAGAAAATTGTGTAGTTTCTTTCTTAAGAGAGGCTTACAGAAAATAATATTGGCAAACAGATTCTTTCATTGGCCAAAGATATGCTAAGTAGGCATATCTTTATAATATAACCTTGGACTTTGGCTAATATGGCCTTTGTAAGACTCAGCTGATAGCAATTTTATTACTACCATTTGAAGTGTGAAACTGAGTTATCCATTGCACTGTACCATATTTAAAGAACAGTATTTTTCATTTTAACAGTCTTAGCAAAACCTTTATTCTACTTCTGTTTTACATTAATGCCCTTAAATTAATGTGTGTGAAAAAGGTTTAGTTAAATATTGGGATTTTAAGGTCAGCAGGCAAGAAATGTGTTCAGAAATCAGAAATGTTGTTGATAGCACCATTTCTGCCTTTTTGCATCTTCCCCGTAGCTTTTAGGATGAGGCAAAAAAGATAGCAAATGATGAATTGCATAATTTGCATGCATTAATATTGTCAGTGGATATTTTATATATTACCATAAAGTTTTAAACTTAGTCTTTTTGGCTGTAGTTGTCTTTTAAAAGAAATGTTTCTGAATACTATAGAAAAGCTTTTTTCTTTCCCGCTTTCTGTTGCTATCTCTGGTATATCCAAAAATGGTCACATGAATTTTGGTTAAAATTCTATGATTCATCTGTGGGCAGAAAATAAATGTTGAAAGCTTCCACCGAAAAGGAGACTATTACAATTCAGGGATACATTCAGGGGGAAATGTATCAAAGTACAAGTTTTTAAACATATTTCTTATGGTGTTTGTTTACATGGTCAGATGATCAGACAGCATTTTAGACAGTCATGTGGATGAATTTTTCCAGAGGATTCTTAAAGGAAATGATTTAGTTTATTACTTCAGAGAAACAGCTGATTTATTTTTTTTTTTAATTAAAGATTAAAACTTTTATCTGTTGATTTTTTAGAAGGATTAAGATAGTGGTTTTCAATTTAAGGTGTATATATATAATAGCAAAGAAGCAAAGTAAAGTACAGAATTAAAGTTGGCTATAAAAATTTTTTACATGAGTCCAATACTAGATGCAGCAAATCTGTTATCTAGCTCTACTGCTAAATAACTTAGAAACAGTGATTCTTTCTCCAGCTTAAGATCTTAAATATCATGGGCACTAACATGGATTGAAAGACATCACACCACTAGTAACATGGCTGTGTGGAATCTGGATAAAATAGAGGGGTTCAGGAACTGATTTTTGGCAACGGATAATTTTCAAAGATGGACTATCCCTGCGGATACCAAAGATGGTATCCCTGTGGAATCAAGTACCGTGTGCTTTGTTGAGAGGAACTTTTAGAAGGAGTTTTGAGAGGCAGATATATAGTAAATATATAGAAGTAAAATATACTTCATTTTCAGAATGCTGAGGCAAATGTACTGCATCTTAGATGTGAAAAGTCTAGTTCAAAGCTGGCTGTTGCAGGAGAAGAGGGGTTAGGTGACCCGATCTTTCTATTTCTATTAATAGTTAGAAAATAAGAAGTTGGCATGCTGGCTAACTAGAGTAAGCAATACAGTGTTATGCACTGGTGAAATCATGCCAAGGGTGATTTGTAAGTGTAATATAACATGGCAAGACCTCAGTACCTGTACCAGTTGAACTGAGGATCAGGTCTGACAATTGAAGGGGTAGGTCGCACTAAGTCGTAATACGTTTTTTGTTTTACTTTCAAGCAGTCAGGTTTGTATGATGCAGAGTTAAAATAGCTTTTGCTTAATAACAAAAATAACTAATGATAATATAGTTCAGACTATATTTAAATAGAAATTGCAGAAATTAAAGCAACTATTAAGCAGTTAATGTCTTATTTAAAAACATGCTTAATGTCTTATTAAAAAATTTTCAGTCTTTATCTGAAGCATAATGAACATGAATCAGTATGAAATTTGTGTGGACTCGGTATCAATTACTGTTCTTGACAATTGTTTTTCCCTCAGTGAAATTAATGGCTAATAGTAGTATAATGCTTTCCTTATTTTCATCTTCTCTGTAGTTAATCACAGTGACTTCAGTCACAGCTTTTTGTTAACATTAAACATGACTTAAAAATTACTACATTTTTTACATAGTGAATATATAGGCTAAGGTGCATGCCCTTGTTGTTAAAGGTGATGAGAGAGACTAATTTAATGACTGCCCAGAGTTTTAACTTTATATGTTAAATGATACATGCTAATTTTCTTTCCTTTCTTATGTAGAAGGGAAAATGGTTAAACTAATGTAACGCCTATAATCAAGTCTGTCTGAAAAGAACAATGGGATGTCATGCTTAGTCATGCTTCATGTTTGACTTCTAATTTCTGTTCTACTATGAAGTTTAACTTGTGAAGGAAGATAAGCCGTGAGGAATATGCATAGGTAGACATTGCAAAATTTGGTCAAGGTAGAAGTTATTATAAAAATACAGCCCCTTGCCGAACTGCTACAAAGTGGTAAACGTGCTCATTTAATTAGCTAATTTATGGCACATGCATGCAAAGAACTGTAGCTGTTCTGAAAGCTGGTAACTTTCAGAAATTTGCCTTTTGATAAGCAAGTCCCGCGTTGGGTAGGATTGAGGTAAAATGAGGAGACCTGTTTTTTTTCCTTTCTCATTTCTGTTTGGTAAATATAGAATTGCAGTAGATATTTTGAGCACCAATCCGTGACTCTGCTTTACTTAACAATCTTGCAAGTGGTTTTCAGTCAACAAATAGCTGCATCTCAGTAATAGTGTAATTTGAGCTTTGCTTCATCTGCTTTCTCCAATTTTTTTATTATTCATGCTTATTGTTTACACAGCCTAATGGACGGTCTTTCATTGATGTATCTGAGGATGAAGTAATACAAACTGCCCGTAAAGAAAATATAAAGCAGCCTGTGGATGCAGAAAAGAAGAATGAAAAGGTCAGTTATCGATATGAAATTACAGTGTCAAAGTCTAGTGCATGTTATTTCAATATCTAATAATTCTACTTGTGATTTGAAATCCTGATACTTAACATGAGTTAAAGAGAAATATTCCTTACTACGAATAGTACTACTAATCAAATTTGGTGTTGGAAAGAGCTAAAATAGTATTTTCTTAACTGCTGAGATCATGCCTTATCATGAAACATTTGCATCAAGCAACCCCCCCTCCCTGCCCCCTGCTAAACACTATCTCTGTTCACCATCTGAAAATGTTAAGCTTACAAAAATTAAGTTTGTGTTCCATCTTCTCTGCCTTCTGTGAAGGTGCAACATAATGATTGCATCTAACTAATGGTAGTATTTTTAAGTGGCTTGTAAACAGTCTAACAATGGGGGGGGGCTACTATTCAAAGGATTAAGTCCCTGTGCCTGTTTATTTCTTTTGTCAGATGTATCCATTAGTGATTAGAGTTCCTAATTTCTGAGGACAAATATGGGCTTTGAAGTCTGGTGTGAGCTTTTTGTTATGCAAATTGAACAGCTACATTAAAAACATCTTTTTAAAGCTTGGTCTGTAGCTTTATCTAAAAGGTAACCATACTAATGCCAATGTTATTTTTTGCACTGTGAGGACTAATATCTTCTAGCTTTATCATAACTGCTGTCATTTGGAGGCAATGTGCGTATATTTATGATAGGCCTTTGACAATAATTTTGGCTTCATTCTTCTGCTAACGTTGTGCATGAAATTTTCCTGCTGTCATGGATGTCTGATTTATTTTCTTCAACAAAATGCATTTGTTCTAACTATACTGAGGAAAAATAAATGACTATGCATAAATAGTCAGAAACCAGTAGTTGATTATTGTAATTTGTTTAGCTCATTCAAGCTTTAATTAACTTATTTGACTATACTATAGTAACTTATTTTGCAGTTAGTATGTTGGCTAAAAGACTGTATCCTTGTAGTTGGCTCTAGGGCTCTAAATGTTTTTAGCATTGGTGAAAAGAAGGGCTTTTCTGTGAAATGGGTTTGCCTTAAAATTTCATCTTGCACACTTCCTTCTCTTCACCATGTGTCGTGTATCAGATTGACTTTCTGGGTTTTTCTTCAATAACAAAAAAAAAATTGATCCTGAAGATATAACTGTATTTTTCTTCTCAACTTTCACTTTATTTCAAGCAGGTTTCCAAGTAGGTAAGGTGTTTAAATGCTAAACTCAAGCTTTACCTTAAAATTGCAAACTGAGCGATCTGAATTTTAAAACATTAAATTGAAACTGCAGCTCCAGGAAGTCAGTACCACCGTATGGATACGGATGCTTGTTTAACTAATTATGTTTTTCTGTCTCTTTGGAGAACCCTGGGCAAAGCATGATTGCCTCAGGAGTTGATTGTTACCCCTCAATTAAAAACATCCCCAAGAACTTCCTTTAAACTACAGTTAACTTTACAGGCGTCCAATTATTTGGTTAAGCCTCTCAGGGCATCTGTTACATTTGTAACATTATAAATCTGCTAAGAAGATTGTAAGGTGTCCTGTGTCTGTGTCTTTGTATAGCTTGGGATGGGTGGTACAAGTCAATGGGTGGGATTTAAGAGGTATATGCATGTGTGTTTATATATATATATATAATCTATGACCTGAAGGGTATGATTTGGGGGGGGGGAGATGTTTGAATTTATTTGAATTTATACTTTCAATGAAAATCACACTCCCTTTGTGTTTCTGTATTTCTTAGCTGCTTCGGATTTGTGAATTTCATGCATGTTTTTTCAGGATAGTCATTGAAGTTGTATCCTCTTGTTCTGCTTTGGGGGAAGGGAAGTTTTGGGTAATGTCTGGACTGTGGCTGTTCATAGGGTTTGTGATTCTCTTGACACTTTGAATAGTTTCTTCCTTTTTTTCCGTTTCAGTTGCACGGTACATGTTTTCTTTTGGCTTTAGCGTAAGGGACTTTGTCTAAGAAGTGTCTCTGTGGATAGGATTGCAGGATGTTAAAACTTCATTGCCCATTCTGTTTGTGAACACACAACTGCCTTGTCTTAAATACTAGAAATAAACAGACCCTTAGGGATGAGGAAGAAAAATTTATTTTTCTATTGCTCTTCCAGGGGGGACAGAGCATCTTAAAGACTTGAAAAATTTTGATAGGCTTCCTGAGTTCCTCCTGTGTTCTGTGGCTGGTGGCAGAGCTAACACTGGCAACCCTCTGTATTGCAGAAGGTGACGCTTTGAATAAATTGGCTTCTGTAAAATGATGGGCTGGCTTGCTCAGTAACCTCTAACATCTCGTGCTTTTTCGGTCAGTTTGTTACTGAAACAGAGGCTGTTACAGCACTAAGTTCTGCAGGTGATGAGTAAACTTGATAACTAATTATGGTTCTGGTTTCTCAGATGAGGTTCTAGTAACTCTGTTTAGGAAAGTAAGTATATTTTCAAGATTTGAATTCTTGATATTTTTAAAAACAGGGTTTGTTAGTAGCAAACTTATTTTTATAACTGTTAAATTTTGATGTTTTCATGTCGATATCTCTGTAGAAGCTAGTTATATAAGAAACTGGAGTTATAACTTGAAGGAGCAGTCGTGTTGAACTGCTGTCTGGGGGACTTCTGAAGTCATTTCTGGTGTTCTCTTAGTGCCAGAGGACAGTTGGGTAGTTACAGCTTTGTGTGTGTGAGATTCTAAGACCTCAACTTCTATTCTCAATGTAGCTGAAAATGAGAGATGCAGGTACAAACTTAATAATCTTTCCTCTGCTTGAGGTCCAAGAAGCAATTCATAACTGTTTCATGCTGTTTTTCACTCTCCTTTTTAATTCTTTCCTTAGAAGGTGCTCTGGCAAATAATTTGGCTTGTTCATATTCTTAGAACCAATTCTTCCTGAGTTGCTTTTGAAGCTGGCCCTCCTCTTGGAGACTTTTCAGAAGTTACATAGCTGGTCTGAGGGTAAAGATAGTCTACTGGGCAATTAAGTGAGATAATTCAGTTTGGCTGCATTTGTATTGTGGGTCCCCTAGTACAGTAAACCATGAGTTTTCAAGTCAGGTCCCTAAGTGTTAGCGAAGTGTTGGCAGAGTATTGCATGTAAGCAATGCAATGTTTTTTATCTCTAGTGCTGCACTAACAAGCTGTACTACTTTCAGTACCTATATTGAAGCTACATGGTACTTCTGGGGCACGCTAACCCAAAGGTATATGAGCTGTGTGCTATTGTAAGCCTGTAGAATGTCTGCTGCAGCTATGGTGGTAATTTAGCTGTTACCAATTCTGAATTCCAGAGAGAATGTTATATTCTTATGCTTTTAAGACTAGAAAATCATATCATTTGAACTCGCATATAAAGCTGGCGATTGCTAGTCTTACTCTGGCAGAAGCATATATTTAGAAAGACATCCAGCATTCTTAGAGTATCCTTATTCTAATATTCCAGAGACAGTAAATCACTGAATAGTTTCCCTTATAACATCTGAGTGGATAACCATCTTTCTTTAAAAAGGTTTATCGGGTAGTACTTACACCTTTCTTCACTGGATTGAAAAGCTCTTCAATACTGTATTTTCTTTCTAAAAAGGTAGTCAAGTCAATTTGCCCTCACTTCAGCTTATCAAAAGATTCAACACCAAGGATTTCGAGATATACTCTCGCAATATCTTGGGTCACTTTTCATGGCTTTTTCTCAATATTATCTTTTTAACACTTTATATTGCTACCTGTTGCACCACAGCTGCCTGTGGAAGTAGTCGTCTCTGTATCTTTGTTCCTCTTCATTTATCTCTGCATGTATAGCCAGGAAGTCATAACTGGAGAAACCTTGGGAAAAAGCCCTGTATATCTGTTGTATGGACTGTAATCACACTTCCTGATTTGAAGTCATTTTCCGTGCTGGAATTCTCTTACCCGCTTTTTCTAGAGAAGTCACTGTCATTCTTCATTTCTTTATGTATAACTTCATATTTGTTTCTGCACAAAATAGATTTTGCCAGAGTGGGATCTGACTGCCAGACAGTTCTTACTAATCTGTGACTGTGATGCCATTGGTGTAACTTCTTCCACCAGGCTTTGTGCTCTGTAGCATAAGTAATCGTTCCCCCCACCTTCCATTTATGTACTGCATAAGTCTTTCATTTTACTTCAATAGTTTTGACTTATTTTGAGGAATTAGTATTGTTCAGCATTCCTTTCAAGGGACTGTCCATACAAAGGGTTCAGGAAAATCTGTTTTAAATGTGCTCCTATATTTTAATGGGGAGGAGTTCTAAATCACTGTGACAAGTGATCACTAATTATTAAGATAATGTTTTATTTTTATTCTAGTCAAAGAAAAAAAAGAAATCAAAGGGAGATGCTAAAACGGTTCAGGATATGTCACGTCTAGATGGAAAGGAAGTTGATGAAGGTACTGAACACAAACACACACATACACACAAATGCAATTAGATATATTTTTGGTTTAAATGCTGTTTAACAAGATTTACTTGTTTGTGCTTCATAAGAAAACACAAACTCATTTTGTCATAACTCCACAGTCATATCTGGAAATCTGATCTTTGAAAAAACAGTATTTAGCAACTTCAACAGATTTTAAGTTTAACAACTTACAAAAACTGAGAAAAGTTGTTAATAGTAGGGCCCTCGTGTTCTGTTCATGTTTTGTTCTGTGAAGCAAAGTATTACCACATTGCATCCAGAAAAACTTACCTGTGCCCAGTTGTTCAAGTTTTCAAACTAATGTTGAAGTTGACTGCCATGTCAGTGATTTCTAAGCTAAACCTGTACTCAAGCTTCAGCTTGATATGAAACAAGCTAAAACTCTTTCCTTTTTGCTGTCTGACTTATTCAGTGATGTTTTCATTTGGCGGATGTTTTAGGAGCCTGGGAGACTAAAATCAGTAACCGAGAGAAGCGGCAGCAGCGTAAGAGAGACAAGGTGCTGACCGATGGAGGCTCAGGAGAATCAAATCTCCAAGGGGTGGAAAATACAGTTACTGTATCCATTGAACAACTGATGCCTACGCCATCGCTTCCAGTTGGTCTCAGAAAAAATAAAGGTATGATGGTCAATAGAGCTGTGAATGTGTTCTAGAAAGATAACTTTACTTGAATGCTTAAATAGTGACTCTGTTTTGGGTGTGTGGTAGGTATGGTTGGAGGTGTAACTCATGAGGAAATTGTTCCAAGCCACGTAAAGGTAATTATTGTGCAAAACTCCCCTTTTTTTTGAGCTGTGCTTTTGAGGAAGCTCAGGAGCGAACGTTCTGGAGTAAGGAGTTGAGACGCTGGCCTCCACACCAATACCTTCACAGCTTCATAGGCATATGGCCCATTCCTTTGCTTGTAGTCTGCTGACTCTGTCCTTTATGTTTCTGGAACCTTCAAAGGCACCCTTAGATCTGCTGCAGGCAGCACCAACTCCTTACCTTTTTGGACACTTCCCTGTGGGAAGGTTGTGCCTGTGAGATCTCTTTACACATCATTCACCGCTTAACGTGGACATTTTTTCCAACGTTATTTAGTAGTACCTGTGTTAAAGCTGTTCATAATGCTGGGGCACATCTTCCTGAGACCTAGTGATCAATTATTATAACTAAGGATTTAGTAAGGGAATGAAGGCTTTAGCTTCTGTGNTTCAAGTTTTCAAACTAATGTTGAAGTTGACTGCCATGTCAGTGATTTCTAAGCTAAACCTGTACTCAAGCTTCAGCTTGATATGAAACAAGCTAAAACTCTTTCCTTTTTGCCGTCTGACTTATTCAGTGATGTTTTCATTTGGCGGATATTTTAGGAGCCTGGGAGACTAAAATCAGTAACCGAGAGAAGCGGCAGCAGCGTAAGCGAGACAAGGTGCTGACCGATGGAGGCTCAGGAGAATCAAATCTCCAAGGGGTGGAAAATACAGTTACTGTATCCATTGAACAACTGATGCCTACGCCATCGCTTCCAGTTGGTCTCAGAAAAAATAAAGGTATGATGGTCTGTGAATGTGTTCTAGAAAGATAACTTTACTTGACTGCTTAAATAGTGACTCTGTTTTGGGTGTGTGGTAGGTATGGTTGGAGGTGTAACTCATGAGGAAATTGTTCCAAGCCATGTAAAGGTAGTTATTGTGCAAAACTCCCCCTTTTTGAGCCGTGCTTTTGAGGAAGCTCAGGAGCGAACGTTTTGGAGTAAGGAGTTGAGACACTGGCCTCCACACCAATACCTTCACAGCTTCGTCGGCATATGGCCCATTCCTTTGCTTATAGTCTGCTGACTCTGTCCTTTATGTTTCTGGAACCTTCAAAGGCACCCTTAGATCTGCTGCAGGCAGCACCAACTCCTTACCTTTTTGGACACTTCCCTGTGGGAAGGTTGTGCCTGTGAGATCTCTTTACACATCATTCACTGCTTAACGTGGAATTTTTTCCAACGTTATTTAGTAGTACCTGTGTTAAAGCTGTTCATAATGGTGGGGCACATCTTCCTGAGACCTAGTGATCAATTATTATAACTAAGGATTTAGTAAGGAAATGAAGGCTTTAGCTTCTGTGGATGCTACTTTAAAACAAAAAGTTGCATAGGCTGGTTTAAACCGTGTGTAGGCACAAGAATTCATATTTGGCTGCCACTGAGAAAGGGTTTAAGAAGCTAAAAGAATCTGAATCACAAACAATTTAGGTTTTGGACATACTTTTAGTCTATTGTTACACTTGGTGCTCTAATGAGATGAAACTTGATGTTCTAGCAAAGTGGCAAAAAGACCTAGCCTAGCAGCAGTCTGGTACCTTTTAACAATATATTGAAATTTGTGTGCCTTACCTGGTGTTTATATTGACACTTGTTTTCATCTTGACTGAGCGTATGGTTCTTTTCCTTGAGGACTAGATCAATTGTTTTCTGTTGTTGGTTTTTTTTTCCCATCCATATACACACAAACAGCTTCACAAAATGGTAATTCCAACTGTCTACATACTTCATGGCTGGCCATAACTACTGTAACCTCTCTAGCCAGAGTCATTTATGCATGATATGTTCTTATGTATCACCTTGTACCAGACTAGTATGAAGAGAATTCAGCTGTATGTGGTGTTTTCATAATAAGGTGGAAGTTAGAAATAGCTATACGTTTCTGAAATGCTTAGAACTGCCCTTTACTTGAAAATGACAGCCTCTGTTCTAGATTTCTGCTCACCATTCTTGGGGAAACGGCTAGAGGTCTTTGAAATCTGCCCTTGATTTATAGGCCCCAGTAGTTCATTCCATCTGCAAAATAAATGCAAATAATGAAAAATAGAGCACTTTCATTTTATTCTTAAGTTTTCTGAAAATGTCTTAATTTACTTCCAGGTATTGATGGCTTTTTTTGCTTAAAATATCAGTGATGGATACTCTTTTAGAAGATTTTTTACAGGTGTTGCTATTTGGGGAAAAAAAACTTACTCTAGCTCTGTTTGATCTTACTTCTTAATCAGGTGATGCACTTCTGAATGCACAAGTTAGCAGCTCTAAGCCTGCAAAGGGGGAGTCATCAATTCCACAAGGTAAAAGGCTTTTGTTATTAGGCATCCTAATTAACTAGAAAAGTGTTTTACAGAAGTGAAAACACAAATTGTCGGTGCAGGATTTTGTGCAATTACTGATCTGGAACTTTATTATGCAGCTGGCTTTTATGGTTATGCAAATGTTATACTTCTAAGTTGTAGTTAGTTCTTAATAGGTTAGTAGGCCTGTGCTATATGTAGAAAAAGGATTCAGTTTCTAGAATTTTCAGCCAGATTACCTGTTATACAAATGGTTAGTTACAGAACAGTAAATTCTCAAGCTCCACTTAAAATTTCTTTATGCTAGCTTTTCAAACTTACTTTTTTGCGTTAATCAACTGAGTATTTGCTCAAAGAAAAACTTAGTATAGATAACTGCAAGGAGCACAAAGATACCAGTCCTGATTCTTGTAAAGTTTGCACTTGTTTGGATTGTAGACACCAGTAACTCAGTTCTTTACGTGCTCCTCAGAGAGGTATATTTTAAATACATTTATATTTACTTACTTTCTAAATGAATGTATGTCTATAAATAAACATACCTGATGTTATATATGTCATACACATAATTGTTTAAATATTTGACTATTTTTAGATTGTGGTTGACTAGTGAATCTTAACAGTTTTCTGATAAGAGTAGTAGTAATCCTTCAAGTAATAATATCCTTCAAGTAATAATACTTGAATTAAATTGGCATAAGGAGATCAAAATGGTTGCTTCTTACTCATAGCCAGCATTAGTGGTGTTGCTTTAATGAAAAGTATTCAGTGCAATTAAGCAAGTCAACAAATGGGTTATTAAAAGCACCCAGGTCCAGAAAGTGAACCACTTCAACTTTTTGAGAGCTTTACATCACGTGCAAATTTCCTGGACCACAGCACAGAAGGCGGAAGCTGTATTCTACAGAGATACATTATGGAGGGACAGCAGGCAATAATCAGGCTTCAGTAAGAGAAATTCTGACTTGCCATGAGGAAGAAATCTCTTCATAAAGTTGCCTGGAGATGCTTTGAACTACCAGCCATGATAAAGTACTATAATTTTGAAGTTAGCTGTGCTTTCAACAGAAAGTGGAGGAAGTAGGTGACTGTTGGAGATCCCTTCCAATTTTAAGTATTCTATGAAATCTTACTGGTCGTGTAGAAAGTAAATACTTGTGATGGGAGAATAGTATGATAAACACAAAATAATCAGTCTTCTGCTTCAGGACTTCAACAGTATTTCTGTAAGGTTGCAAAAGGGGTTTTCTGTCAGCTACACTTTGGTTTCTGTCTCTTTGATATTTTTTTTGTTGCCTTCCCCTAAGACATGATGTTACACTTAAAAGACATTAACTCACACAAACAATGTTAGCACTGTGGAGTTGTATAGAGAAGGGGCAGGGGCTTGAGGTATATCAGTGGTGACCTTACAGGTATCTGTGTTGGAAATTATTTGTCTAAGAAAATCTAGGCATATCTCACGTAATCAATTCCTTGTCAGTGAGGCTGCCTTGAATATGGCATGTTCATGCTGCCTCAGCTGTGAGTTCATTTCAGGAATGAAATATTTGATCTCTAGTTTTTGTGGCATGTGGTACTGACTTACTTATGCATCAGGGTATGCAGATATTTCTTAATTGTTTGTAAATGAGAAGTTTTTCTGTTTTTTTACATTGCATATAGAGAGGATTTGATATACAGAGCCCTTAGAGAAAGATGTGTGATATATAGGAAGTTAGGGTGGGTGTACCAGGTGACCAGTTGCCTTTATATTTTATAGGGGCATAAAGTAAAAATAATTAAAATTTTTATAATGATCTTTACGTCTCAACATACTATTGACTCCCCTCAAAGTATACATTAAACTTGCTATGACTAGTAATTCCTCAGGGTAGACTGTTGCAGATAGACTTGCTGTCTTTTACCTTAATGTAATGTGAAATATATTGCTTATGAATTATTTTGAGTGTTATCATGGGTTTTTTTGATGGACTGTATGGTCAATATGATAGCTGTGCTCTTTGCAAATACTGTGTAGTGTTTGGAAATCTCTTTCTAATCCTTGATTCATTCTGCTTCCTGCCTAGAGAACTGCTGTGTGCAGCTATGAAACAGAAATTATTCTCCATTTAGTGCTTTGGGCTTTCCACAAATCATCAACATACTCTGTAAAAGAAATTACCTGGCAGTGTTAGAAGCACCCCCACCCCTTTTTTTAATGGGTGGGTTGGTTTGTTTGTTTGATTTTTGTAATCTAGAGGGACTGATTCATGGAGATACCAGCCCTATAACAAAAGGGACAGAGATGCATGAAGGAGAGCACAGTTTGCTGTTTTTTCCTCACTCTTCAAGTTAGTAGACAGATGGTGCATATCATTTGAACTGGAAAATCAGCTGAGACAGAGCAGCAGCTCTTCTGTATCACACTGGTGTAGCAAAGCTGCTTTTGTACTTTTTATTGTTGAGTCTGTGTTCACGTAAATAATATTTTAATTCTTCCTCCAGTTCTTACTTTTATATAATGCTTCCATTATGCTTGTATTTAAGTTTCTCCAGGATTGAGTGAAAGCCATACAGTAAATGGAGGAAGCTGGAATGAGAAGTCTGTAAAAACCTCCTCACAGATTGGTGTAGGGGAGGAGAAATGGACGTCTGTTCCCTCAACTGCAGCTGGGAAGAGGAAGGCTGAGACTTCAGCTTGGGGCCAGGACGCTGGAGATGCTAATGGAAATGGAAAGGACTGGGGTGTGACCCTGGTGGGCAGGCCCTGGAAAGATCGTTCTTTGTTTACTTCTATTGGTAAGCTATTCCAGAGAAAATTTGCTTCACTTAAGCATTATTTTTTTTTACATAAGTATATTTTTTTTTTAGTAGTGAATCTCTTCAAGACTAATGTATCAATGTAAAGTGGTCTAGTGAAGTGTGAACTAAGCCATTTCTGTTTAAGTTCTGATGGTTTAACATCAAACTCTCTGTTTACAGTTCAACTGTGTTTTTGGAGTTTATCTGAAATAAAATTATTTCTGTGAAGGAATCACATTTTTTGTATCGCTTTCCTAAAATTCTGAAAGTAATCACAAAGTCATTTTGAAGTGTAACTTCTTTTTTTAATAGATATCTTAAAACCCAGCTCATAACGTTTATTCTTTTGATCCAACATAATGAAATCAACTGTGTTTGGTTTTGGCAGATGTTTGTTTCAGCTCCAGGCACGAAGATTGTTCAGCTTTTGTGACATTTAGCATTGCGCTCTTTTTCTCGCTAGAAATTGTTTTTAGTCTTCTTCGCTACCATTTCTTGCCTTGATCACTTGTACTCCATAACAATAATGAAGATGAGAATTCTTCATTTCTCTCTGGGCAATGATCTTCAACTTGTTAGTAGATGCTGTAGCGTGGTCCTTACCACTGTTCAGTCTGTGGTCCTAGTCTCTCCTGGACAGCAGTGTTCCTTTGTAGTCAGCAACGTTGCTTTAGTCTAGACCTCCTTATTTATCTTGTGTATCTTGAAATGTGATTCCTGAGGGTGGTCCTGCTATACCACTGGAAGCTTTACTATTGCCAAGTAGAGGCAAAGGGCTTTTTTCATATTGCAGTTAGCTCTATTCTGCTGTATATTGTAATAAGGTAGTTGTTAGTGACTGTCACCAGCTTATTGTTGATTTTATTACCAAGAATGCATCACACCTGACTAGGATGACTTGCTTCTTGTAAAGTGACTAGTTTTGTGGGTGAGGGGAGAGCAGTGGATATCTTTTACGATGACTTTTGTAGTGCTTACAATAATACTGTGAGAGACCATGTTGAATCTGAGTTAGGATGGCTGAAAAACTGGTCAGGCTCAAAAGGTGTGGGTTGGGAAGTCATACTCTTCCTGGAGACTGGTAACAAGGGACATATCACAGGGCTCTGTGCTTAGAACTGTCATATTTGTCATCTTTATAAATGACCTGGAGGAGGCAATGGAGTGTCATTCACATCAGATTCCCAGATTACACCAAACTTGAGTGGGGAGGGGGGAAGCCAGTTAATACAGTCCAGATCGGGGTGCCATCCATAGGTACCTAAGCCAGGTGGAGGAATGGGCCAACAGGAACCTGAGAAATTTCAACGAGGACAAATATGAATACTGCGCCTTTGTAGGAAGCACCCCTGGCAGGGGACCGACTGCTGGAGAGCAGCTCTGTGGATAAGGGGTCCTGGTGGACACCAAGCTGAGCCATAGACCCCAGCAGAAAAGGACATCGCCAGTATTCTGGTCTGTATTAATAGGAGTCAGTAGATTGGGGATAGTGATTATGCACTTCTCGTACTACATTTGGAATACTCTATCCAGTTTTGAGTGCCCACCCCTCCAGTTAAATGTAATTCTAAATAAAAGCTACTAGTATTTTTTATTTAGAATCACATTCTAACCAGATGTTTCTTTAGACACATTGGTGCCACTGATTATTTCTACGTATTTTCTACCTTTTACTTAACAGTCAAATATATCTTAATTTTTAAGCTGTATCTCCTACTTGTCAAAAATTGTTTTGAACTCAGGTCTGTTCTTTAAGATATGCAATTTGCTGCAACCTAGATTTCATCTACAGAGTTAATAAATATGCTTTTTAATAACTTGAGTGATTGCAATAATGGGAAGGAGAATAATAGTATGGACCTCAAAACACAATTTACTTCTCTGTGAGTTTATATATACAGAAGTCCGTAGACAGAAGAAGATCTTAGCTTGAAATTTGTTTCAAGCTGAGTGTTCGTACAGTCACATCTCTTTCAGCACTAATTGTCTGATGTAATAAGCAAAATAATGCCCTCAAGTTATGTGAAGAGTTAACGTGGCTGGAATGTCCACTGTTTTACTGGCCCTATTCGTAATTAAACAGCTAACTTTTTAGCATTGCCAGCAGTGTGAAGCTTTTCTTTTTTCTTGTTGTTTCCCCCCTTCCCCACAGCTGCTTGGAATGTGGATGCAAGGATTAATACCTCTGAACAGAATTCTACTTCTTTCTCTTCATTTGGATTAACTCCTGGAGTTTCTGGTATGTATGCTCTTCGAAACATTTTTCCACTCTCTTCTGCTCCACCAGGTGGAAATAGAATTTGCCAAGTATTATTAAAATACATCTTTCTCATTGTTCTTTGAAAATAGTACTGGTAACTGGAAACAGGTGGAAGACTCATTTTATGATAGCCTAGAAAACTTCTTTAGTTATGCTGAAATTATGCAATATGATAACTGTTTTATATTTGATAATCAAAAGCTAGATCAATAAGACGGTGATAATTCTTAGCTAGCCTTCCTGTTTGTGTGCTGAGTCTAAGTAATGGGCATAAGAGATTGCTCAGTGTTGCTATTTCTCAAATTGGAGATCTGAAGATTGCTTTCTAGGAAAGTCTGTTTACCCTGATCGTCTGGGAGAGTTGTTATATGGTGACTGGGTGTTTCCCCTTCAAGGAACTGAAGCGTTACTTTCAAAATATGTTCCATAGGCAGGATTTGAAGTCTTGAGTCTTTTCGTGTGTTAAACTACTGACAAGTGCTGCAGTGATTTATTGTGCAATAAAGGGCTCATGTCAGGTTTTCTGTTATGGCTTGCTTACTCCAGTTATCTAGCAAGCTTGGCATGTCTTGTTTTCTTTTAGGAAGGAGTTGGCCATGTGCTTATGCACTTAGGCAGTGTTTACTTGTGTTGCAGTTTACAGTCTTTGGACTGTGGAAATCAAACTCAGTGTCCTGTAGCTCACAAGAGCTTCGTTCTCTGTGCACATCTGAGCCACGGTCACAAAAGTTATAAATTAGACCTTGGCATTTATCAGACTTTCCAAAGAACCTGTTCACTTAATGAAAACTTAGAGAAACATTGTCTTAAAAAAAAGAAGAAACAAAGTCTTAATTGTACAGAGCATTTTAATAAAATATCATTTCCCAGGGAGCCACTTGAATTCTCAAATTCAGTCTCTGGGCTAAAACTTGAGAAGGTTTAGTTAATCTGTTGTCCCACTTTATTTACCCAAGATTCTTCGGCAATACCATCATTCTAACTTTGATAGAGAGAGGTGTGAAGACAGTGAAGTATATTGGTCATCTTTGTACCTTAGCCAACAATGTTGTAACGCAAATTGACCACATGAATAAATATTTACTACTTCTGACTGGCTAAAAAAACCATCACATTTCCTGTCATCTGAGGTATCTTTGCAGAGGTGCTTATAAAATAGACCCAGGTAACTATGGTCCTATTTCAAAAGTAAGTCTCATCATAAAGTAATAATTTCTTTAAGTCTCACAATTAAGGGGTTATTTTCGGTTTATTTTTTATTAAATGGTTTCTGTTTGCTGATGCTATATTTTTCTTAGAATAATAATGTTAGATGTCTAACACTCTGTTATCATGTCTGGTATCGGCCTTACTGTTTTTCATGCTGCTTTTATGTTCCTGAAACTTTTTACTTGAAATAAGAGTTGGATTCTTAGTAGTGAATAAATTAATTCCTATATCTGCAATGTAATTGATGAGGTTTCTTTTTAGTACGCTTTTCTTTTAAGCTTCTCCCTGTAAGAGTTCTTACTGTTATAGGGTAATAATTCTACTACCTGTAAAATTGCATTGTATTTTTCAGTTTGAGACTATTGTAGGCTTTATAGACTGCTGTTACTCACCCTTCTTATCTCTTTTCCATGTTCTTCTTCTACCTTAATTTTATCTTCCTTCTTCAGTTCCCTTATTTTCAAAATATATATATCATTTTCAAGAGCCTTGTAGATATTCTGTCCTGTGTGGTCCTTAGAATCAGATTTTTTTTCCTTGAGCTTTCTGTCTTCCTTTTCTACTTTGAATGGAATTTCTTTACCAATAAAATTCGGGAAACTTCTTAACTTGCAAGTAAAATTTTATTTATTCCCTTTCAGGATCCAACAGTGAGTCAGTTTCTCAGGCTGGTACTTCTGATTTTCAGTGGGATTTAAGTCACGCTCAACCCCCAGTTGATGACGAATGGTCTGGGTTAAGTATGTTCCTCTAAAATGTTCATTAACAAAATTTTGTTAATTGCCATTACTTAAGTGTGGTTACATATGTTAGCTGTTTGTATTAGCCAGTGGTGGGCATCTGAAGAAAAACCCGGAATGTTTCACTTCTGTAAAGCTAATTGACAGCTTCAAGAAAACCAGAAGTATTTTGACAAATGATAATAGAAAATGGTTAATTTTTAGGAAAAATATCTGGATATTGAAACTCAGAAATGAAAGAGCTCATGCAATTTAAGGTAGTTCTGCCTTTTGCAAGAAAATATTGGCAATCAATTAAAACAGTCTTACTGCAAATCTGTGAAAGACATTTAGCAGACTGTATTTGAGTCACAGTTTGCTCTTGCATGTTTGTACCTCACTGAAAACTTAATGTGACATAAGACTCTTGTATTTAGTCTGCCTTACTTTCTCATTTAGCAAACATTAGGAAGTTCTTACACATATAGAAAGCGTAGGCAGGATAGAAATCACTGATATTACTTGGAAATTGTAGTAAAATGGGTTTTTACTCACCCCTTTCCCTTCCCTGCAAATTTTAAAATATTCTTGTAGTTCTTGCTGTAGTCTCTCCCTAAACAGAGCCGTAGTGGAATAAAGTTACAGCCATTCCTAAATATTTACTAGTGAAGCTGTACCTGTGAAGAAAGCTTTCAGCCTTAAAACTGCCTTGTAATTGATAGCTTTATTCAGTCAAATCTAAAAATATTTAAGAAAAACAGTTTAGTGCCTCTCATTATGTCATTGACCTGAAAATTTGGTCAAGAAGTTGACTGTAAGAGCTGCCTTGCATGCTACCTTCTCTCTAAGAACAACTTCTTGTTTAGTGACTGCAAAAGTGGAATGAATGATGCAGTCCTTGATTTTTAATTTTTATATAACTTATCCTTTAAATCTGACATTTCTGTGTGACAACATAAATGTGTGCCATCATAACAGAACGATAGCAAAATGGAGTAGGGACTTAGAGTCTTAGAAAAAAATAAGGTTATTAAAAAATGTCGGTGTTACAGGATGACTTTTGGCTCAGTAAAATTTACACTTTCAGATATATCACTTTGTAAAAGAGTCTTGCTAAGGTAAGATTGATTAGTGTTACAGTTCATCTTAAGTTTTTTCACAAACTAGGAAGGCTTAAGATAGAGAACAGCTCTTAAAAGTTGTCCCTGTTCACGTAGTCTAGAAAATGTCTCAAAGGGCTTTAATTGCATCTAGCGAGCTCCTGCTGTGACTAGTTTGTAATCTGATTGCTCTGTAAAATAACCAAGTCTTACTCATTACCTACAAATGTCTTCCACCTATCATGAAAATCTTTACGTTTTCTTCAGAAATACTGGAAATGAGTATTTGTATCTTGATACCAAGAAGTGGTTTTATGCATAGATATATTTTTTTTTCTTCATTTTTAAACTTTCAAAGAGCAGTTGTAAAGTAAGGAGACATTCCTGAAAATTTTTTTAATCTTTGCAGATGGACTTTCTTCAGCTGATCCCAGCTCTGATTGGAATGCACCAGCGGAAGAGTGGGGAAACTGGGTAGATGAAGAAAAAGTTGCTTCTGTTCCTCAACCTGTAGAGATATCTGATGTTCAGAAGGTAAAACGTGCTATTTTCTCCTTAGGTCCAAGATTTTGCTCTTACCACTGCCATTTCTTAAAGAAACTTAAGGGTGATGATAAAGGTAATCTCTCATCTCTTTTACACTGATAAGAGTAGCACAATTGTGTTTAATATGTGCACAGAGCAGGAAAATGCTGAATGTTTTTAAGGAGAAAATAGAAGCCACTTAGCTCCATGTGAAATCTGTCTCACCGTAAGATAAGAATTACTGTATCATTGCAGACTAAGAGATGTAGATTTGTTTTCATAAATACTTCTTAACAATATTTGATTCTCTGTATGAAAAACATTTCCATGCCACTGGTACATGGTGCTCTGTTGTTTTTTTCATTCCTAACTCCTGTACCTATATTACCAGAGAGCATATAAAGAATGTGTTTTTTCTAAAATGAACTGAACAGATAAGACTCTGTTCATTTATACTTTTACATGCAATTAAATGCCTTATAGCTGTTAATTTTTGTTTAGTCTGTAGAAGGCATGTTTCCTTGTCATCTTAAATGCTAAATACCTATATTCCTGTATGTAGGCTTCAGATAATGAAAGAGAAAAAGCAGAGCCAATTCTTCAGAGTTCTACAAGTGGCAAATCCAAGAAAAAGAAGAAGAAAAAGAAGAAGCAAGGTGAAGAAGCCAACTCTCCTGCACAGGTAAATAGAACAAAATCTGGATAGTCTGAAAGGCAATTGCAAAGAATTCACAGTCACCTTATTTTTGTATATTAGTGACCTCAGCAAAAATTTGGGGGAAATACATTTCCTTACAGTATTAGATTGTCTATTGTTGTTTCTCAAGAGTTAGAATAATCTTTCTCTTACTGGTATTTCCTTTAATTTAAATTATTCTATGTTTGGCTTGGGAATACAACATAGTTGTGCTGGGTTTATGGAAAGCGTGGAATGTGTGGAAAGTATTTAACCTGAATTTTTTTATAACCAATCAGAATTCTGTACTGTAGGGATGCTTCCAGGAGGAAGCATGGGAAGCCACCTTCTGCTGTCGTTTGAAAGACAGCTGCCTTGGTAGACATGGCTAGCTAGGAGAACAGGAGAAATTGAAGTTTTCTCTTAGGCTGCCTTAACATACAATTCTATGAGAATATAGTGATTTTCTGAGTACTGTTGTAGCTTGATTTATGCAAAAAGTAAAGTACCAACACCATGAACTCAGTAGGCGGAGCTACTCTGTGAGTCAGATTTGAATGAGATGGGTAGTATTTGCAAACTGAGGATGACTGGAATTTTCTGTGCTACTTAACATAATTCTTCAAAAACTATTTAAAACAGACTTGTAAAAATAGCAAAAGCAGATTGCACTTCACTTGGCAATTGAATCATATTTGAATGGATGAAAACAAGTACTTTTCTAATAGGAAAAAGCTTTTAATATCTCATGCTCAGAATACATCCTGCTTGTGCTTGTAGTGACAGCCATTCATAATTTACATTCTTTACAAAATGTTAAATGCTCAGTTGAATCTGACAAGGTGAATTGGAGAGAGGGGGAAAGCATTCTTTCAGCCATTCTTTTTGGTTTTGCTTTTTATGCACGGTTTCAGTTTGACATTTTATTGAAACAATTTTAAAAGATCAAATTTTTATTACGTAGAATTCTCTTAAAGTTGTCTGTTTTGAGGTTGATGCTTGTGTCAGTTTGCAGTGTTTCTTTTGAGGCAAAATTCAAACTGAGGGTAGCAGGACTGCAGCTTTTTTGTAATTGAAATGTGTCATGTTCTGGTATCTGCAATGACTGTAAGTGTAAGTCAAGATTAATAGGTTCTGGTTAGCAGATGTTCTTGGAAGTCTTGCATGGATCTTGCAGTCAGGGAGTGCATACTGAAGTTATTTCCTTTTCCATGGCCTGTGAGCTACCTTTTACTTTGTATATGTCAAATGGGATTCTACGGTCCATATTAACATAATCAGATTCATTTATTCCACCCACTCATCTCCAAACATTCCGGTTTTGTTGCTTTTTCTATCAGTCTATTGGTCAGCAGTTTAAAGATGAGAATTTCTCTGTATTCAATTTTTTATGGAAAATTGGGGGGTGTTGCTTGGTAGGAGCAGACAGAACTGCTAATACATCACAGATAAGTTATCCTTGTTATAGCAGTTTAGTAATGTAACTTGCCAGTCTTAATAAAAACTTACTTAAAATTTATATATTTGTCCTCTGAAAATTGAATATATTAATTTAAACAGCATCATCTTTCTCACTGGTTATATTTAAGGGTTCACACTCATATTTGTTGACTTCAGTGTTTGTCAGGACAGTGGAAGCTACCTTCAGACTAGATGTAAGGCAAATATATGTTCTTTCCTGTCGAGAATCAAAACACACTTAAACTGTGACTGTGTTTTCACGAGGTTTCTGGGGAAATAAGTGAAGGAACAATGTTTCAAGAGGTATTTCCAGCTTAAAACCAGAGACCCATGTTATATTTACTGTTCACCACCACAGGGTTCTTCTGGTGCTATAAACAAAAGTAACTGCTCTAATTCTTCGTGTAAAATGAAAAATTTCCACTATTAGAGTGTCTAAGGAATAAAGGTTGAGGCTCTCGGGCAGTTTGGATATATTTTCAGTTTCTGTACCAAGAGGTTTGTTTTACAGGCATCATGGCAGACTAAACTGAATTGCAAAAATATTATTAAAGCTTAATATATGATAAAAGACTGTACAGGTCAATATGCAGAGCTTGCATTTAAAAACATTTTATTCATAACAAAGCACAGAAATGAGAGCAATCAAGTCTCATCGTGATATTTTTGCGAAGTTTTTGGAGTAACCTCAGTTTAATTGCACATTCTTATAATTTCAGAGGACTGAAGTGCAGTCCATTCAGAGACTGGAATTTTTGTTAGTAAATTGCATGAAGAGTACTGCTTTCTGGGCTTTATTGGGTTCTATGGGTATTTTTGTGTTATGTTATTCTATAAACTTTGAATGTTAGCATAGGCAAATATTAGCTGACTAATTTTATTTTTAGATAGATTTTTTTTTTTTCTTAGTTATAGAAGCTGATTATGGCAGCAAAGCTGATGTGCAGGGAAGAAGAGTCAGAACTTCACTGCAAACACAGGCTCTGTTTTTTTCCCCTCCTACCTCCCCCTTTTGTAGGACACTGAAGAACTGGATAGAGAAGCTGGAGAGGAATTTCAGGAGGATACCTCAAAAGTTCAACCACAGCAGGAAATAGCTTTTTCCTTGAAGACCATAAGTACTAGTGAACCAGCTAAGGTAGGGATACACAATTTGGTTTATGTTACAGTTTCTGATTTGGAAGTTCTCCAAGTCCATCAAAACATTAGTTTGTGTAGGTAAGGTTACAGTAAGAATGCTGCTCCAGGCCATATGCTCATCAATATAAAGGTGATGGAGAGGTTGAATTTTAGATATAGGTCAGTTAGGAGTTCTTAAAAAGGATGTCTACTCTGAAAAGCAGTATCTTCTAAATTGGTAGTCACTTTCATGACAAGTTATTTTCTTGTTTGAATACTTAAACAATAGTTTAAAACTTTGAAAACTGGAAACCTAAGAACTAGTAAGTCTGAGTGCAAGGCTAATAGCATGTCTTACTGTTTTATTGCAACAGAATGAAGTGTTACTACCTTATTATACTCTGACTTAAATGCAGTCAGTATAATTTTGATTTTTTTTTTCATGGCTGTGCTGAGCTTAATGTTAATAACTGAATGAGAAGTTTTTATTTGAACCAATTTACAAATTGACTGTTTGCTTCGGATCACAGTTGAAACAAATATTCCAGAGAATACAAATTCTCTTTAATCTTCCTTCAACTAGCAGCTTTTTTAGATACTGTTATCCTGCAAGCATCACGTTGTAGGAAGAAGTATATAGTATTTCTAGTGCTATTGGTTTTGTGTTCCATAAAGAGTGAACAAGCCCAGTGAGACAGTAGTTTGGTACTACAGAATATATGTCAGAATATTGAGTTTTGCTACTTAATTGCTTAGCGTTTGTTTTATAAAGTTAGCAATGTCTTCGGATTCAAATGAAAATATCAGAGTGGAGTCTTTTACAAGAGGCTGCAAGTCACCAAAGATAAAGTAGAGAAGGTGTTTATTGAGAACATGTGCCCTGAAAAGCACATTCAGGCACTTTTAGCTTATTCTAAATATCCTGCATTGAAGTAGAGCTTTTACTATAATTTTGTAGTTTAGGTTCAGTTTAAGCTTTATTCAAGGTTAGCAACAGCTACCTATTTTATCTGACTAATGCAAAGTTGTTCTTTGTAGGCTCTTTTGAAGCTGTATCTGAAACACAGATGTCTGCTTCTGTGTGCAAGTGGCTTTATTCCTGGCAGTGTGTTTTTTAAAAAACTTAAAAATAAATACATGGCTTTGTATTGGAGGACATAGTAGGAGTTTTCTGTCTATACATTTTTAACTTAGATTGTAACATCAAAGTGGTGTTTTTGACATTTAGAAAGAGGTGCACTGGTGCATCCCCAAAGGCTAGCTTTTGCTGTTTAGAAATCTAAATTGATTTGAGAAGTACTTTCCAGCTACATGTAATGGTTCTTTTGATCTGCAGTTAGATATTTTATTTGTGTCAAGGTGTTGGCACTGCCAAAATACTAGCCCAGTTCCAGTAGGCTTTGCTCAATTGTTCAGTTCATACCAAACTTCCCAGGTGATTGATGGCATCAGCCCTGATGTAGTCCTACACTGTGCACTACTTAAGGGGGGGCTTAAGTGCTCCTATTACTCTTGAGTCTTAAATTCAATCTCATAGGCTCGTATTTGTGCCTTTACAGCTGTGTTAGTGACCATTTTGTGAAACATGACATAAAAACTTGTATTAAACTTGATGTGGGGGCAAAGGACAAAAAAAGCTACTATTAACAACGTTCCCTGGAGGTTAGTTGGGCTTGATAAAGGACAACTTGTGAAGTGTTGTATCTGAAAATGCAGATGGTGTATCAGTCTTTATCAAGTCTCCTTGCCTTCAGATTTGGTTTTACTGTAATTTCACACATGCAAAGATGCCTTCTGATGTTGTTTGACTTGGTTGTTTCAAAAAGTTTTAGCAAGAGTCTGTGACTGATGTGTGAAATGGGTGATTTAAGTTTCCAAAGTAGGTAATATAGTCTGGAGCAAATGTTCCAAAACATGAGAACCACATATGAGGAAAAATAAACTGATACTAAAGTACAACTAATTTATTATCCAAAATATCCTTATAAAGACCAGAAATAGCTGAATGTTGAACACTTCTGATTTTGATAATGTTTTTCCCATATTATACGCTGGGCTGGGTGGAAACCTTCTGGCATTTTATCAGCAGGCACAGGTTTTAAATGAAGAGGTATCTTTGGAAATCCTTAATTTGTAACAGTTTCATGAGTTTCTACAATTTATTAACAAAGTAGTATTATACATATAACTATTTATATTAGCAAATAGGCTTTATTAATTGTTTCAGGTTTCCTTTCTGAACTCAGTTAACACAGAATATCCTAGCGAAGAGTAGTACCCCATTCTTAATGCTTGATTTAACCATCCACTTCCCCTCATCCAAAATTCAGACAGAAGTGTGGTATTTGGAAAAGTGCCCAGCTAATGCTGTATGTACCTGCATCATTACATTTGCAGTAATACTGCATGCTTTAATAGTCAAGCTGCAACATGTTTGTTTGTTAGTCAACCCGAGACAGCCTTATGCCATTTAAATGTTAATTAAGTTGCTTTACCTGCAGGTGGAGAGTGATTCTGTCCTAACAGAACTAGGATACCAGTGACCTGAGTCAATTCCTTGCACAAGCAGGACCTTTAAGTCCTCCTCCTGTTTT
Source organism: Tringa tobata (assembly GCA_033628505.1). Taxonomy (NCBI): domain Eukaryota; kingdom Metazoa; phylum Chordata; class Aves; order Charadriiformes; family Scolopacidae; genus Tringa; species Tringa tobata. The sequence continues at coordinate 6,214,469 of JAHREE010000563.1, forward strand.
AGAGGCCACATTCATTTTTTTTTTAGAGTTCATGTATTTAAGTAGCTGATGATTGCTAAGCAGTAGACAACATTAGAATTGGCTAAACTTGGAAATCCTGTAGTTCATTTTTTCATGGGAGTTCATTTTATCAGTATGGTTGATACTTAAAAAAAAAAAAAAAAAAATTCAAGATTACCATATTTGCAGTAGATTAAGAGGAAATATTGCAATTATACTTATTTAAAAAACTTGTTTCAGTTGATGGGTAAGGGCACAGAAAACTGTTCATAAAAGGTTGGAGAACTGTTACTCTTTAAGTTCATGTGTTGGAGTTTTTTCATTAAAGCTGTTTAACTACTCAGTATGATATGATGAATAAGAAAAGTAAAAAAGTGTATCTTTTTGCTCTTTTGTGTATTGTGGCTAAGTTTGAGATGCTTATGTTACAGTGGTGGAAGCAGTAGAAGTTGGTGACCATAATATAGGATCCATGTACATCTGCTTCAATGGCTGGATGTAGATTTCACTGTTTTGTTGTGATAGTTCCAGGTCCTGGCTGTTGTGCCACAGCTCCAGCCATGACTTCTTAATAACATCCTGAAGTTTGGGGTTTATTGCCTGAGTGCTCTTTTCTAATACAGTTTATTTGAAGCCTTTAGTCATGATCCCACAGCAGGTGACCTACTGTGTTTTTACATTCTGACTTTCCTATTGGAATGTCAAAATTGGGGTTTTTTTGCATTTTGACTTTTGTTTTACTGTACTTTTAGTAAGTGCTACACAGTAAGCTACAGTTACATCTTGTCTCTATAGCGGATGCCTCCAAACTAGACCAGATGATTGGAAAATACTAGATATATCTTCTACTTGGCAGTTCTTGCAGTAGTTTCCACTGAAATAATTGTGAGTGCAGTCAAAAAGTGTCTGTTATGCTAATATAAGCATACAGAGCGTATTGAGCGGTTGATAGGAGTGACTGCTAATGCTTTCTAAATACCGTAAAAGTCTTGATTTAATTTGTTTTTCGAGTTACAAATCTGGAACTATACAACTTGCCTGTTTGCCTTGCAACCAAATGCATACATGTCACCATCTTGCATCGCTTCTGAATATGTATTCTAGAATCTTTTTAGGATCTTAGTGATTTTTAGATTTTTCTCCCTTTCTTTTCTTGTCATGTATTTTAAGAAGAATTCATGTGGTTTATCTTTGCTTGTCTGCACCTAAAAGTTTTGGCACTAGATGGCAGTCATAGTCTTGCAGCCTTAATTTAAAATTTTGAAGGATTTTAGTATTGGCTTAATTTTTCAATGCCATCTTTCCAAAAGCTCCAGGTATACTGCCAAAATAACACTGTGTAAGAGTGGTTTACTGTTGTATGACTTAATAAACTCCTGGAATTTCTTTTTTCCTGTTTTTCAATTAGCCTGAGGAGGCTCCTTCGCTTGCTGTTTCTACTGAGCCATCTGTAATTGTATCAGAGAGCGATTCTAACAAGATCACTTCCCAAGTGCCACAGATGCTGCAAGAGACAGACATTTCTAGTCCCAATATTAAGCAAAACAGTGTGCCTCCTCCACAGAGTAAGTATCTCTCAATACAATTCATTTGTCTGCATTCAGGGTGTGCTTTTTTCCCCCATAGAGCATATATAGTCAAAATGCTTTGCCCTGAAGTTTGGGTTTCGGATCAGGTACTTAAGTATTTCATTTATATATCTTGCCATATTGTAGTTTTCATTGAAGTACTTTGACAAATGTGCTTGTACTATAAGGAAGAACTGGCTTCATGTGCTTGAATGACTGAAAATGTCTGTTGGCCTTGTCCAGTCCCTAACAGACATTTGGACATGCTGGAGCTTCACGCTGTGACTAAGTGACTCTGCCAATACTGTTCCAAAAGTCTGCTTGCGAGGTCTCAGGGGAACAGATGGGTACTAACGTAGCGGTTGACAGGATGTTTAGCTACCAGAAATTTGGAAAAAAAATATAAGCAATTCAATTTTCATCCTACTGGGGTTTTTTTGACTTCTCAACTTAACTCATTAGCATCTTTTTCCATATGCATCCATGAGATGTAGTAATCCTGAAGGAAAACAGTTGCTAGTATGGGAATAGAAAGGTACTGGGTGATGCGCTTACTGCTGTAGCCTAACAGCACATACATCACTGCTGCAGGTATATTACTTTTTAAAAATATGCTGTGCCTAGAGAGGTCAAACGTACCCTCTTTATACTCAGCAAAAGTGCTTATACTGAAGTACTCACCCAGTAGCACAGGAAAATTAAAAAGGAAGCCAGGATGTGAAAGGCATTGCTTAAAAAAAAAAAAAAAGCTGTTTGAATTAGACTTTTTAATGAGATTAATAAATACTGACATTTCGTAAGAAGTTCCTGGCGAAGTGTTGAAGTACTAAACCAGTTTTTAATGACTGCAGAAGAAACTGGATGATTTCATAACGTTAGTCGGCACTAATTGGCTTCTCGGTTTTGAATATATTAAGCAACAGAATCTTTCAAGTCAGTGTGTCAACTTGCAACGTTTTGTTTTTGTTCTGGATCTAAAACATGAAGGCTTTTGTGACTGATTCATGCCTTAGAAATTGAAACATCTCTTATGTTCAGCATATAAAATACTTCACTTGATTTACCACTTCTGGCAGCCAGCATGTTTTAAGGCAGTCTGTTCTAATAAAGTAACGTAGCGCTGCTTTATTTGATTATGGATTCCATGTAACCACATCTTTACATAGTTCATTGTATATATATAGTCTTCCAATATCTGAAGAGAGCTGGGAGGGACTCTTTGTCAGGAAGTGCAGTGACAGGACAAGGGGTAATGGTTTTAAATTGGAAGAAGGGAGATTTAGATTAGATACCAGAAAGAAATTCTTTGCTGTGAGGGTGGTGAGACACTGGAGCAGGTTGCCCAGAGAAGCTGTGGCTGCCCCATCCCTGGAGGGGTTCAAGGCCAGGCTGGATGGGGCTTGGAGCAACCTGGTCTGGTGGGAGGTGTCCCTGCCCATGGCAGGGGGGTTGGAACAAGATGATCTTTAAGGTCCCTTCCAACTCTAACCATTCTATGATTATTTTTAAAAATATTCTTCTGACACATCACTTACCAGATTACACGGGCTTTAACCACTAAATATAAAAGTGAGCAATTAATGTCAATTGTGTATGTGTACTTTATTTCCAGTTCGCCAAAAAATAGCAATGAGCCTACTGTAAATAACACATTTTAAAATGAATGACCTTTGTTGTGTTTCACTCTTTGTATTTGTGGTATAAAAAAGTAGGTTGAAATTAGCAAATGTTGGTTTAGATGCACTTTAAATTAGACTTTTTTGGGAGAAAGCAGGTAAAAATGACTACTTGATTGTACTGAATTACTGTCTAATAATATGGGGTTCACTATCCAAGATTTTAAAAGTAAATTCTGTGTAAGTTTTCTCAGTCCTAACACTGTAGTTATGTTTTGGTTTTAGCCAAGTCTGAAGAAAGCTGGGAATCCCCCAAACAAGTTAAAAAGAAGAAAAAAGCAAGAAGAGAAACGTGAACTTCCTGAGATGGACATGTGTTGCTGAATACTGTCATGAAGATTATGCTGTTTATGCAATAATTTGTGAACATGTACAGAATTTTATATAAATTGCAAACAATTTTTAAAAACAGAACTGCTGTGAACACAAACATCTTTAAAAAGGAATCAAAGGAAAGTAACTTTATGATATAGCAAAGAGAACATGCTACATTTGAAAGACATTCTGAAGAGTCTGTTTATCCAACTTTTGGAGAGAGATCTTAATTAAAAAAAAAAACTGGTTTTACAACACAGTGCCCTGTTTACAACAGATTATACTCTCATCTACAGCTGCGGATAAAAGATTGGTTTCAAGGAAGGGTTTTCTGTAAAAATAATTGTCTGTACAATAGTGGGTGTTTCTTGCCTCTCTTAGGAGTGATGCATTAGAAGCACAGAATGTCAACCATTTGAATTTGTTTCATGCCTAAATCAAAGTGCTTTGATTAAATACATAATCTGCCATATCTTTACAGTAAGTTGGTTAGCAAGCCTGCTGGCTATTACAAGAATCACAAGTGCAAATCATTAACCATTTGTACAGTCAAACCTTCATGGTTTATTATGAAGTTAACACAATAAAACTGCTTTGGGTTAAAAGTTTGAGAATGTGATTTGAAACTTGAGTAATGGTTCATGAAGTTATTTTTGATAATGTCTATTACCTTACTTGAATTGTTGAATATAACAGTATATTTTTAAGAATGCAGTAATGTGCATAAAATTGGTTTTCTCCTTCGTTCCCTACAGTTCTTGATTGATTCAAACTCCCATCTAAAACTGTATCCTTTCAACTTTTAAACTTACGGGATGAATTGAAATCAAATGTTCCCTTCCCTTAACGCTTTTAACTTACCCAATTCTGTTCTGTTCTCTATTACTGAAACTCTGAAGAAAGCAAAGCGAACTTTTTTCGCTCACAAATTATTTGGAATTTCAAAGATCTGTTGGAGAACTGAAGTGTCTTCAGACAGCTTTAATTGACATTGTCAAGACCAGTTATCAGGAACACATTTTTTTACTGCCTTAACCTGTAGTATGTAGAATGTGTCTAGACTTCTGGACAGGAGTTAGTGTTTTTATATAAAAAAAAATAAAAATTCATGCAAGTATAGCAGTTGTAAAATAAAGATCATTTCCCGCTTGAAACTGTTAATTAAAATGGTGTTTAAGATGTGTTGTCATTTTCAGGCACTGTGTTATTCCATGGTATCAAACTGGCAGATGTGTTTGTGTCTGTAAGGTGCATGCTCAGCCATGTACACTGTAAATAGCCTTTACGAAAACTCGTTTGGTAATTAACATCACCTGGGTAATTTCAGTTAAAGAAGAGCCAAGATTATTTTTTTTTTTTAAAAAAATGATCGACTTCTGGTTTTGTGGCACAACCAGAATTATTAACAGCTGTAATAACTGGTCCTGATCAACAGCTTTGTGCTGTCTTACTGTACTTGGCTGCAGTCCAGCGGTGCTGCAAGGCGAGAGCAGTTAATGCAGCAACCTGGTCTTAATTATACTGAAAATGCACCTTGCTAATGGAGAGCTTTCCTAATGAACGGATACTAACTTGCACAGGTATTAACCCCTGTACGTCAGGAACATGTGAACACTCTAAATTGATCTGTTAAAAATAAATTGAGCGTATTGACAGTATTGATCTATTTACTGGGAGGTAGTAATGATACCTGAGACTGATACCTGGCAAGATTCATGTAAAATAAATTTAGAGCTGAAGTACAGCGTTTTGAGGATTATCTTAAAGCAAACACAAAAAAATAGGATATTACAAAATGGTGCAGAGTCCTTTGCATGTAAATAAAATTATAATTTTACTTGTCTTCTTCATAGCAAAGGTTGAAAAGAATACTCTTTGAATTCAGGTTTGTAATGTATGTCCGAAATGTCTGTTTCTGATCTGTATGTTGTGCTACGAGCCTCTTGTAGAAAATATGAAGATTTTATGTAATGAGAGAGACTGCCCCCAAAGGCTTTCACTGCATAAATTCTTTTTCCTCTTGAAGATAAAATCTGTGCTATTTCTGGATTAGTAAACTCTAGCTCTTGAATAGCTTGTCATTCTGGAAAAAAAGAAACAAACTAGCTAACAACATAGGAACCCTGCTAATTAACAGCTACTATGAAGCAGGATCATATAAATACGTAGCCTTCCTTTCAAAATGTTGTTATCTATTTAGCAGCACCTCTTACTGTTTTCTTAATGTGCAGTTTCAACGTCTTAGAAAGCAAAACTTGCTTTATTTGACATTCATTAAAGAGGTAGTAACTGTATAGCATATTGTCTATAAATAGAAACTTGGTTATCTGTGTACTGTCATGTTTCTATGACTCAAGCAGTGGTTAGTCTTAATGATACACTGTATCCAGACTTTGGTACTTGGATAGAAAGAGAAAACACCATTTAAAGAAACTTAATCATTTTTTTCTTTTTTCTTTTTTTCTTTTTTCTTTTTTTTCTTGTTGAATGCATGGAATGGTTTCATAAATCCAATATGTTGGGTTTTTTCTAAATACTCTGGAATTATTTGTATTCGTAATTTAAACTTGTTGTGATGATGTGTAATTGGGTAGTCATGGCATATTTTTATTTCTTTTGTGGGGAGGGGAAGGTGTACAGAATTCATATGTGCTTGTTACGAAGGTAACAACTGTGCATTGGTTTGGAGGGGGGTGAAAACTGTATTTCTGATGCCCTTTTAGAAGTCTAAAGAAAAAAAAAGTGCAAAAGAAAAGCACTACTTTAATATTTACTAAAAAAGAATGTACATATTAAAAACATTTCAAACTTTATAGAAATACTTCTAGTACTGTTGTGTTGTAACTGAATTGTATCTCGTTGGAAACTGCCTTATTAGTAGTTCCTTGGCCACGGGACTGTCCTGCGAATCAGGCTTTTGAGAAGTGCAGACATCAGAATACATGGCTTAAGCAGACTTTCAGCGATTATTAACCATCGTTGTGTTGCTTTAAAATGACTCCAGTTGAGTTTAAAATGGTTGCCAGTTGAGATTTCAATTATTTTTTATCTTTTTTCAAAAAAAAAGCAAGTTTCTTGCAGCCACTCCTACCTGTGCATCTCATTGTGGTGCCCGCTGAGCTCCGGGGAAGGACAGTTTCAGTTCTCCAGGCCAGTACTGAAAGATTCCTGCGTTGTTCTGCTGTAAATGGAAGGGGGGGGAGGAGAAACCCTAAAAAACGTAATTGCTTCTTAAAAGATACTGCTAAAATTATTTTACCGTTACAATTGCTTCATTTAAGAACTAAGAGCATCAGTTGAGTCAGTTGGGTTGGGGGGAGGACCAGGAAGGGCTGTGTGGCCAATATTCCTTAACCTGAAAGTAGCATGGGATCCCCCTGGGTTTTCTCCCCCGTGGGACTAACAGGGCTGCTGTGAGCTGGGATGGATGCTGGGAATGAACCGGGATAGCTCGGATTTTGTTGGGAGGGGGTGAGGGGAAGGGAGTTGTTCCCTGTACTCAGTAGCCTGTTGCTGTTAATGGTTCACAGACTGTTCCTGTTGAAACTTGGTCAAACTGTTAAAATTGTCTGGTCTCCGTATCGTGTCCCTTCAGTTTGTGAAACTGTTGAACATCTGAAGGTTCTGCTTCACTGAAAATCAGACTCTTTACTGAAACTATAACGTCTTTAATTTTGGTGTGTTCTAGAAAAGAAAAATGCATTTAAAAGTCTTAACACGAAACTCCTGGTTTCAGGGTTTCATACAATGCTCTTAATAAAATGCGCTTGGGAACATCTGCAGCTCAAAGCAAGTACATTTTCTGTGCTAATTGTAGCATCACGTGGCCTCTTCACTTGGCTCAGTATTTTTAATTCAGCCCATGGCAGAGGGTAAGCCGTGGACCACTGGGAACCGGCTCACCACAATGAACTCATAAAACTGGGTAGTTGAAGAGGGTTCCCCCTTTCCTTGGGGACTGCAGGTCTCTCACACACAGCGTTCCCCTTCGGCTCTTCCACAGGCTCTGACTTCGAGTTAAGCGATTCCTTATTGCGAGTATCTGATGAAGGACAAAGCAAATATTTTCTTACTGTGAGCTTTGTTTCCAGAGGCCGTTCTGACTGAGGCCGCCCACAGCTTGTTTTTCATGACTCTACTAATTCCTGAACCGTCTTTATCCATGTAGCTAACGAGGGAAGGTCGTGCCTCGAGCTACATCTGCAAGTGAAGCTCTGGATGGGAGACAAGCTGTGACTTGGGAGGACACAGCACCCCAAGTCGCTCGTGGACAGCCAGACTTGAACGTGTCTTTTGGAGAGGTGAGAGCACGCTGGACTGGAGATGAGCATCTTTCTGAGCCTTAGCCAGTTGCTAAAAGAACAGGAGCTGTATCGGCTCTGAGGTTGAGAGGCTGAGTTTATATCCAAGATGTACAAACTCTGCTTCTGCTCTCAGAGATCCCCAGAGACATGAAATACGGGTAGCATCTTGCATTTTCACCCCCCTAACACGGGCAGCTATTGTATGAGGGGAATTAACCTGCAGCCATGTCCAAAATCACTCCAGAATAAGTTTTCTCAAGAAGCTGCCATGGTTGGAAGTTCAGATCTGACCCAGACACGGTCCTGACATGAGCAGAGTACGATGGAAGGTGAAATCAATTTTGTGGCCCATTCTGGTTTATAGTCCCTGGTTACTGAAAACAAGGAACACCTTTCTGAAGGCAAAAGAGCCAGTCCTGAAGCTGTCGTTACAATTTACAAAGAGCTACAGCCTGGACACTAGATTGGCTGTAAGAGTTAAATCATCCTGACTTAAAGTTATCTTATTTATGGCTCTAATTAATGAATTTTCCACTTTCAGTTAGTTTGCTAATGAACAGTAATGTTGAATTTCCTATTTGTGTGTACTGTGATTAGGTATTTCCTTGAGCTTTTCTTAATTGCCTTGAGAACGGAAAGAATTGCCTTACTTCAGGCTGAGAGGAGCTCAGGTCATTCAGTTCCCTCTCTCTTCCTCTGAGCCTCCCAGATGTGGCTGTGCTGAGGTCAATCGCTCGTGCTCTATGCTTGCCTGGGGAAAGAAGGGCTGCTCGAAATAGGTGATACTCCATGTATCCATAATAGTCCACAGCTTGGGATTTGAGGTATTTCAGGGACGTAGCACACGCTGGAACTCTTCTTTTCTTCGTTCTTGGTTCATCTTTTAGTTCCTTGTCTTGCTTGTTCTAAACTGAAAGGCAAGCTGTTAAGGTAATCTCTTCCTGATTAAGCTTGAAGTACCCCGGCATCAAAATGTAATTCGCAAGGCTATTTTTGCAGCCATAATGTTTTCATTAAAGCTTCCTTTTATCCATTCTCAGAAAAAGTGGAGGGGAAAAAAAAAAGCAGCCATACTTAAGCTGGCTGGTTATGCTTCTGTATTGTATGAATGCAGTAAAATCATGAATAGAAAGCACAGACTACCATAAATTCCACGTGACTGCTACCTGATTTTCTGTATGTATTTGGATTCTTTTCTGGGATGTGCATAAATCATGTCTCAATAGTCGTGTTGTCTGTCAGTCAAATCCTGCCTGGACTTTTTAAGGTGGTTTTCTCTAGACATTTGGCTGAGAGTTTGAGAAGTCAGTGTGTTCTCCTTCGAAGGCTGTACTGCTTTAGACTAGTGCAGTGTTAGACAGTCACAGAATGATACGAGGTTGGAAGGGACCTCTGGAGATCATCTAGTCCAACCCCCCTGCCAAAGCAGGTCCACCCAGAGCAGGTTGCACAGGAACGTGTCCAGTTGGGTTTTTAATGTCTCCAGAGATGGAGACTCCACCACCTCCCTGGGCAGCCTCTTCCAGGGCTCTACCACCCTCAAAGAAGTTCCTCCTCGTGTTTAGGTGGAACTTCTTATATTCAAGTTTGTGCCCATTTCCTCTTGTCCTGTCCCTGGGCACCACTGAAAAAAGACCAGCCCCATCCTCTTGACACCCTCCCTTTAAGTATTTATAAGCATTGATCAGATCCCCCCTCAGCCTTCTCTTCTCCAGACTAAAAAGACCCAAGTCCCTCAGCCTCTCCTCGTAAGAGAGATATTCTAGGCCCCTAAAGGACAGTGTCCTTTTCACAGCCACCAACAGAGTCGTGATGCTTCTGAATTGCCAAAGAAGGTAATCCATCAGTATTTACTTTTCTGATAGCGTGTGGGGAAAAAAACCCCTATAAATTCACTGAACAAAGGCAGTGACGTTGGCCTGACCAAGTTTTGCCAGAGAGAGTTTAGGATGAGGCAGCTCCCTCAGGTGCCTATTTCAAGCGATGCTCTATGAGTAACCCCACGATGCCAGCATCATCTTTCATTTAACTCAAACTATTTTTTTTTTTCTCCTGCTTTCATGTCTTCGTTACGCTGGCCTTTAACTTGGCTGGAAAGCTGGAGTCTTTCAAGCTCTTTGAAACTTTTTCAGGTCAATCTCTTTCTCAGTGCTTGCCAGCACGGTCTGAGTAGCCTCTTCAAGAGGAACCAAATCTGAGGTTGCCCAGAGACTCGTGTGCTCTCGCAGACCAGCTGGCCAACACCCTGCAGCACCAGTGGGATCCTCACTCCAGCTGGGTCTCCACCACGTCTGCTGTAAGTCAAGTCTGTGGCCTGCATAGAGTAGAGTTAATATTGGTGTTACTTCAAGGGTGAGACTTTCAGACTTTCTCAGTTGATTTTAACGTGGGGTTCCCCCATAGATAACCTCTTTTTTTTTTTTTTTTTCTTTCCCCCGTCACAATAACTCTTGGCTGATCAGTTTTTAAAATTTTAAAACTCTTAATCATAGTAAAGATTTAAAATATTTTTTTTCCTTTTTGGTGGAATTCTTTTCTGCAGGTTCCAGGGACAGAGGTAAAAGAGCTGTCTGCTCTGAACTAATGTCATGATTGAGTTTAAAAAAATAAAAAAAAAAAATAAGAAAAGGAAAATTTGTCTTCTTAATAAGCAAAAGTAATGTTATTCAGATTTGACCTAAGGATTGAACACTTTTGAACAGTAGTAGTAGTAAAACGTATTAAAGTGCTTTTCTGGAGTGGGCTCAGGATGCTCAGCACTTGGTAGAACTGAGCTGGAAAATCAATACTGTGCTATTTTATATTCATATACTCCAGAGATGTGGTTTCAAAGTCATCCAAGTCATGCAGCTGCTGTTCACCATGGAACTTCTTTATGGTGTTTTTGAAGTGTGTCTTTTAGTGCCAGTCCTTAGTAGGCATGCAGAAAAGCAGATTTAGTGATTGGATTTGTAACGATTAAAACAATTTTACTACCTTGAATATAAAAAATACTTTGTAAACTGTGACAGGGACACGTAATTGAAAGATTCCAGGGTCTGGCGTGTTGGTGACTGAGAGGGGCAGGTTTTACATACCCAAGGACTGCCTTGTGTTTTGGATTTCTGTAGGTACCTGTTAGGGAGTGGAACCATCATCCCAATCCTAGGCTATGGGAAACTTGAGGTTAGAAGTCGTGCGGGTCGCATCAGAAAATAGCTTTTTGCCTGCTCACTTCCAGGCAGAACGTCTGTCGTACAGCACAAGGTCAGCATGAAGCAGGATTGCAAGTGCTTCACTTTGCATTAATAATTCCATCACTAAAAATCTTGCCTTTGTGCTGGTGTGCCGCTGGGATTCCTGGCTCTGTGCTGCCAGAGAGCATCACGCTGGAGCGCGTTTACTTATGTAAAGACTTAATGTAATGCTAACGTCTCCCGAGAGCACCACATGCTGCCTTTCAAAAAACGTTCTGCTTCTGCTTTGTGTTGCCACTGTATGGAGGGCGTGATACGGTTTAAGGCTTTAAAGCCTTTAGACTTGATTCTTCCAAGTTTTTCTTGAGCAGTCCACATCAAAGCAGGTCTTTTGACAGGTTAACTGGGGGAAGAATTCCTAACCCCAAATTGTGTTCCTTGTGTGTGGCAAACCAGTTGCTCAGCCCTGCTCCAGAGGAAGTGAGTTACCAACAGGGTGTTCTGCCAGGGCTTTAAGGACACCTCCATCAGCGCAGTAAAAACTCTCAACAGGGGATGCTGACTGGCTTGTAAATATTAAGGTGGCCTATGTGGCAGTTAAGTGGTTTTAAAGGTTCGTATTCACTAAACATCAAAGGAGAAGGGGGGAAAAATGTGCAGATTTAAATTTTCAGGGTTTTTTTATAGAATCCTAGAATTGTTGAGGTTGGAAGGGACCTTAAAGACCAACAAGTCCAACTGTTAACATTAGAGTCAGCTTCTCAGCATCCAGCTTTCTTTTCTGAGCAGGCAGTGTCAGGTACTTCAGCACAAAAGCGTGCAGCAAGGAGGCTGCAGGATGTGTAGCAACAGCTTTGTACTGTTACATACCTACCCGCTCACCCCAACGAGTTTGACTCAGTTTCAGAGCACTTCCAGATTCAGAATTGGTTTAAACATTGTCCAAAGGTTCATCAGTTCACATATTGGCAGTGCACTGATAATAGGCTCAATGATGTACACTGGTAATGCACCTCAGGCTGAATGTAGCACTGGAAATCCCAAGCCGGCACGTGTTATCTGAGCTCTAGCAGGAAGACACCATAAACCACGCCTGGATGAGATGCTGAGGTAGTACAAAATAGGAGGTGCTCCTCTCCAGACATGTATAGTTCTGATCTGCAGAGATGGGCTTTCCGTATGCCATGCCAAAGCCACTTTTATTGCAAAGGTTTGTACTCGGATGTTTGACCCTGAGTTGCAACAGAGATATGATGAGTTAGAATTGTGTGTGTCATTGCAATTAAACCTTTGCTGTGCTTTTACCAGTCTATTACTGAATGCCAACGTGAGTTGGAAGATCTCTGCAGCGTTGCCTCAATCGGGATTTCCCAAGTTGCTTCAGACTATAATGAAACATCTGTGCATCAAAAGATGTGCATGCCTATAAAATGTTTTATAGTCACAATACAGTAATATACTTTATGCTTATAAACTGTAAAGAGACACCCAGCAAAAAGCAGGGTGTGTGAGAAGTGCTTTTTGAAGTGATATTTACACTGCACTTGGGGATCAGTTACCAAATAATGCTATTTCAGTACAACTAATATTGGTATTTATGATGCTATTTGCTATAAATTGGAGCATTAAAGATTAGGCTTATTATTTAAGCTATCAATCTTCTGGCATGAGGGATCCTAATGGGACATTTTGGACATTTGGAGGAGCCTATGATGAAAAGAAGCCAAGAGTTTCTATAGTTAGAATGTTAGCAGCCTTGATCTGTCACTCTTTAGAAAAGACAATATAAAATATACAGTACTAGAGAGCTTTAGTCCCACACACACATACACCTGGTACTGGTGGCTCCATCTCATTTTAATCTAATTTTCCTAGCTGCATTTCCTAGTACATAGAAAAGATTTATAAACTGGGACAAATTTCATCCAATTAAACTTTCTGTGTTTTCATTGCTCGTGGAGTTGGTGCTGTATCTCTGCACTTCATGAAGGACGTGCCATGGACGACCTGTAATATAGAGAGTGTGTATGAAAGGTGTTACGTTGCATGTACAGGACTTGCAGTTGGGCTCTGCGTGGGCTGCAGAAAAAGGCAAATATTTGCTAACTGTGTGTGAATCCCTATCACGTGCTCAGCAAGTCAACCGTCAAGGGGATTCAGGAGAGAACGCTGAAGGGGGCAAACCCAGCTGGCATTTTCACAGTATAAAGCCCCCAGCTCCTGTGGCTTGTTCTTCAGGCTGGGCTGGCAAGCGATTGATCTCCATTGGTGACTCCACATTAAGCAGCAGAGGGGTAAATGGGTAGTGATGCTAAGAGAAAGTCAAGGGCTTTTCTTATCACAGAGGAAAAAGAACATAGGTGGGACTGGAAGCTTCTGTAAAGCTCCGTGGCAAACCTCTGCCTGTGGTGAACATCAGTGAGAAGAACAGGATGGCGTGTCCTGGAGTTCGTTCAGGAGTCCAGCAAACTTGGAAGTGAGCAAGTGTTGTGTCCCAGTCCAGCTTCAGGCTCAGAAAAAGAGGAATAAGTCCATGGATAACCAAAGTAATGGTGGGGATGCTGTTCAGATTCTTTGAAGTTGTTGATAACTCAAAGTTCAGGTTTTTGTTACTTAACATGCTAAAACACACCATGGACTAGGGGAAAATCTAAGCAGGCTCACGGGTAAAGTGGTGAGTTACTGCATGAAACCTGACTAGCATCCAAAAAGACAAAGCTGGGAAGTGTTTGCTGTGTAACTTACAGGCAGTAATAAATTACACTTATGGAAGATGTGTTGTTTTAATTCCTCTTGACTGTACTTAAAAATCAGTGTTGGTTCTCAATAGGATGGAAGGAAATGATTTATCACTCGACTGAGATTGTTAATTAAAGTCAAAATGATCATGGCTTCTACTAGAAGTAATTAAAAAGAATCCAAGCAAATATGCAAACAGAACATGCTTAATGAGCAAAACTGGGAGGAATATCTACATTCTTCTACATTAAAATAAAAAAAAATGATTTTTTTTTTTAAAAAGAGGGAGGAAAACCCATAATCGTATAATGAAAAAGGGAATAAAATCTGGCAACATTCCCAGTGTTGAGCCATACTCAAATGATTCCATAAATTAAACATTAACTAATCTAACTAATGGAACTAAAAGGAAGTAAATACTATTTGATGTATATTAGCTTTTCTTAGAAGGTGTGCCTCTCCTATCAATCAAAGTCCTGCGACCTCTTTGACCGCAAATTCAACTCAGCATTAAAAGCTGTCACTGAGATTTCCTTTGCTCGAGCGATCTGGCAGGCAGTGAGACACTGCTGGCACCACAACCACCTCTTTATCCACCAGCTCCAGCTCCTCCTCCTATGCAGTATTTCATGTTCTATAATTGGCTACAGTCTATGGATAAAATGTACCCATCTGTACCAGTGGGTTTAATAGTGCGTTCAGCGTAAGTATTCAGGCCAAAAGACCAAAAAACCTCCAAGCCTCAGCTTCTACCAGGTCACAGGAGTAAAAGGTCAAGTGTAAATCCCGGGATGTTTGAATCTGAGTAGTGAAGAGGAACAGGGGCTACGTTACACATGCTGCGTCCCTTGATTAAATAAATACTGTCATAGAATCATAGAATCGTCTAGGTTGGAAGAGACCCTTGGGATCATCGAGTCCAACCATCTACCCTACTCTACAAAGTCCTCCCCTACACCATATCCCTCAGCACCTCATCTAATCATCTCTTAAACATGTCTGATGCCTGCAGCTTTAAAGGCTTTTACAAAGCTAGCTAGACCTCCACATACTAATAAGAGAAGCAATAAACGTATTTAAAGGACTGGCTGCAGCGTCTGATGGGTAGAGGTTTAATTTATCATAAAGGCTTGGAGAAGACTTCATTGTAGAGTAGAAGTTGCTAGGATACAAGGTGCTAAAGGGCTCATTAGCCTAATGGAGGAAGAGATGATGAGTTTGAGTTGGACACCAGGCACCTGTGCTTACCGATTTTGTTGATAATGGTTAGAAGCAAACTACCAAGATTACCGGTGGCGTCTCCACTTCCCAGTGTCTTCAGGCACCCCGAGCCAGCAGAGGGGAAAAGCCAAAGCTCTTCCACCCCCCCTGAGGCATGAGGTTCACCACCTCTGTTTAGCTGGGAGAACTAAAGCTGTTACAGAAATTCATGGACTTACCCCAGGAAAAAAGAGAGAGAATTGATTTTTTTTATTTATTGCGAAGGTACTGGTTGGTGGTATAGAAATGCTGCAGGGTAGAAAGTTTCAAAGAATAAACACGCTTTTAACACATCATACTCTGCTTTAGATGTACTTTTCAGACTCTGTTTGACTTTACATGCTTTACTTTCATGTATTCATCTTGTGGGCATCTTTACTAACACCAATTAATAAGAGTATAACAAATATGTTATCTTCAGTCAAACTTGCATTAGCGCTTTTAAAATTTCCACTGAACTTGCAAATTATTAATAACCAAAAATTATTTTAGTGACAATAATTTTGGGGTTAGTAATCCTCAAAATTAGCAAACTTGTTGTGTCTTTATTCTTCTTTTAATTGATATCTAGATCAGGCAACCTGCTTCTGAAACGAAATAGGTTTTGTGCACCACCACGGCAAGGGTCGCTTATGCTGGATGAATTTCCTTGGTCTATACTTTGTGTTTGGACGTTTAAGAAGGAGGAAACCTGTATGTGTCTACCCATGGTGAACACCAGAGCTAGACTGAGCTGAGACACTCCCAATTTTCAGCCCCCCTTGTGTCTTCTGGTTTGGCAGTATAGGCAGCAGCTAGACTTGTGGTAGTTCCTGTCTGACCCCAGTGGAGAAAACCTCTGTTATGAGCCACAGCCAGGGCTTCTGGTGGTGAGTGACTGGAAGACCTGCTGTCTACAGACACTCTTGTGTGGTGGCTGGCTGGCTAATTAGTAACCCTCAGTTCTGTTTTAAATAGTTGCTTCAGGGGAAGTCCTTGTGTATTGCTTTCCCTGGTAGCCCTGTGTGCTTTTATTAGAAACTGCCCAGTGAGCTGGGGGGGTGACCCACATGGGGCTGAGGAACATGCATAAGAAGGAAGGAATGGCCAAAGGAGTCAATTGTGCACCAACCCCAAATCTCTGATGCTGCTGTGAAACCCCAGGAGACCAGTGTGCTGTGCTGCCATGGGGTGTGCGGGGCTCGCTGTGTGCTCCTGGTGTGGCTCTGGAGAGGATGAGGTCCCTCAGTAACATGGGGGAGTTGGGCTGATGGCCCGCTCCATGGCCAATGGGCAGTGGCTCAAAAGAGCAGAGCTCGAGAGAGTCCAGGCCCTACACCACTTCCAAATACTGCCCTGCATAAGGGAAGAGGGTTTTGGGGTTTGCTGATAGAGGGAAATATAGAGCAATGACCCAACTCTGCCAATCCCACAAACGAGATGTCCCAGTGTGGGGGCTGGGAAGGAGTTGCAGTTGTTTTGACTGCCGGAGGTCCCCTTACGGGTGGGGGATCCTGAAATCATGGTGAACATTAATGCACGGCCCAAAAGCCCTGACAGCTAGACATAGTGACAAACATCCCTGGGCTACCACTTGATGAGCTAGTGGGGCATCCTGTTGGTCAAGGTGGGACCTATACATATCAGACCAGGGGAGCATGCAGGTGGAGCAACACCATTAGCAGCATGGCCAAGAATAATACAGAAAATCCCTTAGTGTGGCTGACCTTGAAAAAAGTGTCTAGAAAGGCTGAAAACTGTCCACGCTCTCACCCTATAGATCTGGAACTTGGGGATCTTCCAGGAAAACAAGGGAGAGGCCATGGCAGAGTGGGCTGGAATGTCCTTCAGAGGTCTGGCACCATGAGCCGAAGACTTGCACAGGGAAAAGGTCAGAACTCAGCTAACGCTGTTGGAGGAATTAGAGCAAGAGATCAAATCTCTCTGATGCATAATATTACTCCCCAAAGAAGGAAATGCTCGTACTACATCAAGCGGTCACTGCTTACTGCTCTCTTCTGGTCTGGATGAAGCCCTACTGCTATAGGATTCATGAGCCTATTGGTACCTTCAGGAGTGCTTCTATTTGTTGCTCAAACCATGTGAATCATTTGCTTGTTTTCTAAAATACTGTCAATTACTTAGCCATTATATTTTTGGTTTGTGTTTCACAGGGGCAGGAGGTGAAGTTTGTAACAGACACTTGTTCAGTCTGTTAGGGTGTTACCCCCTGTAGCCTGGTCAGCAAGGAGGAGGGATGGACTCCTGTGTTCAGTCCGTAATTCTGCTGACCCCATCATCTAGTTCCAGGGGTGCAAAGTATTGGGCATAAACTGGAGGGTTTTGGTAGCTGGGGCCTGCAGAGGTGCCCTGTGTGGGAGGACACCATGCCCCGTGCTGGTCACAGCCAGTGCCAGATGGCTCTAATTCCAGTGTCAGCATCTTCCACACGGCAAAACTTCAGTGAGGGGACCCCGTGGCAATCCTGTGCAAATGTGCTTAAGAGAACAGGAGGGGGAAGGGAGAGGAGAAAAGGAAGAGACACGTGGAAGGAGATATTTTTGAGGACATAACGGGGCACGTGCTTTTGGAAGGTGGCACTCTGTGCTGGAGCAGCTATGCCTCTGAGGAGCCTGCAGCCCGTGGATAGCATACTGTATCTGACACGCAAGGAAGACTTCCAGTACATGTTAACAAAATGCAAACCTGATGCCAGGCAAATAATTAGATAATTGCCTACCCTATTTTTGAGGTTTCTAGTGAATGTAGCCCAGATGGTTTCTTCTCATTCAAAACATTAAAATGCATGAATGGGAAGGCCAGAAGAAAAAGAGAGAGCTGGATCTCAGTGTACTCCAGATCTCACCAGCCTTCCTGCGAGTCCTATATCTCCACAGCAAAACTGAGAGGCTTTCAAGTCAGAAAAGGGGAAAAGGAAGGAGGCAGTAAGGTGAGTTTTTTCTTGGAAAACATTTGATCTCTTGGCTTTTCTGATTTATGAGGGGTACATTTTTTAAAATCAGCAACTTTAAAACAGAATCATGAAGCTGTGGCCCAAGGGAGCTAGAGTTGCAAATGCAGTTTACCATCATGAGGGAAAATGTATATCTGTCATCTAAGAGATTAGAATCGCTATCTTCTACAGTGTAATCATGACAAAATATCCCAGAAGTGAGCTAAAAAGGTGCAGACATTTCTCTCAATATTTTTTAAAAGGTCAAAAGAAAACTTGAAAAGAAAGGGGGAAAAAATCAAAAAGAAAATATTTTGTTGTCTCTTGTTTGGTACTGAAACATGAGAATTTGACTAGTTCTGTGGAAGCAGTTGCACACCAAGCTGTGTCATTGCGATGGCTCTCTTATAGGCTTCTCAGGTGTATCCTGAGCTTTACCATGCTGGAGAGAAATACCATTCTCACTCTGAACTTTATTACACAAACCAGAAGAATTAATGACCTCTTGAACCCATTTTGAATCGTGGCAGCAGTCCTATTTTATTGCGTGTTGGCCAGCCTTTGTGGCAGGGAGATAGTGTCAGACGTTTATTGGAGGGTTGCTTTTTTCTTTTTTTTTCAGAAAGCACAGGTGTTTTTTAATCTTTGTTGCATTAAATATTTCTGTAGCCCTGAATACTTGAATTTTTTGCAGCCATTCTGAAACACAGGCACTGAAGCAAGCTGGACAACAATGTCGACTCTTAAAATGACTCTTTAATAGAATCACAGTCAGTTTCCCAATGTTGTCACCACCCGGTGCCCAAGGACAATACCCAGACCTTGGTTTCTGGACAATGTTTAACCCTTTTCTTATCTTGTCTTAACCTGGCCAAATACAAAACAATTAACAACTTCTTTGCTCGCTCTGGAGCACGTGGTTAATCCTACAAGCAGAAGATGTGGTTCCCTCGAGCTGCCCTTTTGTGTGTGTGCTGTAGGCAATGCTGGGCAACCGTGTAATCGAGTTATCCAAGGCCAATTGACCTATGCTCCACCATCTCTGCGGACCCTGAGTACAGGCAGAAGGTGGGAATGACGGGCAGCTTCCAAGCCAGCTGTCCTCTTCAAGCAATCTTGTTCAGATAAGTATTAAAAAGGTTGGGAAGAGGAGTAGCAGTAACCCATTTTAGTGCACACTAGAAAGCACAAGAAAAATGCCAAATGGATCAGAGCATCCTCTGGCAGGAGGGAGAAGTTAGTTGTCCCCTGGAGTGAGAAGATCCCCAGGTGACACATGGGGGAGTACAGAGCAGAAGCAGGACACGGAATATACTGGAATTTTTTAAACAGCTTGCAGCACAGAGAAGAATTGGCAATGAAGAGGAGTTGGGCTGGGTCCTTCCCCGGTGGGCTAGCACAGCTCTCAGGGTGTGCTGTGGGCAACGGGCGGCTGCATGAAAGGGGTTCAGCAATTTCCATCTCCGCTGTGGCAAGGAGGGGCAGCAGGGAGCCGGGAGCCTGCGCTTCTCTTCTGGACACGTCCTACCTTCTACACACTGACCTGTGTCAGGCTTGGACCCCGTGCTGTCTTTAAATTCAGAATCAAATGTTTATTTGGAAAATAGTCTTCCCATATCGCAAAATCCCCCTGGAAAGATTATGGTTTTTTTCAGCACAACCAAAGCGAGTGCTTCTGAGTAGGCTGTTTCTTCACTTGAGCTTGGCAAGGCAGTGATGCTGGTCTGTTCAGGGCAAGGTGGTGGTACTGGTCCTCTTCAAGTCTGATGTATAAAGATGATAATCCACAGTGTCTCTTTTACCTCTAGGAGCCTTGACAAAACCCAGGCGTCTTCCAGTTCAGAAGCTGTCACTGGTGCATCTTAGACAGTCTTCCACTGCTCTGGTTGCTTTTGGGTGTAAGATGAAATATGATATACCCACGTCTTTAAGAAGTGTTTGTTTTATAAAGCAAAGGGAATGGCACAGAGGCTTGACCTACGGAGGCTGTGGCTATGGGTCTGTAGCTGTGGGAATACTCAGGCTCTGAAACCACTTCATTTCTGTTGAATTTTTCACTGGGTGCACACTTGACAGCGTACTTCTAAGGCCTTGACAGGTATGTGTAACAGTCTCAGTAAGTGGATTTCCTTCTGCTGAGCGGTGGCTGCTGAAGGCCGTTTGGCATCGCTGTCAGTGGAGGGCACGCACCAGTGGAGATGTCAGGACTGGAAAGAGAAGACCAACATGGTCCCAGCAACTGTGACCCACAGAAACTGCCGCCTGGTGCTGATGTCCTGCCAGCCAACCCTCCTTCCAAAGAGCTCGCTCAGAGGCTGAAGCAGAAAAGGA
>JAHREE010000563.1:6254245-6272784 GCA_033628505.1 Tringa tobata
TGAGCTGAAATGGGGTCCTGGGCCATGGGCAGGGTGTGGGGAGGCCCAAGGTGGGACTGGGCAGGGCCAGCAAGGCCTGTTAGTGCCCCTGGGACACTGGGGTAACTCCGGGTAGCAGCAAGATCCAGTGGTCACAGTTCTGACTTCATAGCGCAAAATCTTCCATTCTACTCATATCACTGAACACCACCTTGCTGCGTGTTCAGGAACATGTTTCTGTTTCTCCAGCCATAAAAGGAGGATGACATGTCTCATTGGGAAGGTACAGGGATTAGTTCCCTACTGAAACTTTGCATAACGGTTAGGCTTCCTAAGCATTGTTAATTAGTTGTTACATTATTTGTTGCTGAAGGAATGTAAAACATTTTGAAGGAAATCTCGGCCCTATTGAGACAGCAGAAAAATCTCCTCTGCTTTTCCTAGAACAGAGATTTCAACTCTCATTCCAACTGCTTATATCAACAGGGAATCACTTTATGTTCTTGTCCTTGATTATGTGTCCTTGGAAGATGCTACATCAGTAAGTTTTTAGGCACATTAAATTTATGCATTAAAGGATTTTTCAAAGTTCAATGGTCACATCCCTTTCAAAACAAAAGAAAGAAAAACCCTAACAAATGCAATACGTCCACCTGTGCACACATTTCCTCTTGGAGAAAGAGGATAAGCAAATAAACGCATGGTGTATTTCACGTGCACTGCTGACAGCACAGTTGGAAGGTGCTCAGAGATCGTTATGAGGATCTCAAGAGAACAACCAGATAGAATGGAAAAGTGATGCCTAAAGAGCATTAGAGATTCCTACTGACCGCAGCAGACTTTAGATCAGGCAAACACAATCTGTGTCTTATACGGAGACTTAAAGGCAATGCTGACAAACGTAATCTGAATCTGGACATATCCACATGGAGAAAGTAGAGTGCCTAGGTCAATATTTTATGAATCTTCCTATCTATATCTGTACAAAAGCTCAAACTTGTACGCCTTTAAAATAGCAACACGGTATACATTTATAGTTTCTGATTGCTTGGGTATTTTGAGTAGTCCTCTTAAGTAACATGTTTATTACTGGCATATGTCCTTTACCTTCCTCAAAGGAGTATAAAGCTGGATTGCAGTATAAAGTTACATATCATCTTAAAAATTAGTATGATTTATATAATGTAACTTTGAATCTTGACAGTCATCTGATCTGTCTTCAAACCAAGAAAAGACCATCTACAACTACAGCATTGCCAACACAAAGCTATTTAACTGTTCTATAAAAAATGCAGTAATGAAGATCTCTAACCCCCTCCAGACAATCTCTTCTGCTGTCTGATTGTTCTTATTGTTCAGCTAGCTGCCTAACCTAAATTTCCTTTTGCTGTAATTTAAATCTGTGACTTTACTCATCTCCCAGCAGATCTGGAGAAAAGTCTATTGCCTCCTTTTCCTTGCCATTCTGCACATGAAAGACTGAGAACATCCCCCTCCACCTTCTCCTCGCTAAGCAGCTCCATTTTTTTCCCTGTCAACCACACTTTCCACATGTCTGATGACCCTCGGTTCTGCTGCAGGGTCTTCTTCGGGGTTTTCCTCAGTACATGGACTTTGACCTTTCTGCAGAGGCCCTGGGGAGGGCAAGTGGGAGGATGACTTGGGCATCTAATATGCAGGTTTCAGCAGTACTGGCCACTGTCATGTAGCCACAAAGATGAGCTCGTGGGGTGACACTGAGTCACATTCAGTTTATTCACTGTCATACCCAGACTCCTTTCTGAAGAACCATTACCTACCAGTTATTTCTACTTTTGTTCTGTGGTTTGTCACAAACGTGATGCTCTATGCTTGTTGGTACTGAATTGTGCTCTATTGTCTGAATTCTGCCATAATTGGTGAAAACCTTTTTAATCTTATCTCCTAAAGTGCTTACAGCTTGCAATTGCCTGAAAATTAAAGAAAG
The DNA here is from genome assembly GCA_033628505.1 of Tringa tobata. Classification (NCBI taxonomy): domain Eukaryota; kingdom Metazoa; phylum Chordata; class Aves; order Charadriiformes; family Scolopacidae; genus Tringa; species Tringa tobata. The sequence goes on from JAHREE010000563.1 coordinate 6,256,191, forward strand.
GTACAAGTCAAAAGTGACTTGAAATACCAAATCTTTCAATGATACTAGAAAGCCCTAATCAATGTATCTTCCGCCCTGGCTGGGAATCCCTGACAACTATTCTTTCATTACAGCTATCCAGCTGGCTGTGCACTCACCTTCCTGCACTTTCAACCAAACCCAATTTTCCTAGCTCATTTATGAGACTCTCATAATGTCAAAAGGCTTACTAAGATGCAAAGACATGACATCTTCTGCTTCTTCCCGGTCCATGAGAAGGAAGCCTGTCACCTGACTCCTTCACCCATCAGAGAAAGAAAATAAGATGAATTAATTATGGCTTGTCCTTGACAAGCCAATAGTGATTGTTGGTTATGACTATAAAAATTTGAAGTGCTAATGGGGAGACTGCTTGATTGTCTGTTCTGGGGTTTATTTTGTTCTTAAACCTCACAGTCTGGCTAGAAATTCTTTACATGCCCTTCCTGCTTTGGAAAGGCGAAAACTGTGCTTGCTCTTTCCCCATCCTGTGAACTCAGCCTATTCTCAACAGTTTTTCAAAGATCGTTGCTAACAGATCTGATACCAGCTAAACTTAATGGAATTTGCCTACCAGAATGCATTTATCTTACCAAAGAAATTCTCTAGTCTGTTAGGTCTTATAATAGCTTGTGTTTCTACACCCTTTTGTTGCTGTTAGTAACTTGTGATCAGATTAGGATGCCTTTGAAGTGAGAACCAAAGCAATAAAAATCCTTCTTTCCCAATGTACTCTATTATCAGCTTCCTTCTTTCCATTTTCCTGTTCATCCGTTATCTTCCTCGTTCAGTAGAATAATCTTTTAGCCAGGCTGCATTATTTCATGCTGAGCAATCTTCTTGTCTGCAATTAGCCCTCTTCACTTCAGAGCGATATGAGCATTTGATTCAGATTTGTTTTAAAATACAGCTCTTGGCTACCTCTGCATTCCTCTCATACTTGAAATCTGCTTCTACTGAAGCACTTATACTATATTCTTGTGGTCAGTTCACTTATTGATTTCATGGCCAAGACCTCAGTGTACGTGAATGTCTCTTTGTGCCATATGACACAGGAATGTGCGCATCAGACATTGGGCTCAAACTGCCACCTACTCCTGCCCCGGCCAAGGCCTCCTCATTTAGCAGCTCATGTGAATCAGCTCATCGCTCGCAGGCTCTTAAAATTCAGCCTCTTCCAGCAAATCAGCCCCTCTTTGATCATCTAGTGATTTCCCCAGTTCCAGCTCAGCCATGATAATAAAGCTTGACTACAGCACTTGTTTGTAGTAATCTCAAAATGGTTGGTTTTAATTGATTTTAGTTTTTGCAACAGAACAAACTGAAGTGGATGTACTAACATGTTTTACAATCTGGAACAGCAGCAGTAACTTTTCTGAAGGTGGGGGAGAGAGTCGGAACAAAAAGGGGTAATCCACATGTTGTTTCATTTTCCTGTTTATACAGATCCAGAGAAACTAATTGCAGTGCTAGTTAAACGCTACTTTTGTACAGTTGGAAAACAACCTCTATCATGGTTGGCATGGACCATGATGGGTATATGGTACCCAGAGGTTTTTCAAGGTTACTTTCACAGCCTGACCCTTTTCCCTTTTTCTTCTCTGCAGATTATTAATTCGGTGGTATTGCTGATTCTGCTGAGCGCCCTCACTGATCCTGACCAGTACCACCTAACCAGTGCTGAGTTAGGGGGTGAATTTGAATTCATGGATGATGCCAGTAAGTACAAACTGCCTAAATACTAGCACTCATTGCTCCAGCATTTATGTAACTATCCTGTCATTTCACTAATTACTGTCCTTTAATTATTGTTTCACCTCGGTATCTTACAGATGCATTTTTATTAGTTATAAATATTAATAATATTAGTAATGTATACTAGTAATCTTTTTATTAGTAAACCATCTGCTCTGCTGTGTCCTGGCTTGGCAGGGTGAGAGCCAGCCTTTGACATGAAGATGTTATCCCTGAGCCTGATGCTGAAAGCCCCAGGGGGATTTTGCAAGACACAGGGAGATGTGGAGTCTCTGCACCTCCCAGCACCATGTCCCGAAGTGCCTGCACATGCACAAGAACCCATAATGCTATTTATGTAACTGTCTGAATGTGTCCATTCACACTGTACATATTTACACACCCCCTCCATGTGTATCTGGCATGACTTGCACAAACCTGTTGAGATAGACACAAATATAAATATTGGCTGTGTAGTCGTAGAGGTATTAGCGATCACACAGAGCTGCTTCATTCTCTCACCAAAGGACATCACAGAAAATCTTCAGTACAGTTTCAGGGAAGGCTGAACCACGTCTCCTGCAAAAACCTCCTGTCCTTTGCAAATGTTTCTTTCTTCCATGACTGTTTCAAATCATTTGGTGAGGTCTGGTTTGTTGATTTGCTTTAACCTTTTAATTCATATCATATTCATATTTTCCCTCAATGTGATCTTGATAAAAATGTCTGTTTATTTTCATTTCTGCTCACAAGATTGTTACATTCAACGTTTCTCAGAGTAATCTGAAACAAGGGCTCCTGCCAGTTACACTGGTGTCTTGCTGCTCAGAATCACACCCATCCACAGCAAAAAGCTTAAAGCCCTTTCCTCAGTCCTACTGAAGTCAATAAAAAAATCAGTAAGAAAAGAAATAGCCCCACACGTGAGAAAAATAATTGCACCCATGGTGTGTCAGAGCTGCTGGGTATCAGTTAAGAGATTCTTAATTTCTACAAGGTCTTTAGTGCAGATATGCCTTGAGGGCTTACATTTAATTAATAATAAGGGGCAATTGCTACTTTATTGTGTCTTGGTTTAAAAACCACCTACAACTTCCCACTAAAAATCTTTTTATATAACTGGATTTAAGAAAGTAAGGACCATAGTAGATACAGATGGGCTCCTAGCTGATTCTGACATATTAAAACTGACTGCCTTGTCCTAATTCTCAGAGATTAACCTTGGTAATAACTGTCTGTCAGTGTGGTTTTATATAGCCGACATCAGAGGCCTGCCAGTGCCCAAGGCTTTAAAATAGTAATTCTGTTTTGTAATGCAATAGCTGTCAGATCAAGTACATTGGGGATTTCCATCTACACTTGAAAATTGTATTTTCTGTATTTTTTTATCAAGGCTTCTGAAGTGAACCCTGCAAGACTGTAAAAGGATGGCTTGTGGGCCAAGCGACCTCATTTCCATTCAGTACAGGAACATTTCACAGGCAGTTAAATTACAAATGAACATTCGAATTAATGTCTCCTTTTATTCTTTGACTCCCTCTGGTTTAATACCTTACTGAGTAAAGGCAGCTCAATCAAGCTACTGGCTTTTATAGTTACTGGAAATAGCTGGCAGGAATTTTTCTTTTCTTTTTTTCTTTAAGTATGACTGTATTTGTTTAAATCTGAGGAAATGTTCTCTTATGAGATAAAACATCAGACAAACCTCCACATACTCTTCTCTTGTCCTACTTTTATTTGTCTTTTTTTGAAAAAATGTTTCCCAGGTTAGCTGCATGTGCTGAAATTCTTAGATGTGAAAACATGTGTATGAAATACAGGAAGATATATTAATTTTTATCATAATTAAGGACCCAAAGTTGTTATCTATAGGTACTTATGTTGATCAATAATAATGATGGTAATACTAGTAGCCATTATTACTACTTTTGATGCTTCTATCAATAGCAAAAATTAAAAAAAATATGCAGACACAAAGTTTGCATGTAATATTGTCACTCCCTTTCCCTGCCTCCTCAAATTGGCTTCTTCATAAAAGATCTGAAAATATCAGCTAGAAATAAATTTATCAGCTGAGCCACAATAGTGGAATTATGGCTAGCCTGAAGTTACTGACAGGTTTCCCTTGATTTCCAAGAAACCAGGATTCCCCCGATATTCATAGTTATGATTTATGGAGAATTTTCAGTTTTCTGTTCCAGCAGTGGGAAAAATTCCTGCCACTTGCAGAGCCAGAGCCAGTTTGGTGCAAACTGCTTGAAAATGCCAGTGCAGCACCAGTGCTTCTGTGAATGGCTGCTCAGCCTCAATTTTGGGATTTAGTGTGGTTCCCAGGGCATTGCCAGAGGCTCCAAAATACCTGATTGATTAAGCAGAGAAAGGATTTACCTGAGCACTTAGAAAAAGCTGTAGGTTATAGCTTTTCCCTTATGTTCTAGAAAAGGAAACAAGGCGGGGAAAAAAAGCCTGCCAAGACTTGCCATGTGTCAGATGGAGGTACTGGAAGACACCAGTGTGTGTGGTTTGGCTGGCTCTCCGAGACATGCATCTGGGAGCTGGGGAAAACACTGGGCTTCCTCCTGTGCTGGATATTCAGCTGAGCCCATTTAGTGTCATCTTTCTTTTTATTATTTCCTTAGGGCCTGAGGGAGTTTATGAACTAGAAGCTGCACCAGGAAAAATTAGAAAAGTGTGAGCTGCCCAATGCAATACTCTGTAGTTAAAAGACTAATAATCTCTGGATAGGAGATGGAAAAGCCCTGTAAATAATTTTGAATTCCTGGAGTGTTTTGCCTGAGCCTCCTGCTCAGCTTCTCCAGGTACACAGACCATGGTCCTTGACAGGTCACCAGCCCAAACAAGCAGCAAGCGTTGCTTGATTTTATTTACTGCCTTCACCATGTCACAGATGTGTGTTATCACACACATAATATCACTTCATAAGCCATATGACGACAGGGACTGAAATCCTATGTGTGCCCTGTAGAAACTGAGGGGAGCTTTGACACCAATGTCAGCAACTCAGGCCAAAAATCCTCCTGTGTCCCTGCCCTGGGACGGGCAGAGGAGACAAGCAGAGGTCTCAGGGCAGGATAATGTGATGCATGGTCCCTCTGCCAAACGTGACATGCACAGGCCTTAAAAAGATTATTTCAAATAGAAAAAAATTAATAAACCTACAGACAGCAGGCTTGGACTTCTTTTGGGGGGTAAATGGAAGTGGTAGAGCAGGTAGTCCTCCTGCCCCAATCCATCAACACCACCCATGTACCATGACCCTCATGTCACAGGGAGCGGGTAAAAAACTAGATCCCTGCCCCAGCATTGCATATTCAGGGCTGCATCTTCCCCTCTAGCCTTATCACCTGGAGGAAAGGAGGAAATGGAGGTGCAGAAAACTCTGTCCTTCTCATTGGCCTCCTTCCTTTTCCAGAGGGAAAATGCCACCACTGCATGGGTTGTGACCCGGGAGGCTGCACGGCGGCTGGCAGCAGTGGCACCGAGCTTGCACAAGCAGCTTGGAGGAGAGAGCAAGGCAGTAATCCTTAGCTGGCAGTGAGGAGGCCAGGCTGCTGGATAAATACGGGTGGGAGAGTGGGCAAGACTGCCTGAGGGCTGCAGGCCGCTCATCAGCAGCTTTCTGGCCCCTGCTGTCAGAGCTGTGAGCCAGTGATTAACGCCAAGGCTGGGGCAGGTGATAAGTTGGAGGATTTGAGGTCTCCATCACTCCAAACAGGTCCTAGCTCAGGGGCTGGCCTCGCTGGCTGCTCCTCCCTGTCCCTGCAGCACCTGCCACTGGCCTCCTTGAGGAGAGGAAAGAGCAAGGAAATGCTTGTGAGACAGGTTCTCATGGCAGGAGCTCTGCCCAGCCCCAGCAGCATCTTCTCCCCAACGTGGCAGGAAAGTAAGATCCCACTACAATTTACCAGGGAAAAAACCCAACCGGTTTCTTTAAACTCAAGCAGAAAACTCAAAAAGCCATAGAATCATATGGGGTTAGAAGGGACCTCTGGAGATGATCTAGTCCAACCCCCCTGCCAGAGCGGGTCTACCTAGAGCACGTTGCACAGGAACTTGTCCAGGCAGGTTTGGAATGTCTCCAGAGAAGGAGACTCCACCACCTCTCTGGGCAGCCTCTTCCAGTGTTCTACCACTCTCATAGTAAAGAAGTTCCTCCTCATGTTTAGGTGGAACTTCTTATACTCAAGTTTATGCCCATTTCCTCTTGTCCTGTCACTGGGCACCACTGAGAAAAGACCAGCCCCGTCCTCCTGACGCCCTCCCTTTAAGTATTTGTACACATTAATTGGATCTCCCCTAAGCCTTCTCTTCTCAAGACTGAAATGACCCAAGTCCCTCAGCCTCTCCTCGTAAGGGAGATGCTCCAGGTCCTTAATCATCTTTGTGGCCCTTTTCTGTACTCTCTCCAGCAGTTCCCTGTCCATCTAGGACAACAGGCTGTATAACCACTGCAGTCATCCAAGTACAGCCCTTCTAGCCATGAATACCACAGAAAGTACAGCACTGCTGGAAAAAAATTCACACACCCCTGTTAGCTTCTTCATATCTAGTTTCATTCTGATTAATTGAAGCCGACACAGCTCAAAAAACCCAATGAAGCCTTAAATGAGGAAGAACCAGCTTGAGCCAACTAGGACTTGGCACGGCGGAGCACAGCGAGAGAGACACCGGAGTCGGGGAGTACGAGTGGGTCAGACCAGAGCTTCAATGTCAAGTTTATGGCAGTTTGCTGAGCTCTGGCTTTGAACCAGTACTGCCACGGTCATGGGCAAGGCGAGGCCTGTCACTGCTGCATCTGCTGCAAATGACAATGACAGCAGCTTCCCCTTGGATACAGTGAGTAGGTGACTGGGATTAAGAACAGACAGGATAAATACGTGAGCAGTGCCTTCAAAATGATGGTTAAAATAAAGGTATTGATACAAGAGCCTCTTTTACAGGACGTTCAACTGAGGTTGGTGGCTGCAGGCAGCCATTTCCACTTCTCTTCTTTCGCTACCTCAATGGTACCTGGCCTATTTAAAATCATTTTGATTTCACAGAATGTATGTGGGCAGCCAGAGTAAATGACCACACAATTCAGAATGTCTGAGGAGGCTGCAGTACCTTTTATTAGCAAAGGTTTGTTTTGTGGGTGCTTCTTCCTCTTGAGGGCAGAATTCAGGCCGCCTCTGACAGGCACGGCACAGCCTTACAGCTCCTAAGAAGCTGGAGACTGATTATGGCGATGCAGCTCAGATGCCTGAGCTGAACGTCCAGATTCTCATTCTCTACACAGTCAAAGAGAAGAAAGAGGTGCCTCTGAAGAGCAATTTGGGATGCAGTGAGATATCGCTCCCTCCTGAATTATGAGCAGGGAGCCCAGCTGCCTCCTGATGGCATTTCCAAGCTGAGCTGCCTAAAGCCACCGGGTAGGAAGCGGCAAGCACTGGGGTGCAGCTAACCTCAGCGCTGAGTGCTGCTGCCTCTCCTGGCTGAGACCTGCTTATTTTGACAATAAGACAAAGATTCAAGCATTTGCACTGTGACTAAGGACAGCTGGACGACTCCTCAGAGTGCAGTGGTGTAAATGTGCTCCTCTAGGTGCCCAGGAAAGGGGTCCTATCCATTAAATTAAGAAGTAGCTTGCAATAGGGCTTCTTCCATTGCATTTGGGTCCTTGTGCAATCACAATGGCAAAATCTGGGGGCAAGGGGGAGAGAGCAAGAATCCTGAAACCCAGGACACAGGCAGCCTTCTGGAAAGGGGAGACCTGGGTTCCTAAATCCTTCATCCTGCTGTTGGTAAGCACCATACCCAAGGAGCCTGTAGCCCAATGTACATAAGCAGCCTCTGGAGGTGGCCTCACCAGCCAGTCACTGCTTGCTCATTTTTCCACCAGCTTCACAAGTCTCAGGTTCTTCTCTGCATCAAGGGCCAGCAGAAATGTGGATTAGTGCTGGCAGGAGCTCTGTGCTAGTGCAAGGTTTGTGTTCCCTCAGGCAGAGGAGGATCAAGGACCGGGTCCTTTGTCTTCTACATGAATGATCATACTGGTAGGCTAGAAAAAATGACAGACAAGGCTTAGTGTCTGTCCTTCCTTTTCAGCCATGACCCACATGACCCTGCAGTGCTGCCTGCTGGCGGTAGGTGAGACCTGTCCACAGCTATCATCAGATGAGGGCCTTTCAAGGACTTTGATGCAGGCTCCAGGGCACCTACCCAGAATTTCCTTTTGATGCAGCCAGGAAGGTGGAGGGATGTTCCCGTATTGTGCCATGCTTCTCATCATGTGCTGGACTTGGATGTTGTGACAACTCCGTGATCAAATGGAGGCATCTTCACATTTTGAGTGCCTCCAAAGTCAGGCAGTTATGGGTAGTGAACAGCTTGAACACTGTCATGTATTTGTGTGTCTCAAGTCCACCACTCATCAAAGCAGGTAGTTAAAATGCACCTGGTGACAGCAATGTGACCAGCAGGTACCTCACAGACACCAACAGAGGTAGGATGTCCTATATACCTCATGTTCTCTCTTCTCTTTGTGCACTGGCTTAGCCTCAGAAAAGTAGTTGCAATGTCTGGTTGCACTCCCAAGCTCACAATAAGGCCAGGTTTCAGAAATACACTTCTGGTGTCCTGACTGTGGCCTGTAATGGTACCAAGGGAGATGTGTACAAAAAGACCAATCATATGTAATTTTTTCCCTTAGGAGCTCCTTCCAGCTGTTTGTAGCTTAGGAACTCCTTCAATCTAATGAAAAGTTAATTGAAAGCTGAGCAACTATAGAAGAAAAGGACAGAATTCCTGTAATTACTCTGATCAAAACCTTAAAGAATACTTTCCTTCCTTTACTACTTCACCTTTCCTGACAGTTATATACTCATTAATAAATGGTATATCTCTGTAGTATTCTTGGTTGAAATGAAAATTTCCAAGATGTTATATCTGCTATAAGATGCCTCTACCTGCCAGGTTTGCTTTTAAACATTCATTTCTCCTTTTCCAGAGTTTTTAGAGATATGAGAGCAATGGTATACAGCAGCTATTAGTGCAAAAACAATCTGTAGTGCAGAAAAGCAGACACTTTCTGACTACAGATGTCATTGTCACCAGCAAAATAGTCTTTGTGTCAAGACTGCTTCTGATTTTGTAAAATCTTCAGAAAAATTAAACCTTTCATGGCATCTCAACTGTCTCATCGAGGCTGCAGAGGTTTGCACAGTGTGATCACTCTCTGTGCTTCTCATATTTAGGAGGTTTTCCACAAGAGCCAGAGATTTCCTCCAGCAATGGCTGAATGACGCACCTGACCCCGTTTCCACCCATTTCCCACCCTGCCCTTTGAGATGCTCTGCACGAGGTAGATGGCAAAATAACTGAACCAAGCTCTGAACTTATCTGCAATCATTTTGATGTGTTTTTCTTCCAGATATGTGCATTGCCACTGCGATTTCTCTTCTTATGATTCTGATCTGTGCAATGGCTACATATGGCGCGTATAAGGTAATTCATTTTATTAGGTGAAGACATGAATCAAGTGAACTATACAACTCTGTAGAAAGAAAATGAAGACAATTGCTTTCTGACAATTTCATGTTTAGTTAGTTAGCTGAAAACTGAGGGGGGAAAACAAAAAGTCAGAGGCATCAGAGCTGATTGCTTAGATGAGTGGTACACCAGGGCCTTGTGCTGTAGGCAGGAAGACTGCCCAGTTGTGTTGACTGCCTGCAGTTTCACATATGAGTAAGCTCTGGGCAAACTGTGAATTCAGAGAACTAAATCTTGTTCCTACCAAAATTAAGAGGATATTTTTTCCCCTTCACCTCCCAAGCCTGTGGTTTTTTGCAATATTAATCCTATTAATTAGGGGAAAAAAGAGTGTAATGTGGTTTCTAAATGTCCCAATATAACAAGTCATGGGACTGACTTACACCACATGTATTACTGCAGTTCAGCAGCCAAGCTGGCTTGGCCAACCCTTTTGGCTGAATGTCATATTTCTTTTAGCTGATTTAACAAGCTCTTTTCTCTTATGGCTTCATGAAATGTAATGCATTGGGTCAAATATTCCTTTGATTTTAGTGCAGAAAGACATATATCCTTCTATTTTAACTTGTGGCTGATGAGTTTTTAATTTATTTCCTTTTTAGCAACATGCAGCTTGGATCATCCCTTTCTTCTGTTACCAGATCTTTGACTTTGCTCTCAACACGTTGGTTGCCATCAGTGTACTCGTCTATCCCAGCACAATTCAGGACTACCTCCGCCAACTGGTAAATCACTGGATGTTCACAAGCCTTTGGGGGGAAAAAACTGTGCAAGGTGCACTGTTTGTCCTGTATTTTTAGCCAACGATTTATTGCTGACTTCCCATGCAGCTCTTGAAAAGCCCTCTCAGTCTCTGCTAGTCTGTGTTCAACATCCTTGCAAGGTTACATTACTAACCTATTACAATATTTGTGCAGAGCTCTGGGGTTTTGCAATGTTGTGGCAGCTCTCAGCACTGCTTCATTTAGAATGAGATTCATATTGCAAGACATAGATAATAAGTTATTGCTTTTGGATTCAGAGTTAATGCGTTCATATCCAGTGGCTTATTTTTGATGCTATTTCAAGGATGTTTTGTTGCTCATTTCAATTTATTTGGTGACATTAACACAGATTTCATTAGGCAGGAGTTTGATTCAATGAAGGTTTATATTTGCTAGAAAATATTATTGAATTCTGTCTCAGGGACAATTAGAGGTGGCTTTCTTGCCACGGTCTACTTTTGCCAAACATCCTGCCAGTATTGTGCAAGGTTACAGGACGTGACTGCAACCACCTACAGCAAAGACAAGAGCCCGCCAGCTTGTGCCATCACAGGACCACATGCCATGTTCAGCAAACTTCAGGCAGAATTGCAGAGCTCTGGGAGAAGCAAAGGCTGCTGCTCTGTCTGAAAATCTGCCTTAAGAACCTGAATACAGATTAGCTTGGCTGTGAACTTTGTTATGGGGATGGAAAACTAGCCAGGGCAGTATAAATAACAGGTAATGAGAAACAGCAGGCAGATAAGTAGCCGCACAAATCTGCGGGAAGAGGCAATCTGTCAAGCCAGCGAGAGCTGGGATGCATCAGGGGCCTATTATCCTTTGCCTTATTTAACACCCGCCTGCATTCATGGCTGATGCTGTACTGGAAGAGAAGTAGAGGAATAATTCAAAAGGTTCTCAGAGATACGAGTGGAAAAGAGCAAATTACGGCCACAGCTTGGCGAGAGGTTGGAGCTGGCACTGCCGCTGGCTGGAGACCTTCCCCTGCAGTCCCTTGCTTCTGCATCGGTGCCAGCCCTGATCTCGTAGCAGCAGAAGTGTCTGTGTGGCTGCAGGAACACCTCCACCTTCCCAGAGCATCAGTCATGACCTGGTTATCCTCAGCCTTGGTCACTGTGGGAGAACATGAGGGGAGCAGGCTGGGAGCTGCACACCGAAGAGCCCCTGCTCTTCTGCTGAAAAGCTGGTGCCACAACTGGAGGTGGCTCACCAGGAGGGCAGAGAGAAGTTGATTCTCTCGAAATGTCTGCTGAAACATAACTGTCTTTCCTGCAGGTAAAAATGCAAATAGTCCCTTCCCTAGCAAAAATACAAGGAGCAGGCCTTGGAAGGTGTTGGGAACAGTGCAGCAGAGCACTTCGTGAGCCATGTTGTTGCTCCAGAGCATTAAAACCTCTGGTTGCACACACATCTTTGTCTTGCTGTTGTAAATCATTTTCCGGATTGGTAATGAAATGCTGCAAGACTTCAGGAGTGCTAAACTGTCAGTGCTCAAAAGGGCAAGGGGGATTTCCAGGATAATTATAGGCTGATTAGCCTGACATTGCTACCAAGCAGAATAACAGAAGTGCTGAGATGAGACTCAATTGATAAAGGATTAGACCCGAGGAATATGATTAATGACTGCCAGCACAGTTTCATGGAAGATCAGTCCTGCAGGCAAACTCATTTTCTTTCACTGACAGGATTACTGCCTTTGTCAATAAAGAGGGGCAGGGGCATAATAGACTTTTGTAAGACATTTGACTTCACAGCACGAAGCTCAGGGCAACAGTAGAGCACTAGATCGATAAAGGATGTATCAAATGGATTAGGAGAGGGTAGTTGGCAGACTGCAAAGGGTCGTGGTCAAGCTGACCATCTGCCAATGAGTTTCTGGTTTGGGTAGAGGAAGGTCTCCCAGAATCGACGCTGGGTCTCATGCTCTTCTTGACTTCCGTTAATAACCTTAGTACCCAACAGGCCATTCACAAAGGCTAATGTCAGCCTTGGGAGAGCTTCCCCAATCTCACTGTCCAGAGGAATCGTGTCCTCTAGTGGGAGGTTGTGAGCAGGAGCCTAATCCAGCTATTCTGTGTCACCCTCTGAAGGACCCTATTGCCCAAAGTGAGGACGTATCTGCATTTCCCAGAAGCGGTGCTTGTGCCTTTTCCCAGCAAAATCACTGCTAATAAAACCTGTGGCTGACACAGAGATTAATGAAGAAGTAAATAACACTTAAGGACAGAGTCATTAATCAGCGTGAGCTGGACTGATTGAGAATCTAAATTCAGTCATTAATGTGTGTTACATCGCTAAATGCAAAAAAATGTAAAAAAAAGGAGGAATATAAATGAGCATGCAGTGTGGCAACTGTACCTGGGATGCAGTGACCCTGTAAGCAGTCTAGGGAACTAAGTGCCAAAACAGGAGTCCCCAGGTTTTTTGCCGCTCCCCAAAACTGCTCATGGGCTTTGTGGACAGAAAAAACCAGCAATGAATAGTAATGTGGAGGAGACTTTCCTTCTCAGTTGGCGACTAGGTTTCATCTTTCTGTTTCTGGGTGTAAAGAACAATGCTCAAAAGTCAGAAAACATGCAGAAAAGTTCCTCTGAAAACTATATAAAAGCTGGATACGTTGTAGTACGATGAGAGACAACCAGCTTTTCCTGCTTCGTTTACCAAGAGATGATGCCATTAGAGTTTCCATATGCAGAATGATGAGGTATTTAAAGGTTTTTTAAGTTCGATAAGATGCATAATGATAATGAGTAGCTAAAAGCTAATCCAAATTAAGCTCATTTAGAAACAAGGAGTAATTTCTGTTTTGTCATTCACAGTGGAGATTAGTGATTGGCAAAAACTAGCAAGAGCTGTGATGAATCTTGTGCAGTTAGTGTCACCTGTTCAACAAAGTTTTGAAGCTGCTCTGCATCAGCTCTGAAGCTGTTCGTGCCTCCTGTGTCTTAGCTGTGGCACAAGTGGCTCAGCAGGAACCCCTCCTGTCCTTACCTGGAAGGGCCACATCAGTTGGCAAAAGGTTGTTGCATTTGGTTCAGAGCAAATACGCTCTGTCTGAGCAGCCAAAAGCGAAAGGGAGAGGTGAAGCTCACATCCACTGGTACCAGATACTCAGGCACACAACCAGACAAAACTAAACTCAAGCTTTTGAAATTTTTAGCAATAATGCCATCAATGCAGTGCTAGCACTCAAATATTGTTAAACAAGCTTGTACCCATGGACTTGTTCCCCCGTCTTTTAATAATACTCATGGTAAATAGGTTTGTCATCTCAAACACCACGTTTAGAACAAGACAGCAGTTAATACCTTTGTCCCTGTAGGTGAGACCTGAGTCATGCCAGCTGGGTGTGATCCCTCCTGATGATTTATAAATAAGCTCCAGAGTCATCTTGCCCTCACCCCCTTTGCAGAGGTCTGCCAAGATAGGCAGAAAGCAAGCAAGGGGATTGTGTTTCTTCCTGGCATTCTTACAGTTTTTGGTCCTCTAAAGCTGCTTTGAATTTGGGGAACGATATTTTAGGGAGCACGGGTCCATAAGGGAAATGAAAAATCCCAATCATTCTCCAAATCCATTATTAAATATCTGGAAGAACGTATGCATTAGGTAATGGATTATATTTGGCAGTCTCAGAAGAACATTTTTTTTCCTGCTCTAAGGTGAAACTCCCATGTTTTTAACCATTTCTACTTCCCTACACTAGTATCTGGAATGATGTTATCTGTTCATTTTTGGTGCACATCTGCCAGATCTCAGTCTATCAGTGATGAGTTGCAAGCTACTGTGAAACCCTCCAAGTACTTTTAGCAGGATGATAAATGAGTGCCATCAATAGAGCCCCAGCTGAAAATGTTGTGACTGTAAAATAGAGAACATTGTGTTCACGGGGTATTTAGTAATGTCAGCCTTTACTGGCTGCTTCTTTCAGACGCACAAGTGTCTTTGGAAACTTTTTGTTGCTTTTTAATACCCAGTTGCACACAGGTGTGCCACTTAATTCCCATAAATTGCAAGAGCATCTCAGCATGAAGGCTCATGTGAAATAAGTAGACGCTACAAATCTAGCATTCGAAATGCTGTGTGGCGATCACATGATAAAACTTTCCAAGGGTTATATTGGACATCTTGGTCATTATCATTGTCATTAAAAAAGCAAAAACCTACACATATAGTAAATCCAACATGTGTAAAATAAAAATAATTTTAGTTCTTGGAGCAGCAGTGGCCTAAAGCAGTTTGACCTAAAGCACATTTATTTTCTTAAGCCTCACTAAATCTTTGATATATGAGCTTTCTAAAGCCTTCAAATTAAACACTTCATCTTCTGTCATTTGATAACAGTACACAGAATGAATTGAAGCAGAGGTGCAGAACAAGCTAGTCTGCAACTGAGTTATGCAAACTTGTTTTTTATTAAAGTCCAGGACTATTACAGCTCATCTAAAGAAAATTTCAAAGTATATTAAATAGCTTTAGTATGGCACTACCTGCAATGCTGCTGTCTAATAATTCAGGTGGTATCAGTCACGGTTTAAAATCCTAGGGGAAACATCTAGAGAACATAAAAGAGATTAAACCTTAAGAAATTATTCCTATAAACTAAAGCTTAAAAAAGGAATGTGCTTTCTGGCATTTTTAATGCCACTTTGTAATTCCAAAGAAGAAGTGCTATTAACTTCATAGCAGAGCTTTAAAAATTCTACAGACACATTACTTTTTCTTTCAGTTTTGTAAGATTTGGATTTTCAGAGGATTGTAACTGTTGAACGAGAATCCACACCATCTTTTAAAGTGGATTTTTTGTGGTCCAAGGGGAAGGAAAACGTGAAAGTTTATGCAAGCAGGCTGAGGGAATGAGAAAGGGATAGAGCCTTGGACTTCTTATTCTTCTTGTGTATTTGTAAAAAGTCAATGCTGTAGAAATATACTTTCCATACAAGTTTTAGACTCTTTTAAAGTGTCTAACAGAGCTTTGCTATGTATAAGCAGTATTTTTTTTTTAAATTGAAAGTTTACCGGGTGTATTATTATGTATGCAGCCTGCTCTGTGTTCGTGACAAGGTTATAAATGACATTTTAATTATGACTTTAGCATGCCAGTGTCACCCCACTACAACTACCTCTTTTTTGCATAGAAAATTTCATCATGTCCTGCCGCAAAATCACTCCTGTATTCCCAGCGACAAGCTTGATTTTTCCCACCCCGCCATATTTCCATCTCAGCTTCATCAAACCTTGCTCAACATTTGTCACTGAGCTTTTCCCAGAAGTTGCAGCACTGAGCCCGGGGCCTTCCCAGGAGCGGGATTTCGGCTACTGGTCTCCCCACAAGTGAGCAAACCCCACACACGGGAGCAGAATTTCTCTTCACACCTTGTACACCCGCATTGGTGTTCAGGCTTACCACGACAGCCAGTGGAGGGCAATAGGTGTTTGATTTATCTGAGCCACTGTCAGTACCCATTTTCCGTGGGACTGAATGAGACTTTGGGAGCAGCTGCTGCCCCGTGTGGACCCCAAGGGCCACCTGATGGCACCACATCCGTGATGGTGACTGCACCCCAAGAGCCTGGAGCAAGACAAGATGCTTCTTATAGGCTTTCCTGCTTCTTTGGCAAAAGCTGCAGGTTTTATAAATTACTTTTCCTACAGTACTGAAGGGATTTGTAGTTGCGAGTCAAGATCAGGCTGCTCATAGGCCAGCCCGGCCAAGCCAGAGTTAAACATCTTCTGGTTGGCAGGTGCCACTGGCCTGGTTAGCAAACAAAGGGAAGTTCTTCCACGCTGACCCAATGCCCCATGGCTATTCATCACAGACCTGGAAGCTCTCTCTCCCACACAACAAGCTGGGAAGCTCCAGAAGGGGCCAGCTTCGTTTCTCATGCCCCACACCGACATCTCCCAGGTGCCTGTGGTGGGGGCAGCCACTGTATGGATGGAACACCCACCACCTCGCTGGGCCTTGCTTAGACTTCACGTCTCTTCAGGAGACAGACACACAGAAAGATGACCCTGAAGGGGACAAACCACAGCATTTGCCCCTCACACGCTCTCCTTGCTTGTTGCTTTTGAATTATTGTCCTCTCACCTGAAACACTGCTGGTGTAAGAGAGGACCAGGCATTACTCTGCTGGCCAGTGCTGCTCCCAAATTTGGCCAGGGCTCATGGTTCCAGCAGATCTTCCTGCTCTTCAAGGAAGCAGGAACTTTCCTGGTCATTTTCCTGCCCTCCTCTTGCCCCCGTGCAAATCACAGTTGAGTTGGTGTCTGGAAACAAGCCATTAGGTTATGGCCAAGACCCCAGCATGCAGTCATCCAGTTTTTGACTGGTTCCCAAAACACAAAGTGTAGGAGGATCAAAGCCTCGCTAGGAATTTTTTTATTACATTCACAAACTAGTTTGACTAGGTTTTTAATGGTAGGTCAGTACTAAAAAAATTGTTTTGGGGCAGTGTCACTGTAACTGGCCTTAACTGACCGGACCTTCTAACCTCATGCACGGCCTCCCTCCTGCAAGCAGGAGG
>JAHREE010000563.1:6272823-6309644 GCA_033628505.1 Tringa tobata
AGGCAGCAACTTATTGAATTATAGCAAGCTAGTTTCCTGCAAAAGCTGTACCTCGACAAAGAAGATAGCGTGATAAAAACTTCAGCCATGAAATTCAGTGCAGGCAGAGAAGCATTGCTGTCAAGAAGCGGAAAATGTGCTTATGTAACGTTTTTCTGCAAACGGTTACAGCTGCTGTTGATGTTAACCACTCGGAACAGTTCATGGAAGCGCTAAATAAAGAGCTATTCTCATCAGCAGCTGTGTCTGTCCCCCCCCCCAAAAAAAAGAGAATTTCCTGATGCACTGGGCCGAGTGCTGGTATAAGGGGTATTAAGAGGTTATACCATCACCACCAAGAATACAGTTATAGCTCGGTCTAGTTAATTGTCCTGACAAGGATGCAGAGCTGGCCTGGTTAAGTAATTAGACCTGTAAGGGAAAAGGGGATTGTGTGTGGAAGGAGCTAATGCATTCAGTTATAATGAGCGAGTGTTGCAGCAGAGCTATCTTTTGTGGAGAGCAGCTCTCTCTGTGAACAATGGTTTATTCTAACTGAAACAGGAACTTGTGCCTTGCGATATTTCAAAACGATTTGGAACATTCATTTTAAAGGGTGCGTTTTCTTTAAGCAATAACAAATACAGTGAAATATTTTTAGAGGTTGTTTTTCAGCCAGTGATCCAAAACTGTTTCACAGTTGTAAATCACTAGAGCCAATGCTAGAGTAGGAAGATTAATTTTGTCACCTCTATTTCATGTATGAGGTAACAGAAGGACCTGGAACACATTTCGGTTTGAAACCATGACATTGCTCTCTTGTAGGACCCATGCCTGAGGGCATGCACTCAGCAGCACTAACAAGTTCTCCTGGAGAAATAGTCCAAATTTAGCCAAAAATAAGATAGAGCAGAATGAACCAAATATCTTTTGGTCAAATATTTACGTCCAGCTTCTCCTGCTATGACTTTCTGAAGGATCTGCTATTTGTCTTTGGGAACCAGTGCCAGTACAAGATAATGCTTAGTTAATAAGTACAGGAATTGCCTGCTGTTGCCCAAGATGGCAGATTTCCTGCTGCAAAGCTCCCAGAGAGATGTCCTTTGCTAGTTTGTGTCAGATACAAACCCCTTGTGCAGAGAGGAAAAAAGCCCACACCAGATACACAGCAAACACAAACCCCACAGCCCTCCGGTGAGCGTTTGGCAGCTCAGTCTTTGCAATGCCTCTTCCAGGCAAACTTACTGAACCTGGTTCTCGGTGCAGAGAGCTCCAGATTTAGTAGATCACAGCAAGTTTTTTAAGCTGTTAATTATAGAGTGCACTAATTGAATGGCTCTCAAATGACTCATGAGATTAACTTACAGTGTTTTGCTTATTTTTGCTTATGCAGCCCACCAATTTTCCCTACAAGGAAGAGATTATGTCCGTGAACCCTACGTGTCTGGTTGTGATTATCCTCCTTTTCATAAGTATCATTTTGGCTTTTAAGGTAAGTGCATTACTGTGTATAAAGTCTACTTCTGGTCATGGGTGGAACATCACTTGCTGGGAGGCCTGGCTACAGACCAGGCAGCCTGACAGATATACAAAGCAAAGTGATAGACATTATAGAAAAAAATCAGAAAATCTCATAGACAAACACATGAACATGTAGGCCACAACAGGGAAGCACAATGCTTGCAGGGAGAGCTCATGACACATAAATCCTTTGAAGGAGCAGATCATCCAGTGGACAAGGCAGACCCTGTTGATACAGACTTCATGGTTTTTCAAAAGGTGTTTGGCAGAATCGTTCATCAAAGGTTTTAAAAGACACCCTGAGATGTGTAGGGACACAAGGAAAGGTCATCTCACAGACTGTAGCTGGGAAATAGAGAATAAGGAAAAATGATCAGTCTTTACAACCAGATGCAGTACTCCAGCTGATGTCTCACGAGAGCAGAGTAGAGGGACAGAATCACTTCCCTTGAGGTGGTTAGAAATAGATCCAAACAATCCCTCCTGGGAGGGACAACATAAAGGATTGTCACACCAGGCAGCAAAAGAGCCCAGGGAGTGATGATTTATTTGCTGTTATGCAAACCTCACAGGTGAGAGCACTGGAGGTGGCAGGTACCAGACGAAGGGAGATGTAGCATCACCCCGCACAGACGGAAAGGGCTCATGTGAAACCCCCGCACCCAGGTTCGTGCTCCAGCGAGGTCGGCCCCCACTGGCTGTGCAGGGCAGGAGTCCAAAAGGAGCTCAGAATAAGATCAGACAAATCAATGTTTGAAAAATAACCACCTGTGGCACAACTGGTCCCCTGAGCCTTGGACCTCTTGGAAAGTATGATGGACTGTTTGCCCTCTTCTTGCACCCTTCAGCACATTTCTCGCAGCGCAGTGCTGCTGGTCTTGTATTTCTAATGTTGGGTTTTACTTCAGAATAGTTCTTGCTTTTTCTCTGCAGAGAAATTATGCTTAGATTAGAGAAGTCCCAAAGAGCCACAGTGGCACCGTGGATGTTGCTTCCAGACAACACGTTTGACAACATGGACAGGGAAAGTTATTGTGACAAAAGAGGGTGATTAGGTTATTGAAGCTACTACAAAAATGAGAAAAAACAACAGATAGGGTATTTTAAGGTGCTTTTGGAAGTGATATCCACTTTTCTTCTGTGATTTAGAAATAGAATTTAGCCCTCTGGCTTTGTATGTTCACAGCTGTACAGTTGATTTTGTTTGCACCTTTAAGAAATACATATGAATGTAGTAAATATGTCAGGTGCCATGAGGCATGTGACTTTACATTTCTGAAATGCAAGCATTAGCCCATTTTTACCCCAGGTAGGTGGGGGGGAAAGTATGGCAAGGAAGTCTCAAGCTTATAAAAAAAATGCAACTGAAGTCGGAATGACAAAAAAACTTACTACAGGAAAAAAAGAAACATAAGAAATTAATAGTGCAAAAGACTTACTTTGTTTTAAAGTGGCTAACACATTTTTTCCAGGAGTATATGTGGCTCTTAAAATGCTCATTCTAGCAACATATTATAGCGCAAATGAGTCACAAAATATATGACTCACACAGAAACATATGCTAAATTACAGTTAGCATTTTATTTCTTAAGTTTCCAGAAGAGCTGCTATGCAGATTTATGGAATCTGCTCCATGAAAAGAAAGCTGGACGCTATCAGATGCATCACACTTTATCACTGATAGACTTAACAGATGGTACCACATTTATATACTGAAAGTGAAAAGGTACTGTGCATAAAAATATGCCAGAGCTCCCTTTCCCTCTGGAGTTTGACTAGAAATAGGGAGAGAAACCAAAACATTGTAACCTAGGAAAAGCTGCATTCAGGAGATATTAAGCAGAATCACGTAATTCCTCAGAAACATTTGGTGTTATGACACTCTTGTTTTGGATGAAGCTACATGCGAAGGAAAACACTATTGTGCAAAAAATCAAGATCTAGAGGCATTAGGTGGTGGTTTCTGCTTTGCAGCCATGGGACTGTGGAAAGGGAAGTGGGGGACAAGAGAGGGTAGTAAGAAAGCGAGCTAGTTAACCACACACAAACACTTGTCTTTTCAGTCCTTAGGATTTACTTGGATCTGAAGCAACTAATGGATATTTCAGGTGCTTTTGTAGAATCTTTTTCATAGTAGACCAAAATGTGTTGTTCCATTTACTGTGTTTGTCTAGAAACTGAACCAGAGTCACATACCATGAAATATAGGTGCTTCCTATCTGGCTGAGGAAGGACATCCAGCAGTATAAATGCATTTATATACATGTACGCAGGACTTCAAATGGCATATAGCCAACACAGTGGCTTTCCAATCGCGCCCTCCTCTGCAGCTGGTCTGGGGAGCAGAGCTGTGGTTTCCTCTAGCCAGCCCCAGCTGCTGAGACAGAACAGTTGAGATTTCAACCTCCCCACCACAGGCAAAGCCCCCAGACCCAAATGAGCTAGGCTCAGGTGAGCACAGACACAACCAGAAGAAACCCTTCCCCAAGCTGCACTCTGCAGCTGCTGAGTATGGCCTCCTCTTCTTTATTGGCCTTTCTTTTTCTGGAAAGCAGGTAGGAAGAGGTGGTTGCCAGTGAGGCAGCTGAACAGTATTCCAGCTCAGTGAGACAGGCTGATCTTCAGCAAACTGAATATTAACCCTGGTCTCCGTAAGATGCCCATAATCTCTGTGTACGAGGTGTTGAGCCTGGGAACGAGTCCGCTGTGCACGTCCTGGTGTCCTCAGCAGATGGGAAAGGGTGATGCAGAATGAAGTTTTATGACCCTGAGAGGAGTTTTATCACCCTGAGAGATTTCGTGTCTCAGCCCGGGGGGATGCCTCCTGGCAGGGCTAACCCTGACCTGCCTTGCAGCACATTGCCCCAGCATCATGCTGCCTTCCCACAGGGGCGATGGAGCGGCAGTCAGGACCACCAGCACGTCCCCAACAGCCAAGCTCTGACTCTCGCTCCCAGCACAGAGCCATGAGGTTGCCACCTGCTCCACGAAAGCCTGGGGCAGGTCCCAGCACTGGGCTTGCTGGTGGCAGGGTACTTAGAGGATTGACTTACCCCTCTCTAAAGCAGGGGTCATTTGCATTAAATTGCATACCCTAGTATGTCCAGCATACCTGGACAGGCTGGAGAGGTGGGCCCAGGCGAACCTCATGAGGTTCAACAAGAGCAAATGCAAGGTTCTGCACCTGGGCCGGAACAATCCTCACCATCAGTACAGACTGGGGGGTGAGGTACTAGAAAGCAGCCCTGAGGAAAGGGACTTGGGGGTGCTGGTGGATGAGAAGCTGGGCATGAGCAGGCAGTGTGCACTTGCAGCCCAGAAGGCCAATCGTATCCTGGGCTGCATCAAAAGATGCGTTGCCGGCAGGTCCAGAGAGGTAATTCTTCCACTTTACTCTGCTCTGGTGAGACCTCACCTGGAGTATTGTGTGCAGGTNACCTCCCCACCACAGGCAAAGCCCCCAGACCCAAATGACTAGGCTCAGGTGAGCACAGACACAACCAGAAGAAACCCTTCCCCAAGCTGCACTCTGCAGCTGCTGAGTATGGCCTCCTCTTCTTTATTGGCCTTTCTTTTTCTGGAAAGCAGAACTGGAAGAGGCAGTTGCCAGTGAGGCAGCTGAACAGTATTCCAGCTCAGTGAGACAGGCTGATCTTCAGCAAACTGAATATTAACCCTGGTCTCCATAAAATGCCCATAATCTCTGTGTATGAGGTGTTGAGCCTGGGAACGAGACCGCTGTGCACGTCCTGGTGTCCTCAGCAGATGGGAAAGGGTGATGCAGAATGAAGTTTTATGACCCTGAGAGGAGTTTATCACCCTGAGAGATTTCGTGTCTCAGCCCGGGGGGATGCCTCCTGGCAGGGCTAACCCTGACCTGCCTGCAGCACATTGCCCCAGCATCATGCTGCCTTCCCACAGGGGCGATGGAGCGGCAGTCAGGACCACCAGCACGTCCCCAACAGCCAAGCTCTGACTCTCGCTCCCAGCACAGAGCCATGAGGTTGCCACCTGCTCCACGAAAGCCTGGGGCAGGTCCCAGCACTGGGCTTGCTGGTGGCAGGGTACTTAGAGGATTGACTTACCCCTCTCTAAAGCAGGGGTCATTTGCATTAAATTGCATACCCTAGTATGTCCAGCATACCTGGACAGGCTGGAGAGGTGGGCCCAGGCGAACCTCATGAGGTTCAACAAGAGCAAATGCAAGGTTCTGCACCTGGGCCGGAACAATCCTCACCATCAGTACAGACTAGGGGGTGAGGTACTAGAAAGCAGCCCTGAGGAAAGGGACTTGGGGGTGCTGGTGGACGAGAAGCTGGACATGAGCAGGCAGTGTGCACTTGCAGCCCAGAAGGCCAATCGTATCCTGGGCTGCATCAAAAGATGCGTTGCCGGCAGGTCCAGAGAGATAATTCTTCCACTTTACTCTGCTCTGGTGAGACCTCACCTGGAGTATTGTGTGCAGGTCTGGAGCCCTCAATATAAGAAGGACATGGACCTGATGGAGAGGGTCCAGAGGAGGGCCATGAGGATGATCAGGGGGATGGAGCACCTCTGCTACGAGGACAGGCTGAGGGAGCTGGGGTTGTTCAGCCTGGAGAAGAGGAGGCTTCGGGGAGACCTCATAGCGGCCTTCCAGTACCTGAAGGGAGCTACAGGAAGGCTGGGGAGAGTCTCTTTACAAAGGCCTGCAATGACAGGACAAGGAGCAATGGTTTTAAGCTAGAGGGGAGCAGATTTAGATTGGAGATTAGGAGAAGGTTCTTTACTGTGAGGGTGGTGGAGCACTGGAACAGGTTGCCCGGGGAGGTGGTTAAGGCCCCTTCCCTGGAGATATTCAAGGTGAGGCTCGACGAGGCCCTGGGCAACCTGGTCTAGTTGGGGGTGTCCCTGCTGACTGCGGGGAGGTCGGACTAGATGACCTTTGGAGGTCCCTTCCAGCCTAGACAACACTATGACACTATGACTATGACACTATGTGTGACTGTGAGCCAAAAGATGATGTCCTGGCCTATATAACGTGTCCTTAAAGTGTTGCAGGCCAGTAGTTTGGTTTGACATCAGTAATTCTTTTCAGTCACAGCATTCCTGAGCAGTTATAAGGAGTAAATCTTACACAGCCTTTTTATTCTCAGAAGATACACATTGTACTGTGCTGAGAAAACGGACTTAATTGCAGATGTCATCAGCACAGCAACCCATTGTTTCTCCTCCTGCAGCACTGACATGTGAAATACACGTGGCTAACTGATCTGCCATTAGCATCCCTCTGAAATCTTCATATACTTTTCAGTTTGTGTAGAAATCTTTATCTCGTTTTTACCAGTTACGGGAGAGCAGTCCAGCTCCGTAAATAGAAAATCCAAAGCAGCTGGAGAATAAACTGGGACTCGGTGGAGACGGCTCCTGACCCGAGGGGGCTCTGTCGGGTCTGCTGCGTTCACCCTGCGCTGCCTGCCCGGAGGGCTGCCGTCACCCAGATGGCCACAGACTTTTCCTTGCTGCCTTACAAGAAACGGCAGGATACAGCAGCCTCTAATTTCCACAAGCACGCCGGTCAGTCAGCTGGCCGGGCACGTGCCTGATGAGCAGAAGTCGTGCAGAACCTTACTGTTGTTTTCCAGCTTAACCAGTGCACGTGCAATCCCAACGGCGAGAGGCAGGGCGATAAAGTTTTTTGGGTTTCGGTTCCTTAGGGACTGAAGTCGTTCACCACCCTTCAGGCGGGAAGACTGAAAGCTGGTAGAAGTAGACACCGTGCCTGTTTTCACGCTCAGCCCTTCTTGTGCACCCAACCTTTCACGTGGTGGCTACTGGGCTGCCACCCCCCCGAAAAAGGCATGTGTCAGCAGCCTGTGCGGTGGTACGGGGGAATCCCACTAAGTTGGGGTTAGGCTGAAATGACTTTAACCCCGTTTTTGTAGGGACTATTCCAACTGTGAACGTTGGTCTCCTGAGAGAAAAATCGATATATTTATATACTGCGTGTCCAGCCACATATTTCAAAGCAGTAATGGAAACCTCAGCCAAGTTTTTCAGGAAAAAAAAAAAAATGGTAATTGAATCAGCAGTTCCATTTAACGGTGTCAGTAGAAAACAGCAATTAGGAACAAGTTTAAAGAAGAAGTTGCGGGTTGAGGAAAGGAGTTTCCGTGCCTCACGATTGGCAGGCCAGCAGCACGTATCCCAAGCGCTTGGGTGAAGACGTGCTCCGAGCTGCCGCCGCGCTCAGCCGTATGTGGGTCAGTGTCTCCGGGCCAATTACTTGGTGCGTGCTGGCTGATGACCTCTTTAACTCAAAGGCTGGAATGGACCTCACCCCCCGAGAAACAGCCCGTGCAGGCGGGAGCAGGGCTGGTAAGAGCGAAGGCGCAGCGATGGGTGAGCTGTAAGGGTTCATTGGGCGGTTAAACGTGTTTTATTCACCGCGTGTAACAGAATGGGAGCATGTAGAACAGAAATAAATCTCCCACTAGCTTCTCCCAGATAAGAGGGTATTACCAGAAACAAAGCTTCCCTCAGTTTGGATTTTTAGCAAGAGGAGTCTAGAAATCTGTTTGCAAATAGGTAGGCTTAATGTAAAGGGTTTCTTACGAAGATGGGTAGTGTCCCCCAGAAGTGTATATGTGTGTACACATATATGCCTTTACACCACTTGGTTCAGTAGCCTAGGGCAGGCTTGCAGAGCCTGCAGCCCAGGCTGTAGAGCCAGCCTAACCTTCTCTTAAGACTCAGCTCCCTCCAGAAGCCTTTTACTCTCCCCATTTAATGTTGGAAAGTATTGTCAAAGTCTGTGACAGCTCCAAGTCATCCAGGGTCTGTAAGACGCCGTAAAGAAGAGGAAGCAAACTTACTGGATTTCAGCCATCTCAGTCCCGGTGGAAAAAACCTCTTCCTGATCTGCAAGCGAGCCATCAGTGAGTCATGTGGCATCCTAAAAAACACAGCTCATGTGTGACAGCTCTGGGGAGGGAGGAAGCACAGGGCAGCTCAAAAGGATAAGAAGCTCTTGGAAGGTCATCAGTGCAAGTGAGTCACAAAAGCATGACTCAGAGTGAGACACACATACAAATCCAATCAGCACTGACAGTTTAATTTGCACGCTCTAGGTTTGTGAAAGAACTGCTATGCAGGACCTACTGAGTAAAAATATAAGATGGGCACCACCAAAACACATTGTTCTCCTCATCACTCTCATGTGTGACTACGTGGGAAGTGGAAAGCTCCAGAGGGAACTGCTTAGTCCCACCAGCCTTGTCCCTGGCATGTTGAGGATCTAACTCCTGCTCCTCCACAAGTGTTACTGCCTCCTATCTCCCTTCCAGTCACTTTGCTCATCTCTGTGGGCCAGAATGGAATCAGTCCTGCTGGTGAAGGAGATGATAGATGTGAGCACTTTGCCCAACCAGTTCAAAAAACAGAGAGACGACAGGCAGCAACCCTACCCAGAGCCAAGACAGCTCCCAGAACAAAACTAGTGAAGTTTATGATCCTGTGGCAGGATTATTTCTGCAATAACAATTTTCTGTTTTATACTGAAAAAAATATGAAGTATTTTTAGTAATGGTTAAAAGGTCAGAAATAATTTCATATTTCTATGCAAACTTTTGCACCGGCATTTTTCTCTAGTCAGGCAATAATAGGAAGACCCCAGACCATTCCAGTCATGTGGAATACATTGATTTAACATCAGATTAAGTGAAACAGAGTATTGAAACAATGCAGGTGATATATAAAATCATAAAACAATCAATGGCCAGGCTTCCACTCACAAGACAAGGTGGATTTCCTGTAATTTGTATGATGATTCTTCAGTCCCCAGTGTGCTTGTGCTCTTTTTACTGGGGTTTGCTTCCACTTTCTAATACTAATAATACCCAGTTGACGTCACTTAAACATACTTACCATGGAGGAATCCAAAACTGGTTTCTACTTACTTTTTGCTGCTCTCCCTGAGACATTCTGTATCTGCAGCACCATTGCCCCTTGTCCTGTCACTAAAGGCCTTGGTAAAAAGTCTGTCTCCATCTTTTTTATAAGCTCCCTTTATATATTGAAAGGCCACAGTAAGGTCTCCCCAGAGCCCTTTCTTCTCAAGACTGAACAACTCCAACTCAATCAGTATGAGGAATGGTTTTGGATTAGTCACAGAGCACCTACACTCACTTAGAGTCACCGCAGCCAGCAAAGTGACTGTCCCATGCTTCTATCAGGCTCATATTCTCATTTATATAGGAATAGAAATGCTCTAAAAGAAGAATGTATACGATTTATTTTCTGCACAGAATAATAAATCCCTTTTCTTTGCAGGGTTACTTGATAAGCTGCGTGTGGAACTGTTACCGATACATTAATGGCAGAAACAACTCGGATGTGTTGGTGTACATTACCACCAACGACACTGCGGTAAGGATGTTAGATCGCAAAAATTTGTCTAACAATATGCATTTAATATTTTTATGTTATATTAATTTCTGACTGCTTTGTTAACCATCTAATTCCTTTGAGAGTCCTCATCTGTTGGTTATGTTTAGACTTGAGATTCAACAGTCTGGTGTGCTATGGTTACAAATCACATCTATTGCTAAAATGCTAGTTTTATTTTATGCATAATCTGTTAAACAACCTGTGTTAAGCATAAACTACAGCTTACCTTGTGGTCCCAGGAATGACCCCCATCTCTGAGCTCTCCAGATGTGTGGTGGTGTGGACAGTGGGGGGACTGATTACGACCCAAGGATGCCATGGTCTACACTCACTGAGAAATGTAGATTTAGCTATGGAAACTGTGATTTAGGACACTCAACATCTGGTGTAGTGCTTTGCACACTCACAGAGAGGAGCTAAAAGGCAACAAAAGTTCAGTGATTCATCTCCCAGCACACAATGGGTTTTGTATAGTAAGGAAACAGAGTGAAACAAAGATGAAAGAAATGAATAACCAGACTCTAACCTCAAAGAAAGGAAAGCATCAGCTCATTTTACAGTAGTGTAGTGCTGACATGCATATGTTCAAGGCACAACTGCTAAGCAATGCCTCGCTTGTTGCAGAAGGTACTGAAGGAATACCAGAAGAAAGAGTCCCTGGAAAGAGCCAGTTCTGTTTGCAGCAGTATCTCCATGGAGCTGTTCAGTTCCACCCAAACTACACACTGAGGGCGCTGTGCCAAATCTTTCCCTGGGGTGACTCCACTGGCTGATGTAAGGAGGGTCTTTACATGGTTTACATAACAGAATGAGAGCAGCATGAACTTGGTCCTTTGGATCATCTGGGTAAAATTTCAGGATTGCCTTCCTCAGGTTTTCCTAATCGTGGGTGGTCTCCACACACTGAGGTATTAGACCATCGACTTTTAACCATTGGAATAAGTGATTCCTGTGCAGCCGCAAGGGCTTAGAAAACCATTACTACTTTTATATGAAAGTTGTAAATCTTGCATAGTTATTTTTCTTCAATAACTGGAGCTCTAAGAAAAGCATAAGAAATTTTACAGACCACGATCACAGCTGGCAACCAGGATATTTAAGTATAAAAATATGAGTTTATTGAAAGCTAAGAAGTATTACTGCTTTCTTTACTGGAACCTACTTTGAGTAAAACCAGGAGTTTTACGTGAAATAATTTTGATAGGTCTTCTGTTCAGCCTGTGGGTATCTGTAACTCGGCTTCAAACATCTCTAACTCTACAACTCACAGAACTGGCAGGCTCAGTGGTTGGAGAGCGCAGCTGGGTTATCTGGGAAACTAAATTTACCAAAGCTGTTTAAAAGTTGCGTTTAACCTGCCTGCTCCACTGCTGCCTTTACAAAGCAGAAGACTTTGGTGTTTGGAGATGCCTGGTTGGCAAAACTCCTCTTGGTGCTTTTGTATTTAGCAGTCACGAAGGTGCTGTGAGCTGACTCCTCGTCTTTAAAGCACTTGTGTTTCTGTGAGGAAAGGAAGCCCTTTTATCCCGTTTAAAGATGACATATTTTTTCACTGAGAGTTTAATTTAACTTTGCTTATCTTGATCTTACAAGACAGCTGCAGCAGAGGAAGGTTTTGAGAAAGGCTGTGCATTCCTAGCTAGAGCCCTGACCATTGGACTCTGCTTCTTTCCTCAATATCTACATCTCCTAAATTTTAATATGGTCAGAACCCTTGCTTATGGGTATGTTGTTCAATCTTTCTAAGTAAGTTCAATAAGGTGATGTTAGATCAGGTCCTAAGAAAGAGCTGTTTGGGAATTTATCAGCTAACCAAAAAATTGACCCAAAAATTCTTGTTCAGGAGTACAGAAAGGCTCCGGAGCAATGCTGCTGGGGAAGAGTTTCTCCTGCCAGAGAGGCAGGAGGAGAGAGAGTCAATAACAGCCTGTTGCTTTAATTATTTATTCAGTGTGGAGGCAAGCTTCCTTCAAACCCATGTCTAGCTGCTTCTCTCCAGTCAGGTTGAGTTCCTGTATCCCTAGGTGATGTAGTCAGTCTCTGTCTCTTGCACATCCTTCCCTGACAAGATCCATGGACACCTACCAGCAGAATGCAATGTGATGGAGGAGCTGACATGCTCCTGAGCAATCCCTTTCTTTCTTCTGCTTATTGCTGAGCTTCAGCAAAAAACAACAGAGTCCGTGGGGTTAATTCCTCATCATTCTCCACTGTGAATCAAAAGATTGTTCTTCTCTCCCTTCACTCCCCCAACTCAGAGTCAACTTTTTTTTTTCTACGTCTACATTGAGAGACATCAGCAAAAACCACTATTCACGTGACTATAAAAAAAGTAAGCTCAACACAATTGGATAAAAATGGTTTCAAAACGAAGTGTGGAAGAATAGGACTTTGACAGTTGAGTGTTGAGGACCTTTGAGAGTTTAGGACTCTTGAAGAAACTTCATGAAATTTTGAAATTCTGTGATAGGTCACTGCTGTCTGTTGAACTGTATAATATTCCCCCAACATTCAAGTGTACTTTTGTATTAAAACAATGTTTTTTCATTCTTATTGATGCTGGGAAACTTCTCTCGGCAGAGCTCCTTCACCTCAACTTGCCTTTAAATGTCAAATTACAAGTTTCTTAAAAAATGAGGGTCAATCTTCCCTCTGCTGTGAAAGAAATGTGTCATTTTTAGAATCAAACCTGCCAACTGCATTCCAACAGAGCTGCAGGTCATTTGTGCAGGGCATGTTCTCATCTTCAGGAACGGTCTTTTGATATATGCTTATCATCAGCATTAGCTGAAATAATAGCAATCTGTACAAATGGAAGTGAAAATCTAATCTTAAATATGGGACTAGGCATAATAGCTACAATTTAGAGTAACAAGTTTTAAATAACCCAACACTTCAAAAATCTAGAGATCAGATCCCAGCTGCTCCCTGCTAATATCCCTTGTACTGCATAGTAATTAATGCATCTCATCTACACTCTACACACAAGAATATTTTTTTTTAACATTAATAGTTTTGCAAGTGCTAGACATTATATTACGAAAAGCATTTAGTATGGAGTTTAGATATGGGCTAGAGTATGGGTTAGTTTACTGCTGAACTTAAAAGATCTAGTTTATATATTGGAATAATTAGAAATTCAAAAATCTTTCTGCAGTTACATAAATATTTTCAATGAATCTAAGAAATTTGTTACTACAAACATTTTGTTACTGTGTCTTACAATTTTTTTGGAGAGCTGCCTTTGAAAAACGTATTAGAAATGAAATGTATGCCTTATTTCTATTATAATTTGCACTCAGGGGAAAAAGAAATCTCAGCCTTCAATAACAAATCATCAACAAATTCATCCTTGATTTCAGAATTCTATATACCTGCAGGATTTGTACTGAAAATGGAAAAGGAATGGGTAAACCCCTGTCCTCTAATAACAGACAATTAAAGAGCTATAAGCAATTGCATTCATGTTACGATTACATGATGATTTTTGTGTGCCATGTTTTGAAGGGAGACCTGTCTGTTGTAAGAGAAGACATCAGGTACAATAGTTATTCTTATCTCCTTGTCTCTGAGCTATGAACATCTTGGCAGAATCAAATTCTTGGGTCTTCCATTGCCAGATAAATACAAATTTCCTTGTATCTTCATAAAGATCATTATTTTCCCTCTTCTAACTTTTGAACTAGGAGTTGCCTGTTTTACCTGCTCAGAACCCTTGAAAAATATATTCAAGAGTTTGAATTTAAATGGAAACATGACACCAATGACTGAGCTTTTCTTGAGAAGAACAATCAAATCCTTACTAACTGGGATGCTGTGGCACAAGAGACAGTAAGAGTCAACAGTTACTGGCTGAAGCAGCTGTGAACCCTTCTGAGATGTTTGGATTACAGATTTCCAGTTAGTTCCCCCTGATCAAAGTGCTTCTTACAAATAATGCTCATAGATCTGAACTGTAACTAACCTGGTAGCTACAGTTATCGGCTACCAGATAATCTGATTTTTTTCACTCAGTGTAAGTGGTTTAAGCCACCCTTTTCGCAAGCCTGCCATCTGGAACCAACAAACGTCCTCCCCACTGCAGGCTGTGAATGGGATATTCCTGCTGCCCCTGTTAGGTGAGAGGTCCTCTCTCTGTGGTCCTTGATCGAAGTTTGACACCACATGAACGTCCCCAGCTTGGCTCCATGAACAGACTGCATTATGAAGTGGGGGACCAGCTGGTGCTGTTGATGGGAAGACCTGAACTTCTTATGTGCCAGGGGCTGATAACAGTAGGACCTGGGGATCCGTCTGTGTACCTTAGTCACAACTGCAGCGGGGTTATTTAGGGATGTGTTATCATCTCCCTCTAAGTTTTTTTTCCCCATACTTCTCTCCTCTTGGTTTCTGGAGGTGGGAGATTTTGGCATGGCAGTAAGGTGGCTCCCCCGCAGTGAACCATAGTAACCTGAACATTCTTTTATCCACTTTCCCAGTCTGGGATTGCTTTTTCCTGCTAACCACTTCAAGCAGACCATGGATCAAGATTAATTTTCTACACTAATTTAAGCTGTGACAGCAGGACCATGGAAATGTTCATTCAATTCGGAAAAATTGCCAGTGTATGAGTATGGAAGATAAGCCAAAATTAGACATTTTGTTCCCCGGAGCAGGAACAGCTCCTTTGTGCTCTTCGGTAGTCAGGGGATTTCATTTTGTTTATTTTTAACTCTCACTGAAGCCAATCAATGGAAGTTTCATCTCCGGTCATGATGCCAGTGGGGATAAAATGTAAAGCCCTAAATCTCTCTTCAAAGTGGGATTTACATCCTTACGTACTTTACTAAATCACTCCAGTGGATCCTATCTGACATACATTTATCCACAACAGTTAATAAGTTATTTGTTTTTTCAGCACATGTATGTTTCTTCTGTGGACATGACATCACCTAAATGACCTGTAATTAATCTGCCAACACTTTTGTTTACAACACTTTTGTTTTCCCTTACTCAGAGCGACAGGAGACATACTTGAGAAGTGCAGAGTTAGGTCATTCATTCCTGCTGGCTGATTCCTCTGAACAGAGGAGGAATATTCTTTGCTAAGATTGGAACAGCCATTCTTTGTGCTATTGTGTTATTCTACATGTGTGGAAGGTGATTAGTTTGGCTCTAGATGGAGAGAAGGACCCTTAGACTCATTCCAGTTGAACAGACTGAAGCGGGAGATGGAGCCCAGAGGCAGACAAATGATGCTCAGGAGCTCTTGTTTCTGACAGGTGCTTTGGGACCTACCTGTGAATTCCAACTACTGAACCAGTTTTGGCATGGTAGATGTCAGAGTAGAAGACAACTTGGAGGAAAATCCTGGTTTAAAGATATTTTCCACAATGTGGCATAAAAATCCTACAAACTTGGCAGTGTTCACCAGGTAGCTGGTCTTGTGTGGCAGTTCGTATGCATAACATTATTACTGGGCCACTAGACCAGAGGCATCTTCTGCCAGTGAGTACTAATCAGAATATACTTTAAAGTGAATGAACACCACAAATGAATACCCCTGGCATGACTCACTCTCTGAGCCCTTCTCAGGGCCCCCAGCTGAGTCCAGGCAGAGGAGCTCTGACCTTCCCCAGTGGAAAATGTCCTATAAAACTTGCCAGAGGGAAGGCAATTAAAAAGGGAGGCAGAGAAGAGGAATAAGAAGTAAGGGCAAGAGAAAAAAAAAGAAAGAAAGATATAAGCAGAACCCAGTGCTTGAAGGAAAGACATGTTATAGTCTACATGAGACCCGGGAGTGTGGTTTCAATGCTGGATCTGTTTTTCTGAAGAATTGCACTTATAAACATTCCCAAAGCAGTGTCTTTAATCAGAGAATCTTCACAGGCTTCAGGCTCCACATGGATGCCAGCATTCACGTCTATCTAGAGTGCATGTGCAACGTGTGCACTTCCTCCTCTTCTGTTTGATTTTGAGTTGCAGAGAGGTATCATGACAGTTTGTGTCTGCCAGCAAACAGCTGTTCAGCTGCTCCAGCATTTCACATTTTACCTGCAGCAAAGTCCCATATTTTGTCAGTTGTCCTTTAATCTTAGCAAAGCAATTGTTTTTTCTTCTATTTTATTTTCTTTTTATTTTCCCCATCTTGTCATCTATACTTAGCTCCTTCTTCCACTGCTTCCTTGTTTATGGAAGGATTTTGTCTTGAAACCCATCACTCCCTGTGGTCTGAATTGCTTCATTCTGCCTGCTCTGTTGCTTAGTGCTATTTCCTAATCACACTTCTTGTTATAGGTCTCACCTATTACTAAGTCAGCTGTGCTGTTTGGAACAGGCTATTAATGGTGTCAATTTGGGGCAAATACCCTTTTAAGCTTAAAAATAAGATTTCCAAATCATTTTCACTTGTCATTGCAGTCATTAAATTTACTTACAAGTTCAATTACAAGATCAAAATATACATGTTTATCTATTTTCTCCAGTAGATTTTAATTTTAAACACAAGAACTGTTTTTACGTTTGCAGCTCAAATACTGGAATTATTCTAGTACATGACAATTGTAAGAGATTTGCAATAGTAATAGACAAATCTGTTCTCAGTGTTCATAATTAGATTAAAAAGAAGACACAAAATGGGGATGTGTAATTTAAATCTTCCAAATCTTTTTGATTCACTAATTGGGAGTGTTGCAATGTAGGAAAGAACAGTGTTTTAAATTCGCAGTGTTTTGTTACAGACCCTTTTTTTCTAACAGAGCTGATTCATTACCATCTGACAGCTGCTGTTTTGTGGCCTTCAAAAAACGAGTCGAAGTCTTCGCTATAATTCCAAGGAGGATATGTATCAGTGCGGCAAAAGCCGATGACAACTTAAATCCCTGATGCCGAGGATATATGGGTGCATAAGCTGAGCCCTCTGTCAATTTTCCAGGTCAGGCTCAAGCCGTAGTTACACCGTGCAAGGAAGGATGGGGGCAGGCCTGAATTCACCCAGACAAGTATTGTTCAAGCAGGCAAATGCATTAGGGTGCAAGAGGCCACATCCCAGTGGCAGGGAGCCATGCTGTGGCTTCAGAGCCGTAGGGTTGGCCCACACTAGAAGCCCTGCCCTTTGGCAAAGCTGCTTTTCTCAGAGGCGGTCCTGCCTTCAGCATCAGCACCAGCTCACCTGGTATCTCTGCATCGCATCCCCTTGCACGGCACAAGCCTGGCCTTTGCCAAGCGGAGGAGGAACTCCTCATGTCCCAGTTCCTCCAGCCCCAAGCCTCTGTGCCAAAACCTACCCAGCACCACAGACTGCACCTACGCAGGAGGACCAGCCAGCAGTTAGGTGGGAGGGAGCCGCTGCAGCTGGTGGTTCAGTAGGTGGCATTGTTCTCCTAGAGATTGCGTGAAAGCAAAGTTCAGCTCCCAACCAGGGAGGAGCACCCAGCTGCAGGTTTTTTTGCTGAGGGTGTGACAATAATCCAAGAGGTCTGGCTTCCTGCTGTTATTAATGGCTTCTGGCGATTTCTGGAGCAGTCTGATTTAAATTCACTTTAATGGGTCCCAGAGAGCAGCTGTGCTTTTCCCAAGCATCCCTCAGGACTCCTCATGGACAGAGGACTGACTGTCTGCTGCCGTCTGTCCTGAGCTGCACAGCACTGCTGGTTGCCGGTCCTCTCTCTTACAGCAGTGAGACAAGTGAGGTTTGCTTTAAATGAACTTTGTGCCAAAAGTTCTTTAACTTCAGAAAAACAAACATTCATGTACCAAATTTAGAAGATCTGCAAAAGTCGGTGGGAGTTTCTGGCTGACAGATGTTTTACAGATGTGATTTACTAACATTAACAGATTTTTATATAAACATAAGACCTTTCCTTCAAGCCGTCAGCTCGTCACCTTTCATGACACGAGTACTTTGTAGTTTTAACACAGTATTATAATTATTCAGTTGTAAACAAAGTCTTTGCTTCAGCATTCACTAGGAAACACCTAAATACACTGTGCAAGAAAAATTGTATTTTACATGGCAACGTTATACCTTACTTTTTAATACTGATACCAAAGGAATGTGTTTGCATGAAAATAAAAATTAGTGAAAAATATTTACGGAAGACAGAACTAGACGTTGTTCATCTCGGAATCCCAGATCTTACTGCTCCCAAATGTTATGAGACTTCAAAATTTACCTCCAAATTTATAATTGGCCCATCTCTGTTGTGGTCCCAAAGACTGACATTGGGTCATCCTATGTCCCTATGTATATAGATAGGGAAAAATGGTCCATCTGGTGAGAAGAAGATAAGATGGAAGACTTCCCAGCAGTATCTGTAACACAAGCACAGCTGTGATAACCACACTCCTGGGAGATCACCAGTCCTGTTAAACAATTTGGCTGCCCTGTGTGAGCTATTCATGGGTTCTTGTCTTGTTTATTCTTGAGTACAATACACGATGAATTGTAAAAGGAGATTAGGTTAGAAAGAGATGCAGGTTAGTAATTAAAAAGTCCATCAAAAGACAAATGCTCTATCACAGCCTCTGCACTCAGGCCAACACATCAACCCTTTGTTACACAAAGTATACTTCTCCAAGTCATCAGTACTGATGACATGCAGGCAAGTACTCCTTGAGAAAGCATGTGCTCATCCACCAAATGCTCATTTTGAAAAAAAAAAATGAAGGAAAAAGTAAAAAAAAAAATATGCTCTGTCTTCTGTACAGAGTCATGATGCATAACTAGAGATGCAGCTGTTTAGGGTTGGCCTCTTGTAGGAAAGACTTCTGTGGCCTGAGGTGGACTATCACTCCATGCCTTTGAATGGAGAGGGTAATTACACCATTATTCTTGATGACTTTTATGAGGTTTCACATGATGGAAAAAGACAATAGCTTCCTGAATCCAATTTTCTTCCCACGCAAGGGTAATCACAATCTGTCCCTAAATATTGCTGTGTCGTAGTAATATATACATTTATTCCTCTAGCTGGAGTGCTGCAAACATTGTGCTGCTTCATTACAGAAATCCATGAACTCGTGTAAAGTTTCTTAAATAGTGTGTTGGAGAGCTGGTGGCTTGGAATAAACAAGCACTTTTATCAAAGGGAAACAAAAGATAGCAACTCAAACTTTGCACAGATGATTTTGCAGCATTGAGTCCTACTTCTTTGCTGAGTGGGGTTATAAATTATCTCTGAGCTTTTCTGCTTCCAGTTATTCCATCTGTAATCATTCTAGTGTGGTTTCTAAAGGAAATACATACACATAAACATGAAAATACTTCCTGTACATGTTGAGAGGAAGGTTTCTTGTTATTTATTTGACAGACAATAGATCATGAAACCCTTAAATAGTAATTAACTAGCACGTTTTGGACAAACTTTTCAAGGAAGAGCATCTGTGCATAAAGCAAAGTAAAACATCTCTCATTTCATATTAAATATGATTTGGCTCAGATATGAAGTTTTGGCCCTATACCCAGGGCTTTTTTATCTGGGAACAGGGGAAGGAAAAAAAGATGGGAAAGGATTTTGTAAACATTGCTTTCTGACTTCCTCAGAAACAGTTGCTTTGACTGGACTCATTTGACCAGAGCAGCCATTTGCATTGTAAAAATCCACCTCTGAAGCAGATATTTAAAAGCATTTCTTTATAAGAATTGCTTTTAGAGGGCAGTTGATCTCATCTGCAAGAACATCTACCACAGGTCAGGTAGGTGAAAGTCCCTGCTGCTCTCCAGAGCATGAAGGAAGCTTCATCCCAGTGGAGGTCAGCTCCCTCCCCAGCACTCTCCTGACTGTAATGCTTCTCCACATGCCTGGTCCTGGAGCTCTCTCTTCAGCCTGGACCCAAAACTGTTGAGTTTCTTAGTATGAAGAAATTAACTGTGGACTGCGCTGCAGGGGAGCAAAGATCCTTAGTGGGATGAAACAGGGACAGAACACAAGAGAATATGATAGAGCTCTTTAAAATCATGAGTGGCAGAGGAAGAAAGGAGGAAAAACTGCTCATTGCCTTAGCAAAAGAACCAGGAGACATTCAATGAAATAGCTAGTGGCAGGTTTCATAGCAGATCAAAGAAGGTATTTCTTCACATAGCACCTAGATTATCTGTGGGACTGCTTACCACAGGACATTGCAGGTGCTAAATGTCAACATGGGTTCAAATGCAGGCTAGAAAAATCAGTGGAAGAAAATTTCCTGTAAGACATGACCAGTAATTCAGCAAGTTGTTGACATTCAAATTTCTGACAGTTTGGAGAACATTCTTGGCAAGTCGTGACTGTATGTTCTTTCTTCATTTCTTTTATTGTTCTGTCTTGCACTTCTCTTTCTTCATCATCCGTCATTATCCATCACTAATTGCTGTGATCTGGATGGAGCTTTCACCTGATCCAGTAGAGTTGTCCCTACATGCACGTGCTTAGCTGAAGCGTGTTGAAAGTTTGTCCCTACTCCTTTCTCCTGTGTTTATCTTGTATGCAACACTTGACTGCTTCTCACCACAGAATTATTATTATTATTCCTGGTTCTTCACTACTAGTAAAAAGCTCCCTCTTCCCTGAAGGCTGTCAGTCTTTTCATATAGTCGATGTAAAGTGTGTTCTTATGTTAGGGGGTTAAAGAGAAAACTCTGAATTCCCAATGGATTTAGATTTAATACTTCCTGTTTCAGTCAGTCTTTCTCCCTGGATAATCTGAGTGTGCATAATCTACTGTTCTTCGGGGCCAAATATTACCTCCTTTTCTGAAGTTACCTCAGAGATGACCAGATGACACAAAGGTGCCGTTTGCACCTGCAGTTTATGAACTGAACTTTTCAAAGTAGCAGAAAACCTTGAGTGACACACTTCTGAGACTTCTGACAAGCCTGGGGCCTGAAAACTCTTGGGCACCCATTATAGAAAAATCACATTTCTTCAGAAACTCTTGATAAATGCTACTTCTTCCCACACTATGCACAGAAACATTAGAAACTTTTGAAAAAAGTCTGCCTTGATAAATTCAGTATATATAGTACCTTCCAGTAAATTTCGTACAGGAAATAAAACATGTGCTATGTTAATAGGCTTATTTCCTTTCAAATAATTCAAATACAAAATTAATTATATCATCACTGATATTTACATGTGTTCAAGTGCTCATTGTCATACACAGCACTAAAGGAAATAGCTGCCTCCTTGTGCCTTGAGTCTCCAAACCAGGGCTCTACTGAGAAGGCCTGGATTTCTGAAAATTTCAAGCAAAAAATTCAGATAGGATTTCTTACCAAATATTTCAACAGTTTCTTACCAAATATTTTGTGTGCCAAAAACTGTATTTTTAGCCAACTCTACTCAGTACACTAATAATCACCCTAACCCACCATGTTACCCCATCTTAATTTTGCATTTTCCTCTGCAATCTCAGACTTCTCCGAAGAAAACCACATTGCCAAACTTGACAGGAAGATGTTGCAAAGAGAAAATTAATCCCAGCCTCTCCTGCATACAGAGCAAAGCAATCAGCAGGCCACAGCTGTGTGTGCACACAGCAATTTTCTGTTTTCCCCAGGTGATCTTTATTATATTTGTGTAGTCAGAAGTCCAACAGTAGACGTGGACTGTTGGGACTATCTTGAACTGGAGAGGTGGTCACGTCAGCAGCCTTCCCTCTAGAGCTGTCTGTGGGCTCCCTGCTGGCTTCACTGCAGCTGAGCATCGTTTAGGTTGCGGTTAATGGCTTCTCAAAGCACCGCAGCTATGGGAGGAAATTCCATCCCTCTTGGCTGGGTGAATGACAGGAGAGCAGGAAAGTAAACATGAAATTAGTAAATGTGATTGCATACCATTAAACCCTCTCCAAACTTTACAATAGTATCCGACCAGTACAAGTCGGTGATTGGTCTTGGGCTGGAATCACTGAGATGAAATGAACGCCGAGTAGAGAACTGGTACCACTAGGCACGTGTCGCTTAAAAACCTCAGCTTTCAGTTCAGTTGGCTCTGAACCTGGTGTATCAACCCTGTGCTGTGAGGAAAATATTTATCCCGACTTAAGAAAGGAAAAGCGTGTGGTGACTGTATTTCAGCCTGCAGCTGTGTCACTGCTCGTCCCATCACCAGGCCAAGGGCTGCACTTTGGACAGAGGATCCCAGACGAGGAAATTCCTGTGGTTCAGCACTTTTACTTGTGAAACGGTCCAGCACTGGACCAGCACTGGAGAGTCATACTCTCGCCATCTGCCTACCGCTTTGTGGTTACTCTCCCTCCCTTAAGTAAAGAGAGAGTAAGGCCTGAACCCGCTGACACTTTGTATGTGAGGGGTCTGAAAGAAAAGGCTCCTTTTGCCCTCTCTCCCTTTCCTCCCTGCGTATTTGTACAGGCCTCCCATAAGGATTCCCAGTACTGGTGTGGCTGTCTGAAATGTAAAGGTCACTTCTGCAGAAGAATGATATGTAATGCATATATAGATGTGCTGAAGAGGTTGGGGTAAACCTTTCCAGGCATAAACTGAAATTTCAACAAATGTATATTTAGTTTGCAAGTATTTCCACAATTTAGTTCCTGTCTCATATAGTCGTATACAAGTTTCAGCCAACAGAGTTTTAAATCTGTCTTAAGGTTTCCACGTATTTAAAGATGTTTTGAATAATACACGTGTTTCACAAATGGGAGATTTTCCTAAGTCAAAGTCAAATGATTTGTCAAAGCTCAAAAGGTCAGACCAGAATTAAATTGCAGTAGCAATGACCATAATTCTAATCAACTATTCATTGTCACTGTCCCTGTCTATATACTGTGTATTGATGCAATGTGAAGTCCTTCAGCATAAAGGACTGCAGTTTTTATTGGAAAATCTAAAGTTTGCGAAAACATCCTGAATGCTTGCTACAACCATCAGCACTTACCATAGACTTTTAATCTACAGTTTTTCTGGCATTATCAAATCCATTTCTGTTGCAGAAGGTGTTAGAGAAAAGTATGTTAGGGCTGTCTCTAACAATGTTTGTTTCTAACAAGACATCAACAAGGTATTTTGTCACGGGAACTCACAAAAGTTTCATATAGCTGCTAGCCAAAATGCCTTTTTCAAGCTGTTTTCAAAGCTGTTATGTGACAATTGTACCATTCCACCCAGTGGAGAATATAAAAGACTGTGGGAAAAAGCGATCCAAAGCTCTCTGGAGACACAGAAAGATTTCTATTGAGTTCAGTGAGTTTTGTGTGGGACCCTTAGGAATACAGAAGTAATCAATTAATTAAATATTTAAGTTTACTCATACAGGACTAAACACATCTTCTCCTCTAGAAATGTACTGGACACCAAACAGATCTAAGAGCTTGAGTTCAAATGGGAATAACTGCAGCAATATGAAAAAACTTGCACATATGGTGAAGAAAGGAACTTTTCTACTGAAAGTTCAGGTCAATGTGGAATCAGCTGCAAAAATACGGAATGATTATTGAAATAAGGCAATTCCTACCCCCCCCCACCAAAAAAAAGACCCGCCCCTACCTTTGGGCATGATTAATTCCAAACTGTTTGAATGTACAGATACTTGCCTACATTTCTTCTTAGGCATATTTCTAGCAATGGCTTTAAAAACTTCTCCAAAACCAGATTAACTGGAACATAAAAAATAAGAAATGACATATGCTTATATTAACTGGGTATGTTATAGCCATTGGCAAACTTGTGTAGTAATTATTTCTTCCAGAGAAGGTCATCCTCTATCATCTGCTTTACAATAGAAAGATGTTTACGTAATACAATTATCCAAACCATTTGGATGACACCAGCTAAGTCAGGACCAGGATTTCTTATGGGTTAGTTCTGGACTATTTCTGTGCATTATACAACAAGACTGCTTATCACAAAATGCTGAAATGGTATTGGGAGCAATGCCCAGGACCCAGGACTCTCTGTCCCACTTGAGCACCCTAACCATGGGGCTACACAGCCACACTTCCTCCTGTTTTCTTTCTTTTTCCATGGATTCTTGCAACCTTGGCTTCACTGTGACAACAGGAGGGTGGAAAATGGTCCTTCCAACCCATCTGAAAACTTCGTGTCTGAAGAATTCATATGGCAGATAGAGCTCTGATGTCAGAGTCCCCGTGCAATGCTTTTATCACCAACTATACAAGTTGTTTGTATATACAGCCTCCTCTGGCTGTATATTAAAGGATGATGTTAAAATGCTACATTCACAACCATTTTAGGGGTTGTGAAAGGAGTTAGGAGCTTCTGTCCTTTAAATTTTAGGCACCCTTTAGGACTGAGCCCTGCAACCATCTTCCAAACTTGCCTGCTGGTCTACTGATAAAAAGCCAGGACTTTGTTTCACAGGATCACTGAGTTACAAAAAATAGGTGTTCTTCATACTTACTTTTTATAGTAGCTTGTGAGTGACAATCTGTCTCAAACATTCTGTAAACATTAGTCCCCAAACATCCAGGGGAACTAACATACATTTTTCTCAATTCACAACAAACAAGCAAGGAAATGCTCAAGTGTAGTGCTTAGGAAGCAAAATGCATCAGTTGTCCTAGTGCATATTCTGCCTTGGGGATACCATGGACCTAAAGGATGCATATATTTTTGTCCCTCATGAATTATTTTAGACTGCATCCATTCTAATTAGGTTCTCAGACAAGACTGTATTGTGAGTTTCTTTCTATTTTTCCAGTTTCTGAATTCACCCTTTGGCTCAGTGACTGTCTTCCAGTTTATGTCTCTGGAGAGTATAACGTATTGCCTGAATAACTATGCTGTTTTATGTCCAAGGCACTTATCTGCTTCCATTAAAGCATGTTGAGATTTAAAATTAACATGAGAGAAAGGAAAACTACTGTGATCCAGATTTTCATCTCAGCTACTTTGACATTAAATCCAAGATTAAAATTCTAATGGAATTCTCTTTTCCTTGAAATTTTTGTAAACTGTTAACCATTTCAACAGTAAAGAGTTAAAAGCTGAGATAATTCAGCTTTTATCATATTTCTCCCTTTTGCCAAAATAGACTTGAGAAAAGATGGAAAAAACTTTAAGGGAAAGTAATGGCCTGAAACTTTGTTCTTGTCAAAAATAATTAAAAGGTAGTCTTACAGAGGAAGAGTTTCAAGATCTGTAATTATAGAGTGGTTGAAGAGTTATTCAGACTGTCATGGAAGCTGAAGGATGATTATTTAGACTTATAGTTGACAGATGATTAAGTAACAGTAACAAAACCACACTGACTGAAAGTAAAACACTTAAATTAGCTACAAGGACTTTTACTATACTAATGGCATGAGATATTTGGGGTCCCAGCCAGCGCCATGTATTCCACAAAATCCGTGTGCTTTTTTCCAGGTGTTGTCCATCACATTTATTCATCTTAATCTTTGCTTAATATCCTGTTCACATTTTCTTTGTCTAATTCAAATGCTGCTAGGAAAAGGTAGTAATTTTGAATTCTGCTCATTCTACACTCAAAATTTTTTGTCACTGTTCTGTTCATGTTAGGGAATGCAAGATCAGGATATTTAAATATTTAAACACAAAAATGTGGGGGAGTAAGCCTGTAAAGTCATCCCGATAGATCGGTTCAGACAGATAACTTTTTCCAGCAATACAGTGACCCTAAATCTTACAGACATTTGGCAAATACTCTTTACCCTTCCACTGTAGATATTTTCTAGTGAAACTTCTGAACCTTTTTAGTGGTCTCCCCAGTTCATACCTCACATACCTTGAATGTTCCTGTTGAAATCCATATGCCTTGGGATTTAGTCAGCAGCTTGTCCAAAGCGGCTCCTGTAGGTATTCCTATCTCCCCTCACTTCTTGTTGAACTGTTGTTAAGTGATAAAGCATCTTCGAAAGGTTCCTTGGGGCCATTGACCCATGTATGAGGTTGGGGTCCATAGATCAAAGGGGAGTGTTCACCTCCCAGGAGGTAGAAGCCTCACCAGGAGGCTGTTCTCCTACTGGATGGATTTTGTTTGATACAGGAGTGAAGGGAATGAAGAAGCTCACTCAGATCAGTAAATCCTCCAGTAGGCCTACTACAAATGACAGTAACCTCAGTGCTGAAGTAGTAATATTGATGTAACTACAGTAGTCTTAGGACACATAGATCTAAAAGAGGATCAGAGCACAGGAAGAGGTGTTGTCCTTTATTAATCAGCTCATAGACCTGGAAGATGGACAGCTTTTTGGACTGGGTCTGCTGTCATTCCTTATCACGCCTGATGAAATGGGCTCTGAACCTGAAAGGAATGGACTACAGTTTGGAGCTTAGCATTGCAAGAGTGCAGTAAGATGGCTAAATCTTCACAAAGTTAACCTGATGCATTTTCAGAGGCATCTGTAGATCAGATTTAATGACTATTTATATTTCTTCATAATCAACTAATGAACGTGTTTCAGTACCTTTGAGAAACTAGTGCCTTTTTTAGTAACACAAGGATTTTAACTTGTTATTAAACTAATGATCAGCACCAGGGAGAGGATCTCAACTGCACTGTTTTCACAGTTTGCATGCTTTAGCAGTGTGATTTACTGAGGTTGCATTGCAAAATATATTTATGATCCTTATCACAATATTTATTTGAAGTTCTATGTGTTGTCTTAATTTCACTAGATAAGTGGTCTGCCAAAAGATGTTTGCATCCTTTAAAGTTGAGATAATTTATTACATGCTTTTTGATACAAGGCTTTTTAGATTATGTAGTGGATATATGCATAGTATATTTCATTTACAAGCTGAAACATATGGTATTAATAAAGAGTGAGGGGTCTGACAATTTCCTTTTCTAAATAATGAAACATTTTGGATTAAGGGCTGAAGATGCCAAGGTAGCTGCTCTGTAATCTAACAAACATGTGCACAGATGTACTTGAACACATGGTCATCAACGCATGTCTGTAAACTTACATAAGTATAATGTGAATCACCCTTGGAACTATCCCACAAAAGCCTGATGTAAAGTCTATTTAAAACTATAGAAAGATTCCCACTGATTTTGTTTATGTTATGGATGAGGTCCAAAAGGGATGATTACGGATGTTTCTTTGCAGAAGGCAGATTATTAGCTTCTTTAAGAACTGGTGAAATGTTCTCATGGCAAAACTTCCATTGACTTCATTGAGATCAGGATTTTCCCTATGTATGTTTAGACGACCAGCTTTATGTGCTCTTTAATGACCAAGAAGCAGTGCTGATAAATCTGGAAATTCCATCATGAATAATTTATCTTCAGCTGCATAAAGTATCTCTGCCAGTATACTACAGCTGATATTCTTACACAATATTGAGATATTTTAGGCAATGTACACTCATTCTTCATTCAGACATCTATTTTATCCTCGGTCTCTGCTGGGATTCACAGACCAAGTGCTCCTTTGCCTTTTTACATGCAAGCTAATTAATGTCAGAGCTGGTGCTATTAAAAATTGCATGATAGGTAGCATGCTTGCTTAAAGAAGTAGAAACCTTGTTTTCAATCCC
Organism: Tringa tobata; assembly: GCA_033628505.1. NCBI lineage: Eukaryota > Metazoa > Chordata > Aves > Charadriiformes > Scolopacidae > Tringa > Tringa tobata. The sequence continues at coordinate 6,300,191 of JAHREE010000563.1, forward strand.
TCCTCTGCCTTGTGTGGCCCAAACTTGCATCTCCCTTGTCCGAGGAAGCTGCCTCGCCTCCTGTGAATGGAGCTGCTATATGATTAAAGCTGTCATAACTTCTGTCAGATGTTTAAGTACTCACTGAAGGACTTATGGGAATGTAGATCTTCCTTCTCACAGCTGAGCGCCCTAGAAGCACAAAACTGGAAATTTATTTAGACATTGGGGAATTTCTTCTCCATTTGCTTTCTTATCCCCACCCCAAAAATAATTATTAGTTATTCCAGAGAGACCTCAGAGAGTTTGGGGACTTTTCTCACTCTGTCTGAGCAGTTTGAACACTCCTCCAGGAGATGTGTTTTTAGAGCTCTTGACAGAGGAGAGCTGCAGAATAAGCAGCTACTGTCACTGCCAGACCGAACAAGTTCCGGTCCCAGCAATGAATGGTCTTTGGCTGAAATCAAGCTGTCACTGGAGTCAGTAAGAAATGAGAAGAAGTCAGGTTTTCCTTCCTAATGAAAAGAGGCACACAAATTGAAAAGGCGGAACTTCAAGCTAATACTGTTTCATTTTCTACCTATTCTGCTCCTGCTTACTAATGTACTCTTTTTTGTTATTTTTTAGGACAAGATTTTAAGGGGTTTCTTTTCTGTAAATGTTATCAGCTAGCTTTTTTTTTTTAAATGTAACCTTTTTTTCCTTTCCTGCAGGTTCTGTTGCCACCATATGATGATCCTGCGAACGGAGCTGCTAAAGATCCACCACCACCTTACGTGTCAGCATAAGTGAGAGTGCTGTGTACCTAGGGAGGATAGCTTTACTCTTCAGACATCAGAGCAATAGTTTTAATTTCACTTCCAGGATATAACCTCTACGGGTTATACATTGCTGTTTTGCTGACATATTGAAACCCAAATTGTATGTTTAAAATTCTGTAGATAGTTTTAATAATTTGCTGCAACTACAGTAGTGTTTCAGAAACTAGTGAACTGGTTTCAGAATAATTCTGGGTAGCGCTAAGGTTACAGTAGTCACCCAATAGCTTTTTCCACCACCTCTGACATGCAGTGCTAGAGAACATAGAACTTTGCATCCTCAATCAGGTTCAGAGTGGACTTTTTTTTTTATTATTTGTAAAACTTCCAGAGTATTACAAATGTGTTTCTCAGATGCCCACTTTCACCATCAGAATACAGACCAAGTCTAAAAAAGTAACATTCCATTTCATTTCTGTTCTGCAAGAATTTAAGTTACTATGTTATGAAGGATGATGATTGCAAGAAGAGGAATGGGTCTTATGCGCTATTCTCATCAACCTGTCTTATGGGAAACAAGTTTAATTGGGAAGAATAAGTATGGGGATTGAGAGCAGACAAAGCACTCCGTGATGTGTAACAAGCCAGAACCTGTGGTCTACACGGACTCACTTTGTCTCAGCCTGCAACCATGCTAATGCTCAAAAAAAAAAAAGAGTTCTTACCAACTTCTGGTAATTTTCTTTTCCTGCCTACACGCTTTTTTCCTCCCCACCAACTTCACAAATAGTATTTTGAGGTCACAAAATCCTTGCGTTTGAAGTCCTGTGGTTAGGTGACAAAGCTGTCTCTTTCGCACTCAACATGCAAATGTTTTCCCATTGGAATGTGCCTGTAAATATCGCAATGTTCTGCTGAGTGTGAACTAAATTATGCAGATTCTAAGATATATGTTCCCAACCTATGGGAAACTTATGCATGTAACTTCCTCGAGCATTAGCAGGTATGTTTTCATGTTTCTCATATACGTCAACCTGGTGATTTTAGATTCATTTTATGACTGAACTGGTTGTGCTGAGAATCTTTCTCATGGGACTCATCCATCCATGAATGCTTGTGTGAGGTATTTATTTCTTCCTTAGAGAAGTGCCTCCTGCACATGTTACTTTTTGTTGTTGATGAAAGTTCTACTTTTAATTGAAAAGGAACAGGAAAAGGGAATATAATGTTTGTCTCTACCTCTCATCGTTTCCCCCTGTGTTGTCTTCTCTGCATTTGGGGTGATTGAACAGGCTGAAGCTGGACTGATGTTACTCACTGCCGCAGGCAAAGGGCAGTGCAGAGCTGAGCCACAGTTTGGAGGGCCACCAGAAGAAACCAAGGTGCCATCCCTCCTGTGACTGGGCTGGCATGAGAATCCACACCCTTCCTAAGGAGGACACTCGTTCTCACCCTCTCAGTGCATTGACTCCATTCTGCAGACTGAGGAAGAGTGGAGGTTTTCCTGCCTTTTTCTGGAAAAGAGCTTTCCAGGGGAACACAGGACCAATAACTTCTTTTCGTGGCGGTTGCCACTGTGACCTGTCCTTGCAGAGGCCCAGAAAGGAAGGACCAGACTCTTTCTGCCTGTCTCCTCCACACCCCTGGGAAAAGGCATGTCCCTATCTGCTTGTTAGGATTTTACTTTGGGGTTCATCTACTCTGAGATCAAACTAAGCAATGCTTTTGACTGAAAAAGCCTTGAAGTCCATCCATCGATCTCTGTCACAGTCCTGTTGCTTCCCTCAGAATAACTCCATGTATTATTATCTCATCACAGTTATCTTCGGGAATTAATCTGAATTTGGGGGTTGAGATGGCTGGTTGGGCTTCTGAGCTTCATTTTCTTTCATTCTTGACAGATTTGTGAAGGATTTTAAACAGTCATCTGTTTGAGAAAAGCTGATTGTAAATACATCGCATCTGTGTATACAAACTTCTCTACAATAAAGGGTCTTTCCTCAATACTATGGAAATCATTTTTTCTGATCTTCCAAGCACAAACATACACAAATTCCTGTCCAATCAATCTGACAAGGCAGGATTTTCTCTGTAAACGACCTAAACAGCAGTTTTTCAGTCCACTCACCAGTCCATTCACCAGCTTTCCCTCCATACTGTATAAATGGACAATAAAAAAGTTCTGTAATTTATTGTACGATAAAAACAAGAGATAATTCAAGCTTTTAGTTCGATGTCCAGAACCACAGGCAGTTTTCCATGTCTGATGAAGTGTGTAATACAGAACAGGACTATACTGAGCTACACCAAAATCTGGGGCTTCTTTTTCTCCACATCATTATAGGGATAATGTTGTGCTAATTCACATGAAATTTCTGCAGACTTTAGCTTTTCTTACTAAAGGATCAAGTCTTCTTCACACACACCATACGTGCGGAAGTGTGAGTGCATGTGTCCTGCCAGGACTCCTAATACCTTTTGGATTTTGTCCAATTTGAGTTAAAGAGGGCAGGAAGGTTGTGGTATCAAAACCATGGCATTCCTCCACATAGTGTAGCTAGACAGCTGGGTAGGAAGGAGCAGATAATGTAATATAAGTTCAGCTCTGCTGACATATCAGAGGATCCACGTGGGAGATGAATTCCCCTGCTCCCAAAGGAAAACTAGATTCTCTGGGCTACATGAAGAGACGTGAACTCCAGCTGAAGGGTTTTTATCCTCAGTTGTTGAATTCATTCTCCATTTCCATGTCTAATCCTGGGGAATTCACTCCACAGCTTTTCTATAATTCATTTTTAATAGTCAGTCATCTGTGACACAGAAACCCATTAAAAACCTGGCTTCTTAAGTTTCTTTGCTTTGGGAACTGTTTGCTCCTAACAGAGCTTTTTTTCACTATTCCTTGCATTTTTTCCTTTCTCCCAGATACTGCTTACTCAACTTCTCTCCACTTTTCTTATCTTAAACCCTAACAGAGCAGTTTATTATTAGTAATTTCTAGTAACTTAAGAGTGGAAAGAAAATATTTTCAGGGTATGTTGACATGTAACATCATAAATATCAGGCCAAAACCAGTAAGTAGGAATCTAAACCTTGATAGTACCAGAAACTAATAAGTAAATCTTTCGCTGAAATCTTTTAGTTTTTTGAAATATCTGTTAAAAGGCATTGCAGGCTTCACAAAGCCTACATTAAAGCACAAATCCCATTTCTTTCTTACTCCTGACGGAACAATGCAACTTCCCTTCATTGTACACTCACCCGTGCATTGTATGGGAGAAAGCAAAGAGGAATTCATAGTGGTGACTCATGCTTGTATGTACATTACATTTTCTAAAACAATTATTAACTGACATTAGTTTAGGTGTTGGCTTGTCTGTACTTCTTTGGGAAAACCTCTTGTTAGTAAAAACAATCCAGACTTGATATATTAGCAGAAGCCATATCAGATCGATTTATGGCCAGAGAAAAGTTTGGCAAGGAAAGAGGGGGAAGAATAACCAGTCTGAAACAAACTCCAGATTCTGTGCTTTCAAAATGGTGCATTCCTCACTACTACCTTGTTGGCCAAAGTACAGCAACTAGGGATACCATGGACAGTTTTAACAAATTTTTCCTGGTATCAACAAGCCTGCACACTGATGCTTGGAACATGCAAGATGGAAGACTTAGTTACCAGTAAGGGCAGAATGGAGGGAAGACAGAGCATGGGAGGGGAATGTTCATGTACGTATGTCCTTTAACCAGCACAGAGAGACAGGTGTCATTGCATTGACAGAGCTCACAGCTACAAACCTGGTTGGCTTATGTGCTCTTTCTCCTGTGCTGTGGTCAGGAGGAAAGAAAATTGCTCCTGGAACTTGGTATGTTAGCTGTTGTTCCAGCTCTGTTTCAGACTTTTGTCACTGAATAATACACCTTGGTCTTACTTGTTGTAAGGCAAAGACATCTACAGATTTATTTTTCTAGGCCTAAAGAAGTGTTGGTTAAATTCCTGCCAAACTGTCTGATTTGGCAGAAGACTCCAAGCTGCTTATCTGGAGCTAAGTTATGTCCTTAGAGGCATATCTCCTTAGAAGCTTTCTCCTTAGAGGCTGCTGCTCTGGAGCTAAGTTATATCCTTCCCATTTACACATCTCTATTAGCTGTAGAAATTGCAGTCAGTCATGAGAAAGCATTTCTTGCAAAATTCCAGTGCCTATGGCTATGGAGATGTTCCAGCACTATCTTGGTTCACAGCTCCGGGAAGCCCAAAACAGCAGCCATAGCTATCTAAGGGAGGTTTGGCTCCGATAAATCAGGATTAGAGTTCTTTCAGGGAAGGACTCTGGTATTTCTAAATGATGTCTCCACACCCATGGATTTGACCCAAAATGGTTCTGCAACGTGGCCAGTTTTTCAGCTGAATAACTCAGCAGGGTGTGGAAGCCAGATCTGTGACCTTCTGCCTGCAGCCTCTGTCTACCTCCAGCAGAAGAGGACACGGAAGCAACAGGAGTGAAAACCTCATTGTCACGCAGCCAGCAGATGCAAAGTTTTTTTCAAAGCAAAAAGGCGCTTCTAGAACTATGTCCTAGGCGATGAGCTACAACAGGAGTTTATTTTAATGAAGAACTTACGTGAAACTTAATGCAGTACCTTACTTTTTTTTGTTTCAGATTATTCCAACCTTTTGAACAGGAGGGTTTTCAGAAAGTCAGGAAAGGTTTGTTCTTTGTAGCCGGAGCTGGACTGCACTGGTTGGGCTGAGGAGAGAACACAGGGTCACCTGGAAGGCTGAGCAAAGGGCCAGGAGATGCAGCAGGGCTGGCTACGGGGCTTGCAGGAGAAGCGTGCTGGCCCGCAGGGACAGGAGAGCTGTGAAGCTGCTCTGAGAGAGGGAGCTGCGTCACGGTGGAGCCTCCACAGCCATTTCAGAGGACTTCTGCTTGCTCTTTGAGGTCAACATGACCAGCAACAGCAGGGGTGAGCCATACACAGCTTTTTAGCCCACAACCTGGGATCCATTACGGTACCAACTCTATGTAACAGGTTTCTGTTTTCATATAAACTTTGCCCAAGTATCCAAATACTTCTGGGGTTCTTTTAGGGGGGGTGAGAGATTTGTTTGAGATTCCTTCTACTTCATCATTAGAACCTCTGGGGAGCTGATCACCTGTAATTTTGAAACTGTTTACCTCCAAAGTGCCCCATTTCAGGGCCCTTCATGACAGCAGAGTCAAGGATGCAATTAGAGACAGAGGTCCAACATTGGTAGACTTCTAGCATCAAATCCTCTGAGGACATTCAGTGTCAGCATGAGCAAGATGTTCTTAAAAATATAGATACCATCCTAATAGGGCAGATATGCTCTACTTTATGGATGGCAGATGCTCCAGGCTCCTCTCTGGGCCTGGGACAAGCACAAACAGGCATCCTGTCTCTTATGGAGAAAAGCTGGCTGGAGGGGCAATTACTTTTACACTTCTGTTTTGCAGATCACCAGAACACCAGTTTAAGACTTATAGATAAATAAAAAATTAATGGGACAGTCTGGAAGATTAGTACTATTTATATGAACGCAGTCATTTGTGGCAGTATCAGACATGCTCACCTGAGGGCAGCAAGGGAAATAAAAGTAAAGGAACAAAGGCAAGACCTAGCAATTAGTTACAAATATTTATCTTCTGTGAGTTCATGAATTCTTCTCCCTATCAAATTATTAGAAAATTGGAATGAGTTTCATTTCCTTCACTGCATTAGAGCAGAGGATGAAATTAGCTTTATCAGTTGCACAGGCCAGCTTAAATTTCCTGCTATTGTGTGATCCTGCTTCTTTGCTTCTCATAAAGAAAAAATAACTAAAAAGGTTCAAAATGCGTTTAATGAATCAGACCAGTTGATGCAGTAGCTTTTGGTTTGACTTTTTCCTGAAACATTGAAGTTTTCTTCTTTTTTATTGCAAATGTTTTCCTTTTAAATACAGGTATTTAGTAAAGGCATCCGAGGCCACATTTTTGTCTTAGGAACTCGCTGGTTTCTGTTGAAATAATATATTTTCTTTGTGATTTTTTATCTTGTGAATTAACAGAAAAAAAAAAAAAGAAAAGAAGAGAAAAAAACAAACACAAAGTATTATCTTATCTTTTGGTTGCTGTTTCCTCTCTTGCAATTCAATTTTTCAGCCTGGATAAAATGTTCTGACCCAGTGGTTTGAAAAAAATAAAGGCAAAGTGTCATTATGCTGAACAGACACTGTAAACGCTCCAGGGGTCTAGAAAAGTAGACCTCCTATGAAAAAAGTGAAGCCCAGAAAAACTTGTCTGTAACTGCTGTGCTCCTGTTAGCACTGAGCCACACAACATACGTTTCCATAATCGCCGCTGCGTGGCTGGGTGGCAGCAGCAGCGTTGAGATGTGGGCTGTCTCTAGCCCCCAGAGTGGCTTTATCTGTGTCCCTTGTATGAGAGGCTGCACGGGCACAGTCCCATTTGAGCTGGGACCAGTCCATTTTGCACAAGCAGCCTGAGGATGAGCTACAAAAAGGGGTGTTTGAGGAAAGGAGGGAGGCGAGCGTTTGAGGAAGTATGGCTTTGCCTCAGGGATTATGAGAGCAGATAAAGTCACAAGCTGGGAAAGTTTTGAGATGTGATCCCTGACTGTATGTTTGTGTGTCTGCATACACCCAACATGTCTTTTCTGGGCATTTTTTAGTTCCTAACTAGCATTCCTGCATTATACTTATCACAGATAACAAAGTAGATAATTGATTCTTCTTTGCTTTTGAAGCAAAAAGAGTTTATTCATCTTATTGTGAGTGTAACTTTTCCCTCTGAGTTGGATTCAGTGGCAGTATTAGCAGCATCCTTTTGCTACCTCACCATGTTTAACTCAGCTACAAACTGTATCGAGGTTACTACAGTCCTTCTTTGGCATCTCATACTTTTTCCTTAACTGCAGTTTTTATCTGATGCCCTCTTCTGTGAAACCCCTTCTTACATTTGGATAGATTTTCCAGATATTTGGGGGAAATGAGGGTTGAGGGCTTTTTAAACGTTACTAGACATATATAAAATTAAGATATATCTACAACTCTGTAGTAGTATTTTCAAGAAGTCTTTCATCCTTCAACCTTTCCCTACAGCTTCTTTTTCAAAGTTTGCTTCTTCTTCAGTCTTTAAAAGCACTGTCATCTGGTGCAGAACCAAAACATTGGCAAATGCCACCACCACCATCAGTGGTAATCAAAAAGCATGTTGTGGAGAGTTCCCAAATTAGAATTTTTAGACTTTTAGACACCATCCCTGGGGATTTTTTTTAGGTCACTTCCTACCTAAATTTTTCTATAATTCCATCATTTAGTGCGTTACACAGCAAACTGATAATAGATTCTCTCTGCTCGGAGAATCAGACCTTTTCAAACTATCCTTTTTTTTTTTTTTTTTTTTTTTTTTTTAAATGGGGCTATGAAGTGGATCAATATGGAGTTGAGTGTAAACATTATACACTTGGAAATTTTTTATCTATTTTGTATCAGGCACTTTACCTGATACAACACAATATTTGCCTAGGGAACTAGAATGTTACAGCAACAGCATTGCACATGTGAAATAGATTGCAAAACAGCTGATAAATCTCAGCTGTATGTGAGAAAAGAATTCTCAGTGAGTGAGTGTGTTTCAAGACAAATTCTGCAAGGACCAGTTTTTGACTCCATGGTGCTTAAAATTCTTCATCCATGACTTCAAATCATCACTAAAAAGGAAAAAATATATATATTTATATTTTTCCTATACCTTAAAGCTGTGAGTAATTCATAGAATCATAGAATCGTATGCAGAATTCAAGCAGAATGTTTAAAAAACCTTGGAGTGGGTTAGCAAAGAGCTGAAAGAACCATTAGTGAGTTGGAAAATATGCCATCAAGCGAAAAACTCAGGAAATGCAATGCCTTTAATAACTCAGATTTAGGAGGTGACTTAAGGACACTATATAAGTAAGTACATAGGGAAAAGAACTTTAATAAAAGGTGTCTTCAATGCAGCCAACAGAAATGTAACATCACCTAATGACAGAAACCTGCAGCTAGAAAAATAAGGCCAGAAACAAGCTGGTTTTCTGCTCTCTCTGTCCCTCATATTTGGTAACATTTTGTATGGGATTTTTTTCTCCTTGGTAATTTTTTGTGTAATAAAGGAATATTTCAGTAAAGCAACTCATAAATTAATTCAGGATTTAATCAATTCAGTGCAATTCTGTATCTTTTGGTATGTAGAAGGCTCAGAAAATACCTTGGATGTTTATTTGCAAACCTTGTATCTAGACACCATATTCAGTGACTGCTCAACCTTACAAACACTTCACCTTCTCCATGTTTCACCGCTCCCTCGGTGCCTGCAGTTCTGCACCAGGTTTTCTGCAGCCTGTGGAGCTCGGCATTCCCCTACACCTCCAGGGGATCCAGGAAGGTAAAAGACCTGATATTTATGTTTAACACACCACCAGTCTGGAGAGGGCTGAGCAGGCTGGTGCCCAGCTTATACCCCTTACCTAAGATGCACAAAGAACCTTGTTGTTTCATTTAAGATCCATACACGGGTGAAAATTCAAACACATCACTACCTTTAGAATATTAGGACTGATTTAGAGCTAGCAACTTGCAGGCTTTCTGGATCAGGTTGTAATATCCAAGTTCTGCTCCTTGTGTATATGATATCAATTTTGCCCCCCCCCCCAAG
>JAHREE010000563.1:6314601-6390849 GCA_033628505.1 Tringa tobata
CCCCCCTTCTGCCCGCTCCCCCGCGCCTGCTCCGGTAACTCCTCTCAAAGACGGTGTGTGTGCTGTAAAGGGGGAAAAAAAAAACCAAACCGCTATGTTTTCAAATGGGCGCAGAGTCGGAGCCAAAGTTTTCAGCCGGGAGCGTTTGTTAGCGAGTATCCCGCAGGTGTCTTTCCCAGGTTCCAGCCGGACCCCTCTGCAGCAGGTCCAGCCCCGCAGGGAGCTGGGGCGCTCACCCGCCTCTGGACGGGCTGCCCGGGCTCCCCGAGAGCCCTGCGTTTGCTGGAGGTGGAAGGAGTAGAGGATGGTTTGTTGCGTGTAATATACTCGCCCTGGAAACCCAACCTAGATGGTGCTATTTAATCTCAGAAAAAATTGTTGTGGCATCTTTAATGACCGCGTACTCTTGTTTCAGAAGAGGGCTCTTTCCGTGTCGGGCTGGCCGCTGTCACTGCTTAGCTGCGGGTTAGCCTTGACTGAGAGGGAAAAATGCAGCCTCCTGATTTATGTAGTACTTCCTAAACGCTTGGGTTTTCTTTTGGGGCCATCGTTCAAGGGGTGAGTGATCCTGACTGAGATCTGAAAAGGTGACGTGCTCTGTTAGATGCTATAGCTTTGCTACTGTGAGGCAACTGACTACTTCAGAAGAAGTTATACTGAATCCCATCATAAATTCTCCTTAAATTAAGAGCTTAATAAAATACACATATGGCTTTTCCATAAAATCCTACAAAATCTACAAAATAATTTTTGAGTTATACACTTTTCATATAGGAGAGTCAGCTTTAAGCTCTGGATTTTTTAAACTTTTCCTCATGTGCTGTATATCAATATGATTAAAACTATATTCAGCAAATTAAATTTGACTTATTTTATATCTTAAGAAAATGTAACACTCAGTTACACAAGATTGCAGCTAAGATCCTCAATCTTGCTCTCAGTATTCACACCTAATTACTTTACCTGAGTCTTTCCACTGACTTTGTAGGGATTGTTCATGAACAAACTGCTGCAATAGTCAAATACGCTTTTGTCAGTCCAGGCAAACTAGGGAAAGGCTAATCAGATCTAAATACTCTCCCATGACTTATAAACTGTCTCCATGGGAGAGTAAAACGCTAAGCACTGCTATTTAATTATACTCTAGACATCATTAACGAGCTCCTTTTATATAGCATGCTCATTGCTAGATTGTGTTTTCATTACGTGCAAGGAGTATTTGGAATGGAGTGGTTTTGATCCCCAAATTACTGTTTTGTGCTGGTGCTGGGGTCAGTGTGGGTTTGCAAATAAGTTTCAGAACTTATGAATCCTTTATCCTTTTTTTTTTTTGTATTAAAAAAAAGAGCCTTTCTGCTTGCAATTAGCAGCCTGTTATGGTTTGTGACTGTACTTCACAGAGACAAAACTAAGCAGCCCACATATGTATTATATGTCATATAATATATGCTTTCAAATAAATACCTACCCTTCATGGTAAAAGCAAAGTTTCTCCGTTTTCCCACGCTACTCTTCTGGGAACTTGGTGGAAACTCTGATGTCTAGATCTAGATTCGGAACCAGAAAGTGCGAATGAGTCTTCCCCAAAAGAACAAGATGATGAAAAGGTCTATTGTCCAAGTGGCAACTGAAGAAAATCATAACATGGGGACTAATGCTGTCATAAAATAAGAATTCCCACTGCTAAAGCTTGCTGTCTGACCACTGGAAACTATGTGGAGTAAACCATACTATGGGCGCACTGTTCTACAGCATCACCACTAACTTTTATATGGCAAGTTTCTGAAATGACTGAAATGGTCGTCAGCTTCGGCTCGGAGCAAGGGCTGGACCTGGTGACCTACAGAGGTCCTTTCTGACCTAAATTAGTCTATGATTTAGTAGTTATTAGCTTTACAACAGTGATATCAGGAAATCTATATGTGATTTAGATTAATGAATTAAAAATAACTAGAAAAAATAATAGATCCCTTAACATTCTTTATTTCATTAGAGTTGTAGAAAACTGCAATTATAAATGTAGTGCATATTCTCCAAGCCCTTTAGGTAACCAAGTCCATTGTGTAAAAGTCCTACCGTGATTTTTACACCTCACAATAAACTTTAATGTTGATCTTTGCTCTTTCCGACACGCCGTGTGTTGCGGTGTGTATACTCACGGGGACGTGTGTGTGCTCATCTGACCTCTGTGCTAGAATAGGCAGTTCTTCCCCATCTCCAAGGCTCTTTCTGACAGAATGTGGTCGCCCTCCTGTATCTTGTAGTGCCTTACAGCTACGCTCTGCGTACCGACACTCATGTACAGTGCTGGGTTTGTGGGACTATTTGGCAGACCACCAAATGTCATCCCCTTCCCTTCTAGGAACTGCTCCATAATGCATTTTTGGGTCTTCCCTTTAGCGTTTCAAGATGTAAGCTAGCATAGTCTGCTGTCACCTTTGACTTCATTAGTCCAGGATACAGCTCAGCTGTGGGCATTTGTAGCAGCAATCAGAACAATTAGCTCCTGGTGGAGCTTCAGCTGCAGCCCGATTGCTATACAAGGCAGGGGCATCTCTCAGTACAGTGTTAGCTGCCGGGGCAGGGATGTGTGCTGGATGAAGAGGACCACGTGAAAGCATAGGAAGCAAAGCTGGAAGATCATGAATCTGTGGTCATCGTCCTGTCCCCATCACTATGCAGATATGTCTGGAAAAGGCAGGTCGCTGTCACATGGTAGGATCAGGCACAAAACAGGGATGCGTGGGTCTAAAATTCCCTGTCAGGAGGCAGACCTTTATGGACCTGTGTGGAGAATTTCTCCCAGTCTCCTTGTGCTGGTGTGCACAACTTCTGGTCCTAAGCCCACTGGAGATTTGGGTTGCTCTTACTGTTTGGACACATCTTATTTTAGATTGATAAAGAACTGTTTCATGTTGCCAAGTCAATGGTTAGTTTTGTTGTGGTTGTTGCTTGCCGTGCTATTATGAAAGCTGTTTGTGTTTTGGTTGTGTGCCTCAGAAAACACCCCAATTACTAATTGACTTCTAGATAATTGGTTTCCCGGATTCATCTGATGCTACTGACAGCATGAATAGCCGAAGTTAGCCTCTTAAAAGGAGCTAATGAATGTGTTAATAAGGGAATACAACTTTGCTGCTTTGTAGGACTTAGTACAGTGGCATGTGGGTTTCACGTGCTCAAGTTCACGTAGTGCTTGCCATCAGGGTTGGGGGACACATGAGGAATTTAGAAACTTAGAGCAACTGCAGCCTAGTTTTTTCTTAACGATTTAACCATGTCAGTGAGGTGTAGTTGATGACCATGATTTTAGGGGATTTCTACCTGGCCTGTGTGCTGAGCCTAGTGAAGCCCTCTTTGGGCAGCAAGGAGTCACAGAAAATCCAGTGCATCATTTGGTGGAACAGGATGGCAGTAGAGTGCTCCTTTTCAAGGACGAAGGCAAGATCATGCTTCTTACTGATGTGATAACTGTCATCCTCCTGATTGTGGCCAGTAGCCCCCCCCACAGCACCTGCATAGCTAGGGACAGATACTTTATGCTGTGGGACTCTGTAGGACTCTATAGCTGTTCTTCAGAACTGGACAATGCCCATGTCAGCAATCTGATCCAGAAAGACGGGGCAATTATTAACACCCATGCCACACACAGTGATTTTAATGATTAATGGACTGGTAATGTCTGTGCTGGCTTGTGGATAGTGAAGTACCTTGGAACATGTAACTGAGAGTTAACAGAGTTTTACAGTGCCTGCTGTCCTTGATTTTTTTTTTTTTTAATTTCTGAGGTGATGGGATGAAGAATGAGATATTTTGTGGCTTTTGTGTAATATAAGCTCGTTGGTGTTCCGAGTAACTCACGGTGCTTGCTAACTCGGGGACACGGACTCTTATTTTTTTGACTTGCATAGGTTGCTCGCAGTTTCTTTAGCTTCAGTAAAAGCTTTTGATTTAATCACAGTTTCCTGCTATCTTAAAAATGGATAGATAATAAGGATTGCTGAAAGAACCTCAGAATGTTTTCCCTTTTATGCACTTAGGTTCTTTCTAACTTAACACTGAAGTTAGATCTGCTGGCAGCTTAATGGAAGTAAATGGGTGTCTCTTTTAACTGTCAAACAAGGAAAGCTGAAGGCAGCCTCTGTAGTGGTAATAACTGCTGCCTGTGGTGCCTTTTTTGTCTTCCCTTTCCTTCCCATTTATGACAAGAAATTATATGGGGTTCAAAAGAGGTGATATTATCTGCAGTCACTAAAGTTGTTGATGTTTTAGGTAACTGCTGAGAATTGCCCCTTCTGTGCATTGTGCCAGTTCTGGTGGCAGCTGGAGAAGGTGGAGAGGAAGGGTTTTGTGGAGTTCATGTTTCTGATTTAGCCTTGGACTGCAAGATAAGGAAGGAGACCACCCGGAGGAGCCGGAGGCATGATCTGAAACATATCACTACCCTGGTTTTCCAATTTCTTTTTCAGCAAGATCTGCCCAGCAAAGGCAGGTGCTTTTTTAAGATACCTGAACTAAAAAGAGGTGGCCTTTCAGGCCGGTGGGATGGTTTCCTAATTCTATGTGCAAGAAATTTCCCTGAAGCGGATAAGAGATGGAAGGACACTGACTCCAGCATGAGCCATAGAGCATCTCTTCTCCCTTGACATTATTTAAGAGTTACCACAGTGAAGATGACAAAACTTAATAGCACACACCATGCGATGGAGAAAGTCATTCATTTATCACCACTGACACTGAATATTCAGTAGTGTCTCTGTCCAAAACAGCCAGCAATCCCTTATGAGTAGACTTCCATGGAAGAGTCTTTGAAAGGGTAGAAACAGGCTTGTGTTGTTTGAGTGCTGTCCAACAAAGGAAATAGGTATTTCAAAGGTGAAGTCACAATCTCAGCTTTCGGTGTTCTTGCACTGTAGTTCGTGAAAATCGAATATCTGTAACAGTGCCTCAGAAAACTTGTTGCGTTGGTATATGGCTAAGCAAGCACAGGTGAAATTGATAAGGAAACACCATGAAAATATTTAGCTCTTGACTAGCAGCCAGCTGGGGAGCAAGGGAAGCCTGAAAGAACAAGAGAGCCTGTCTATTTACTTGCCATCTTCTGGGAGACTCCCCTTTATACCAAACTTCTTCAAGACAGATATGGCAAGCAGCTCTCTCCAGATCGTACTTGTCTGAGCAGCGGTTGCCTGCTCACTACTAGGAGCTTCTTCAGAGCAGTGTGCTGTGCTGACTGCTCCAAGGTTGCTGTAAAAGCCCTACGTGGGACCCTCTTTTTCCTCTCTCTCCGGGTAGAAGAATGGAGCAATGGAAGCTGTCGCATCTGGTGCTCAGCCTGGTGGAGCACCATGTGTTCCCACACCTCTTCTTGGTGTCTTTTGCTTTCGAGGTGTTTGGGGTATTTACCATGCTGTGACTTGGTCTTGGGTCTGCCCGTGGCACTTGGCTCCCGATGCTTTAATGCTGAACGCTCCTGCTGTGACAGCTGGAATTGAAGTGCTTGAAACATATTTCCCAGGTAGCCAAAAAAAATACGTGTTTGTAAGGTTGGTACTTTGGGAATATGTTGCCAGGTTGGTAGAGCAAGGCTTAGCCAGCCTTGCTGTCGTGTGAAGCTGCACAGGGCTGTGTCAGGGTTAGCCTGCTGGGAAAATGAGGTGCTAAATACCAAATGTGGTGCAATAAACACCATCCAACTTCCAGAGTGAAGACAGGGGACCTTGCAGAAGACACAGAAAATAAACAGAGGACCGTGTGCGGAGAAGCCGTGCAAACCACAGCGCAAACTGGTCATGTAAAAATGCAAGCAGTGGTGGACACAAATAGGGACCTGGAACTAGAGCAAAACACAAAAGTCCAGGCTGCCATCGCCTCAGGAAAGCAGCACAGAAGCTTTCAGTGTGGGTGAAGGGGTGGCAATGGGCTTGGCACAGCAGTGTCTTATCACACACACGGCCTTTGACTCTGGGGACTTGGTTTTTTTCCTCATTGTAAATGGATGCACTTTCATAATTTTATTTTTTATTTTAGATTGTCTTATATATCAACATTTGTACAATGAGGCAACTAAAGCTCTCCTCTCTTAAGCATTGCTTTCTTTTCAAACAGTGTTTTCACTGTTTGTGAGGGTAGGAGTGTGTTGATAATAGATTTATTTTTTTTTTATAGGAATTGGATCTTTTTTTGGTGGAGCTGTGAGTAAGCTTATTTTCTGGTTACCACGCTGGTAAAGATATTGAAATCTAAGGTTTCTGAATCAAAATGAAATACTGTTGAACAGTAGAAGTTATGTTAAGTTTGAATAAAAAGGTCCCCAGTAAACTAGGCACTGTTATTCAGTGCTTTGATTTCTTTAATACTGGCCCTTTTTACTTTTCAAAGGGACTGGTAAAATCATGCAAAATTGAATTTACTGCTTTTATATGTTTCAGAATTTGGTGACAACTGGTGAATGCTTACGTAGGCATTTTGGTTTATTTAAGCAGCTAATTATAGGATATTTACATGGTATGTAACCATTTTCCCAACAGAATTCAAAATCACAGCAAACAAACGCATCTTTTTCTTTTTTTTTTTTAAAATTTATTTCTGAAATTGCTTGGGAATAGTTGTGAGCCCAGTGAATTTGAAATTGCTACCAAATATGTGAAATTGCTACCAAGGTATAAAATACATTAAGTGCCAGAATATAGGAGGGTATATTTTTGGGATAGTTTGCAGAGCTGGTAGGACTGTCTTGAGTCACTTCTTTAGCATGGTTTTCTTTGGCATCGTGCTTTTAGTGGATGGTTCAGTGGGGCATGAAGGTGCTCTGCCACAGTATTGCTGCTTCTCCATATCAGGAACAGGTGAAGTGGCTTTAGCCGAGTCCCCACATCTGTTCAGGATGAATGGGAAGGAGAGGTGTGTTAGGCCCCTGATAACTAGGTAACAGTCAAATAGCCCCTCAGGACAAGCGTTTCATGCCTGGTTCTTCTGACAGCCTTGCAAATAAGCATGAGAAATACTCTTTTATGCTCCCTAGCTCTCCAAGCGTGACGTCTGTGTTTCTGAAACACTGATGCTAGAACTGGTGTGTACCCCTGAGGTTCATCTATCTGGTGTGTCGAAGGAAGAGGCTGGAGAGAAGGGAGGCCTTGCAGAGCCCTGTGTTTGTTGCTGGTGCCCCGAGAGGTGAGGAGACAACCTGGGAGAAGCTTTTGGCAGTCATCTCTGGTGGTAACAACTGTTGCCTCCAGCAAATTTTTGTCCCATTTTCGGTGGTATGCGCTGTTTGCAGTGTCCATCTGTTTCTGACTAGAGCCCTGGAAATACTCTACCAGTAATACTCTCCAGGTGTCCATGCTGCTAGGGCTCCAAAAAATATAATTTTTTGTGGCCACCATTGCAAGTGTCAGCTGTTTACATGAATCTCTTTCCTACTTTGAATGCCCTTGAATCATGTTTTACCTGTTACTGAATAGTATTAAGTGTTTTAAGCAAGGCTGGGCATTTTGAGTGGTTCATTTTGCTCTCTGGCATATACACCAGAACATTGTGTTAGTGTTGGGGGATGCTGAGTAGGATACAACAAAAGGAAAAATAGATCAATGGACGGAAAAATAGAGCAATGTGTAATGATTGGGCTGGACAGACTGAAGAATCTTGCATAAAATCTCTTTATTAGAGAGAAAATACTCAGAATTTTATATTCTGCCAGTTCCTTTTCTTGCTTTAAAAATACTTGATTGTTACAAATGATTGTAAAGGTCAATACATTTTAAGTGTTAACTGTGAACTTCGACTAAAGATACTTAAAAATACTATATAGGGTCTGGTAACTGCTACTTTATTATATAGGTCTTCTTTCTGGAAGGTGTTGGTCTTGTTGCATGCCAGTGTGTCTGCATGTGTGTATGTGATAGGAGGGAGGTGGTGCGGCTGGGGGGCTGACGTGGTTACAGTGTATCTTTTTTGTGTAATCAAAGTTCTTATCCCTTTCTCTCCTTTATTGCAGTTTCACATCCTTGAATGTCCCTCTATTTCTTGAAGATGAAGAAAATGACCGCGTGCTTCTTTCTGCTCTTTGGACACACTCTGCTTTCCGCTGTCTCTGTCATGGCAAAAGATCTCCCTGGAGGACGTTTCACCCGAAGAAGGGATGTTAACTCACAATCTCTACTAGGTAAGTGGCCAAGAAAACCCCTAAAAACCCAAACACCACCACCACCAAAAGCCATCTCAAATACAAATGTTTAAAAGTTCCTGCAGGGTGGGTTGAAGGATTATGGAGCTGGACTCTTTTCAGTGGTTTCCAGCGATAGGACGAGGGGCAATGGGCACAAGCTGGAACATAAGAAGTTCCACTCAAATATGAGGAAAAACTTCTTTCCAGTGAGGGTGCCAGAGCCCTGGAACAGGCTGCCCAGGGAGGTCGTGGAGTCCCCTTCTCTGGAGATCTTCAAGACCTGCCTTGATGCAGTCCTGAGTGATGTGCTCTGGGCAATCCTGCTTTAGCAGGGGAGTTGGACTAGATGATCTCTAGAGGTCCCTTCCAACTCTGTCAAATCCATGAACCTGTAAATGATAAAAGGCATGAGCAGCTGCCCAAACCTTGGCTGATCTAGTTTGTAATAAAAAAGAGATTGCCCTTTGCAAGCAGGAATAGAGAAAGTTTGTTGAGTTAAGTTTGTTTGTAGTTAAGAGCTATTGAAAGAAGGTGTTTACTTTTGGGGTACTGGATCTACCTTAGGTAAGTGGTATGAAATAAACATTTTCTACAGGATTGTTGTCTTGGAAAGAAAACTTCATTTCCACTGTTTAGAGAAAATAGGTATTGATTCATGGAGGTTCTGTCAAAGCTGCCTTTTACCATCCCAGCAAGTTTTAGCTGTCTGTATGTGTGTGCTGTGCGTAAGGATGACTGAATGGAAGTCAGTGGCTGTTGAAATGGGGCTTATCATTACATCACTTGATGTTAATCCCTTCATTTTCTCAGGTTAGTTTTATTTATAATGAGTAGCTCCTTTTTTCTGAGGACAAGGTCTGGCAGTTTTAGCTTGTGGCTGTCATATTTCAAAACATAAGGTTCATCTCTCTCTTGTTGATCGTTGCCTGTATGTCACCAAGCAATTTGAAGTTCAGCTTTTTCATGTGCTAACAGTTCGTGGCTTAAAAGCATTTTCTTTTTCTCATTGTTTAAAGTAATTGTCAGATTATGAAAACATAGCATGGATGAGGTTTGGACATGCTCATCAATAGTAGATCTGATCAGATATCTCCTGCCTCTTGGAAATGTTAAGTGGCCTTCCTCACCATAAAGGTGACCTAACCTAGGTGAACATGAGGAATGTGAAATGTCCTGCGGAAGATGTATTGGGAAGAAAGGAGAAACAAAGCCAGAACGTGGGAGAATGGGTGACAGAGAGGGGAGCAACAGTTTTATCAGTGAAACTTCTCCAAAAAAACCATAATGCTTTAAATATGTAAAATTCCATAAAATATCATTCACGACCTGTCCTTTGTTAACTTAAAACCATTGATTTTCAATTCCTGTAGAACAAATTTAAGCCAAATGACAACAATTTTCCCTTTTTTATTCGTCTTTCTCAAAACTAATAGATGCAGTCTTGAGACACTTTGTGTTCTGCATCCCAAGGTTGAAAACCACAGCTTTGCAGATCTAGTCCATCAAAAAATATGCATGTGGAACAGCAAAGAGAAATACCCACATTCACACCTTACTTAAACAGACTGTCAAAATTTCTAAAATCCTAAATTCTAAAGTGTGATTTTAGAATTTTTTAGGGCCCCCAGCAAATACCCTAGGCTTATTACTTTAAGACATAAACTACTTGTCTCTCTAGAAAAATGAATGCAGTAAAGGTGTCACATTTCTCAGCTTGCCTTTTTTTCCTGTGATGTTAAAAATTGCTTTTAGACCCTCTTTTTCATATTTTAAATAGTGGAAAAGATATTAAAAGAATTAGCACTCGCTATAAATCAAAATGTATAGACTAAATTATTTCTTTCTTCTTTCAAAAGCCAAGCGATTTGTGGCCCCTGCATTTGGAGAATTCTGGATCCTTATTCAGTTTGCCATGTGCAGGATGCAACCAATTCTGGCAGCTCTGACTGTAAGAACCTTTTCAAGACATTAAATGATGCAAGAAACTTGGGACATTCTGTGGTCCAGCCCGGAAAAGTATGTGGCAGTTTGGAGTCAGGCTCTTGGGCCTTGCATTCTGTTACAATAAATTAGGTCACCTGCTTCAAATTCAGCAGCACATATGAAGAGTGGCATGGTTGAAACGTGCCTCTCTGTAAAGAACAGAATGTGTAAAATGCATGCCACCCTCTGGAAAGCTGCAGTGTTCCTGAAATGACATGAGAAAGAACGGAGCCAAACCATGATCTCAGTGACATCAAGTCTATTGACTTAATAAAATCAGTCCAGACTTAGAGCAATTTAACAGAGATCAGAAGCTGTCCTATTCTATATAACATGTATATTATAAATAGCGGTGGCGATGACAGTCACTGCTGTTGTGGAAAGACTCGGTTCACAGGCAAAAGTGAGCAATGTAGCTGCAAAGAACCAACAGATACTTGGAAAAGTAATAAAAGTTTAGGTTGGGATTTTTTGGGGGGTGGAGGTCTCTATATTCTTAGGGCTAAAATGAAGGATTATGCTATGTAAATACTAGTAGCATTAAAATAATCTTATTCCATTTTTTTCTTCATATTACCAATTTTTAAAACAAAAGTATATTGCTGAGGCAACTATTTACTGGTAAAATCCTAGCAGTGGCCATGTACAGAAATAAAAGTCCTTGCTCCAGGAAACTGACAACATAAATAAGCAAAATTGAATGGATGAAAAATCCTGGGGAATTTTACATAGAGATAAAAGTATTTTGGGATCCAGCTTTAGGAGGTTTTAATTTTTCGGCAGCCATGCGCTAGTTCTGCATAGATTTCTTAATTGTCTTGTTATAACATATAGGCTATTAGTCCTAACAAAGGTTTCAGAAGGAATGAGCTCTCTTTTATGTGGTTTTTCTTATCCCCAGTCTTTCTGCTAAACCTTGATGTTATCTTGATTTGGCAGATCTTTGCATCACTTATTGTTGTTTAACATGATACCTGCATAGCCAATTATATATGCATCATTAATTATATATAGCTAATTATTTCCACTGAAGAACTGAAATCTGTTGTGCAAGGGTCCATAGAACCATAAAGTTTGGTCCATGAAGTTTTAGGAACTCTCTGTGGTCCTTGAAAGCCAAACTGCTTTGAATAGGTTTGGCTTTTCAGGCTTTTCTTTCTTTAAACACCGAATCAAACGTAAAAGTATTTAAAACTTGTCAGTTGTGCCAATGTAATTAAATTTGTTAAGACATTCTTAAATCTTGTAGCATATTAATTGTAGAACATATGTATCTGGTTTAGAGTTAGAAAATACAAATTCTGTTATTACGAGAAATACACATGTATTAGATTGCTAGAAAATAAGTTTGATGTGGGTGTTTCTATATTTCAAAGGATCGTTTCCATAGTCCTGCAAAATTGTGAAATAACAGAAAGAAGGTCCATTTGTCTTTCCTGTAGAAGAGGGCGGTCACCTCTCTCTCTCCTTAAGTGACGTATGAACTAAATTTTGCTTTCTCTATCCACTCATCAGTAATTTGATCCCAAGTATTAGATTAATCTTTTTGTTTAGAATCTTCTCTTTTAAAGGCTTTATCGGAGCTCTGAAGAGTTTTTACTTCGCTTTCCAGCAAAACCATTGTTCCTGCTGAGCACAGCTGCTTTGTTAGATTACACACAGATCATTGAAAGCACAGCCTGCCAGCTTAGCGTTAGGTTTTGGATACTAAAGAAAAGCAGTAATGGAAATATACTTGGCTGCGTGGTTTTAAATATAAAATTATGTCTATTACATTAGCTCATTCCGTTCAGCCATAGCTGCAATGGACTTCTGCACCTCAACGGTCTAATCAAGAGCTGTGTCAGTTGTCCAGAGTGGTGTTTCCCATACTGTGCTTTCAAGGCCATGGTCAGAAGTCCCCAGCGCCTTTCAGCAGGTTCTGTGCTCAGAAGCAACACGTACCCAGCCCTTGAAAGATGTAGCTTTTTTGGTGTTTGGTGATGGGGGGCTTTTTTGGTGGAGAGGATTTGGGACCTACGCCCTACTGCATCTTAATCATTTATTATAAAGCAAGGCAAGGCAGAATTTCAACATTGTGGAGAAAGCACAAATTTTTGTGTGAACTCTGTTCTTGTAAACTGGGCATGTATTTCATGTCACATGGGCAGATTTCTTTGGAGAACTCTGAAGCAGAAGCATGGGAATAATTAAATAAACTGTAGAATAATATTCTAAGCAATAGCATTTCTTCCGTTCCTTAGCAATATAAAACATGCACCTACCTGTTTTTGAAAAAAAATTATTCATGTGAGGAAAAAAAGCTCATTTAGGGGGTATTGATTTAGATAGTACATGATACCAGAAGAAAGAAACTACAAGAGATAAACTGATACTGCACAAAATTGAAAGAGAGAGGGAAAGAGAGGCCAAGAAGGAAATGTACTTGGCTTCTGTTCAGTAGAAACTGCTACTAAATGCAAATATCCCTGTCTGTGTTAAATTGTATTTTGCAACAAAATATATAATGATTTATCTCTTGGTTGTATGTATAAGATTCCACTAATAATATGGAGTACACAGAGTGCTCACTAAATTTGTGAATCACTCGGTATAGTCAGTTATTCCAAACATTTTTATAACCAACCTAGTTCTTAAACTTGTGTGTATGTAACTTTAGGGCTCAAGATCATTACCAGGTTAACCATTCTGGGTTAAGTTTTAGCCACAAATCAGAGGGGAAAATATGTGGCAAAAGTGAATCTGGTCCGTGATGCTTCTGTGCAGTGCAGGTGAGATTTCTGTTCAGTTTTGGTTGAATTCGTTGTACATTTATACACTAAGAGCTGCCCAGAGATCTCCAAATCCTGCTAATGCAGACTGCTGAACCAACATGGGATACTAGCTGCTGTAAGAAAATCATTTGCAGCTTCAACATATGTGTGTATGTGTTATTTCTTTACATAAGTGCATCCCTGCCAAGATTTTTTTGTCCTCAGAGACGTTAAGTAGACTCATTGCAACTGAAGGCTGCATTGCAATTGAAGTCAGAATTGTGTCATGGTAACTATATTATGTGTTTGACACACTATGCTGGCATGGTATTTGGAGAGATCAAAACTATTCCAGGCAGCAGATGCAGGCTTGAAGAGGTTGCAAATTACATCTTTTGAATTATCGTGTGTTTAGTTAAAATACAAGCAAAATCCTTTTCTCATTAAAAGGTAACTAAACTTTTATAAGGGTACAAGGTCATCAAATATGTATCAATTTAGACTCTCTCTAATCAAAACATAAAATTGCTATAGAAATATAGATGTTATATTTGGAAAGAGAGCGAGCAAAGCATTTTACAGTCTGGTAAATCATCATTTTCTTCCTTCTGAGGTAGGTAGGTACATCCTACAAAGATTGTACCTCAAGGCAGTATCAGCAGTTGAGTGCTTTGCTTCCCAGTAGTGATTGTCTCAATAGCTGAGAGGTCTCCTGTGGACTTTATGACAAGTCTCTCAGATTTGGCATAAAGAATAATAAGAATAAAGGATAATAAGAAGCTATTATCATCCCCTGAAGAAGCTATTATTATCCCCTAAGCAGGCCCAACTGATGAGCTGTGGGAGCTAACTGGGACCATGACAGATCTCAGGGGTTTGTGTCCTGGTCTGCAACCAGCTGTCATGGAGATCAGGAAGTCTGGATTTTGGTCTGCTTTGGCAATTTTTAACCTCATAGGAACATTATGCTTGCCAACTTCCTATTTAGTATTTGTTATTAATTTTCAAGTCATATGTCAAAATAGCATTCACTTTTCAGCTGCTTAAAGGACAAATCAGTAGTTAACGTTATATGGGATATAATTTTATTTCTAGGAGCACAAGAAATTTTCTGTTTCAGCAATATTTCTTTAATGTGTATTTCCCCTAGCAAAGTCTTTTCTTTACCCTCCCTCCTCCTTCTTCTTGTCTCTCTTCTCTTTGTTTTCTTATTCTTTTATCTTCCCACCCACCCCCTATTTTCCCCTTTTCCTTTTTTTCTTTTCCTTTTTTTTTAAAAAAAATAATTTGTAAGTTTTCCACAAGGAGGAAAGAATATCTGCTGCGACAGGAAAAAACTGTCACGTACTAAATTGCAAATGCTCTTTGTGTTTCTGAAATTGTTTGTTACAACCCCCACAAATTACTGTGAAATACCATTTTTGTTTGAAAAACAGTTTGCCTTGACGATAATTCACCGAGTAAAATCGCAAACTCTGGTTTTACACGTATATTCTCAAAGAGCTCAAAGCCTCCTCTGAGTGTTTTGTCTCGAAGGAAGATCGGGCCAAAAGAAAGAACACTGAATGTTCAAAAGTGTGATGGTTTTGGCTTTGTTGCAGGTACTTTAACTTAATAATTAAAAAGGCACATATGTGCAAAATTAACTTGAAAATCCTGGAAACGGCATTTGCATAAGTTAAGGAATGTCTTGTTTTATGGGCATGAGTGGGTAATCAGACATTATGAATGAAGACAACATGCCTTGAAATGGCTTTGAAAGCTGGAAGACCCCGTTTGCTTAGTTAAGTTCTGCTGAAGTGGTAGAAATAGTGGGATGTTGGTGGGCATGATGTCCCACGTGTTTTGGGGAGCAAGGGGAAATGGTGTACGGCACCATCCCGTGTGCTGCCTCTGAAACTCTTCTGGAAAAGAGTCTAATAGTTAGACTGTTACCAACGGATAGAAGTATGTGGTTTCAGGTCAGCTGATCACTGAGTAATGCTGAGGTCGCTAACAGCTTTTCCCATAAACAAAGACACGGGTGGCTTTTAAAAAAAGTGCGGATACGAGTTTTTAAAATGTTAAGCAAATGTCCTGAAAAGAAGCAGCGCAAATTCATTAAAATCACATTTTTTCCACTAAATTTTGTACACTACTACTACACAGCCATTTACTTTTTCTCCGTGTTCCTTTTCTAATAACTTGTGTGTCCTTCCAAGAGTGCCCCAGGTAGCTCAAGCAAAATAGGAGTTTTCAAATCTTCAAGGGGAAAGTTTCAAAGATCATCTTCCCTCATTCAGCCACCTTTTTTTTTTTTTTTTTTTTTTTTTTGGTGCTGATTGTGATTTGGTGTTTTCCAGATGCGTGCAGGAAAAGACAGAGTCACAGGCAGAGTAAATGCCTCCAGGCTGTCTGTGGGAACTGGACTCAAAGTGGTGTTAACTGTGTGTGCTACGAGGCTTCTCCATCATGGCACAGAAAATGAATTCCTCTCCTCTCCTGGGTGTGAGCTGGGTTCACCAGTCTCAGTAAAGAAGTGGAGAAATACTAGAATCAGTTTGGGGACTTTATATTAATAATGAGCTTGATATTTTGGAAAGGATGACAGGAAGGGAATAGAAATAGTGAGGTGAGATGAGCACAAGGTAATGCCCCCCCCTGTGCTGACTGATAATGAAGCATTTGCATGTAGAAGGAAATGGAAACCTGGGGACATGAGCCTACTGCTGTACAGTTCTCCCAGAAATTTTGGAAGTTCAGATAAGATTTTGTCAGAGGCAATAAAGAAATGTCTGGAGGCTGTGTTGCGTTTAGAGAGTGTTCCCAGATGAAGAAATTTGTAAGGAGGAATGTGTGAGTTGCCAAACTCATAACGAATCTTTGCGTTAGGGCCAGAGGTCCATGAGTTTGGAAAAAGGCTGAGAGCAGGGATGGGGCCAGGGAGTATGGGAACAGGTCTTGGACCCAGGGTACGTCCCAGAGCTGGTAAGAGGTGGAGTGACCTGCAGACTGGGGTGCAGTGGATATGTGTGCCAGGAAAGGGGTACTGAGCAGTTTCTAACATTTACTTCAGGAACTAGGTATGATTATATCTGAAATGCGCCGTAACCATCCTTTGTTCTCCTTTGAATTAAAATGAGAAAAAAAGAAAAGGGGGAAAGTTAATTTGTACACAATGTCTCACTAGAGCCAAGAAGTGATTGGAATTACTGCTGTTCTTCATTTACCCTTGGCAACAACCACAAAATGTGTTTTCCAAACAGGAACATGTTACAGTAACTGCTACATACTTCATGCTTGATCTTTGCAAATGAAGCTACTGCAGTTTCCTAGAAGGTGCATGCAGGTAATACATAGATATATCTTTCTTCCCATCAGAGCATTTTGTTGTTGGTATATTTATGAATTAATTGCAAATTTGCATATCATTTACTTGTATGATTGTATGGCAAGAAGATTAAATCTTTTTGATGAACTGAGAAATCTTTTGGGAATATCTGAGGACTCATCAAACCCAATCTTTCTGGCTGCATACTTAGCTAGGGAAAACCAGAATTTTGAACTTCAAGAACAAATATTTGACACCCAGCAAGTTCATACATCTTGAAACAAATTTGGTAGGAGTTATGCTGAGACTTATAAAGCAAGAAGCTGTAAAGAAAACAGAGGCAAGTAAGGGTGAGGGCTAGAGGGAAAATGAAATAATAAAATGGCAAAGAAAGAAGAAAAATTTAGGAAGCAGTTTTATAATGTGCTAGCTGGGAGAATAATTTTCTCCTCTTTTATTTAATTCTGATTGAAGACTTTTGTTCTGTTACTCTGAGATAAAAATAAACCTTGTATTATTGCTGGCAATGGCACAGGACATGTATTTTTTTGTATATACATTACTATGGAGTGAGCTAAGAAACACAATATATTGAGTCTTAAAATTGCCATTATTGTATTGCCTGCTCAGGCAATAATTTTTCTATGATCTCATTTTTTCTCAACTGATCTCATACTTCCTTTTTGCTTAAATTGTCTTCGTCTATAACAAAAATCTTCATGGAACTAATATTTACCTATTATCAATTACTTTTTCAATGTCTTAACTTTGCTGTACTATTTACCAAATTAAGCTAACCTTCTTTTGTTTTGCATACAGCAATAGCCTTTTTTAACAGTTACCCATTCTCATGTACTAGGATAAATACCTACATAACCAAATAAGTAATATACGGATTAAAAAAAAAAACAAACAACATTAAGGAGTCATAAAGATGTAGGACAACAATAGAAAATAAAGAACTCATTTTCAATCAGTCCTTTCAAAGGAGCTGTCTTGCAAAAACTTTTGAAAAATAACTGTCTAAAACTGGGGTCCCTTGAATGTCTTCAGTTTGAATGTCCCAAAATGGAAATGTCTGAGGAAATTAAAGAATGCCAGGGGACGTTCCTGGGCATTGGGACTCCACCATTGTTGCTGCTGTTAACTTTCTGGAGCTGTCTCTGGCCCACAGCCAGAGCAATCTCTGTGTGTAGTTCAGAGGCTACAGTGGACAGGGATTATTCCCAGAAGGCAGTTTGCATGTGGCCACTCTGCTTTAGTGGGAAGGTGAGTTTAATACTGCGGGTGCAGGCCAGCTGGCCTCTGAGCTTAGCTTGTATCTCTCTGGCACTGAGACCAGTGCCATAAACAGCCTGCTTCTGTACTGCTGAACACCCTGAGCTTACAGAGTGGTTGCATCCACATTGCTTATTAGGATGGGTCCCTGGCTCATGATACTTCCCATATCTTACCTGAGAATTGTTTGAGAAAATGTTGATTTTCCTAGACTAAACAATACCAGGAACTGTTCTAATGATTTAACAGCCTAGAAGATTCAATTCCAATGCCCAGGAAAACTCCCTGGCGCTGCTTTAGTTATATTAAGGCAAAGTAGCATTAGTAAGAAGTAAGCTGAGAGGGTACCAACACACTCTCAGACAGAGACCCTGGGTGGGTGAGCTAAGTCAAAGCAGTGTGAGCTTCCTCAAAGCTAAAGTAGGGGTTCAGGACTGAGCATAGTTTGCTTTGAGAAAGAAGCAGAGGGAAACCTGCAGGGATCAGAGAAAATAATTTAATGGAGTTTTCAGCTTTAGAGGAAACTAAGATGCTCAGTGTGAAATGTTCTTTCAAGCTCTGTTTTATGTACCTAGATGATTGGATCCCAGAATCCCCTGGATTCTTCCAGGGAGATCTGAAATTCCCTTTTCTTGTTAATTTTGTGAAGGTGGCATCACTGTAGCTGTCATTTACAGACAAACTGGATATAGAGTGGAGAAGGAGAATATATTTACTGTTGACTTGATCTCCATAGAATCATGGAATACCAGGTTGGGGGGACCTCAAGGATCACCTCATCAAATCTTTCTTAGCAAAAGCACAGTCTGGACAAGGGGGCCCAGCACCCTGTCCAACTGAATCTTAAAGGTGTTCAGTGTTGGGGAATCCATCACTTCCCTGGGGAGATTATTCCAATGGCTGAATGTTCTCATTGTCAATAATTTTCCTCATGTCCAATCTTTCCTTCCTTTCCTTTTACCTTGCCTGTCCTTGTCTTGCCTTTGGGTAATGCAACTCACATTGAGGGTTTTTTAACTTTTGTGTTGGCAATACAAAACCTCTGCTGACTTAGAAACAGGTTTATGGATGAGTAGCTCTTTTCAATGAGTATGTCACTTTTCATAAGGAAAGTCGAAGAGAATTCCTTTTGGGTACAAGGATTTTTGCCAAAGTTGTGAGACAGTCCTGGGTTTAAATGTGAGATCTGGTAGGAGGAAGAGGTTATAGTTTACAGGGCAAGTGCTAAAAACGTATTACTGCAAATTTATCTGAGGGAGTGAGCATTCAGATCTGTTAGTCATTACTGATTGCCACTCCTCAAAATACCACCCAGCTGGAGTCTTGCTTAGTAAAAGAGTTGTACTTTATTTTTCATTGAGCCCACCTCAGCTAAATCAACATTAATAATTACAAGGTTATTAAAAATCCCCACCAAGTCAGAAGACTGATTTTAAATACATTTTAATTTGGAAATGTTTAATATTTCTGTAGTGAGAATTTTACTAGTGAAAGTAGTTTTGAAATATACTGTGGTGCATTCAGACTGATAGACTTTTTCTTAAGTAATTTACGACAACGGGGTGTGTTTCTGGTAGTAATATCCATTAATGCCATCCAGGCTTTTTCCCACCAAGATTCATGCCTGACTTCAAAATACATAACTGAGTCGCTTCAGACTGGGATCCAAATCTTTATATTCAAATTAACAGGATTCAAAACCATAGCTCTAGTTTTGAGTTGTTTTAAGAGAAATAAAATAGCAGTCGTTTTACCCTTCTCCCTCCTCTGTCCTGCCCCTCATATATACACACATATTCTTAGCCTTTTTTCTGTAATTATCTTTCTTTCCACTTGCTCTGCTCCCACAAATCGTAATGTAGCGTTATCTTTGTATCACAACCATGCTGGAATATTTCATGTTATATTAATAAAAATAATTAATAATTTGATGAGCCACTAAGATAATAAGATAGAAAATAGTTAATATGTCAGGATATCTGTATTCCATTAGAACTGGAATTTTGTTTCTGCTCAATTTGGCTTGCATTCAACATCCTCTGAGTTTGAAAGAATAAGCAACTCGAGCATATTCCTACGCTTATGAATAAAGCCAGACTGTAGACTGCACATGAATAAATCCAGGCAGTCATTTCCATTGTCATCAAAGAGCATTTTTATTCTATGCCCACAAATGTTCTTGGTAATCTATGAAAGAGGCCTCTGAGTTAACAAGTGAAAACAGGCATCTTTCTCGCCCCATGCCTTGGCAGAAGCACATGGTTTGCATTCATCAGCAGTCACAAGTGAACTCATGTAAAGGCTTGTCTACAGACAGATGATTTTCCAATTGAGTCTTTGATTGGCCCACTGCTACTTGTGCAGTATGACATGACCTTTAATTATACGGTCAAATACTACTTTTCCACCAAGCATTTGCCTCATTCAGTGCACAAGATAGATGAGAGGGCACAATAAGAGAGATTACTGGTTGGGGCTATCTCAGTTCAGTAAAATGAGGGTGCTACTGCAGTTTGAGGAGAATTCTTGCCACTCTTAATCTTTCAAGCCAGGCAGACAAACGGTCAACTTGCTATCTTGCAGTTTTGTTCATAGCCACAGGAATTTAAGAACAGGAGCAGACACACTGATTGGAGCCATAGTGGAGAGTGTCCTGTCTGTGACAGCAGTCAAGAGTGGATGCGTACAGAAAAGCTTAAGAACAAGGCAATACTACCTGCAGGTATTCCCCCAGCTGCCATGCTTTTGGGGCTCAGGAATTTCCAAATCTGGAGGGGTCCTTAAAATAGATATCGAACCTCGGTTGACTTCTCTTCACCAGCATCCCATAAAGCCTTTTAAAGTCCTTTCAATATTTTGCTGTATGCTGCCTTCTGTGGCAAGGCTCGTGGCTCACCTTAAGCCTGCCATGTGCTGGCTTTCTGTGAATGGTCGGTCCCTATCCATTCTCATCATGCAACTCCTGCATGTGTCTCGTATTCTTTCAAAAAAGAAGGATGCTAAGCAGAAGCCAGAGGGTGTATACCCAGAGTCCCAGAAAGGTGGTAGCAAGCCCAGAAGACAGCCAGCCTTCCCTTCTGCTGTTACCTGTGATAGCTTGGCGTGCCCACCTTCGCAGTTGTCAGATGTAGACATACCCAGTGGTGTTTCTGCTTCGGTGGCTTTTCGAAAAAAATACTGTAGATGGCCAAAACAAAAGATTTCAGGAAGTACATGGGTGGTCTTTTTGGCCAAGTTGAGTGCCACTGTAGACAACAGGATTTTCTCTCTGCTGCAGACACGGAATTTCTGTGCGATGCTGAGCTAGTCCAATAGGCGAGACAGATGGCCATTAATTATGCATTTGAAATCATGGGGTTTGATTTGCAGAAGTGCTGAGCGCTCACAGCTGCAGTTGATGTCATTGAGAGCTGTACTTTGTACATGCAAAGTGCTGCTTAATGCCAACTTCCCTGAAAAATCAGTCTCTTATCGGTCACTGCAGTTAACAGATGCTTTTGACCTGAATTTCTTTGTGTTCTGTTTTCCTTGTTTGAAATGGAAGACTGATACCACACTGCCTCATCCGAGTGTTAGATTTCTAAATTCTCAGGCAATACCACAAAAATCATCACAGTGCAACCCAAACAGTAACTGTGTACTTCAGAGTGGGTTGCCATCCTGCCTGGGGCACGAGGTCAAAATCTCAACATGACAAAACAGGGTAAAGCAGAAGTATCTACCCATTCCACTGCCATTAGCCATTCTGAGCACTGATCTCACAAAAAATAAATATATCTATATACTGATCATGTATAACAGGCAGCTTTTGTTATTTACTGGAGGCCAAATTTATGTTGCTCAAGTAGCCTTAGTTCTGGCTTCCCTGATTTTTCATGTACTTTCCCAGTGTGTTTGTTTAGACAGCATGTTTGAGACATCAGGTCAACGTGAACCAGTTTGCATTTTTAAATTCTTGTAAAGTATTTTTGTTTGCGTTTTGCCTTCCAGAAAATACTTGCAACAACAAACCCCTGGACCTTGTCTTCATCATCGACAGCTCTCGCAGCGTACGTCCTTACGACTTCGAAAAAGTGAAGGAGTTCATTTTAACCATCCTGCAGTTCCTGGACATCAGTCCTGATGCCACCCGGGTAGGTCTGATTCAGTACGGCAGCACGGTCAAGCACGAGTTCTCCCTGAAGACCTTCAGGAGGAAGCAGGATATCGAGAGAGCGGTGAAGAGGATGATGCACCTGGCGACGGGCACCATGACCGGCCTGGCTATTCAGTACGCGGTGAACATCGCCTTCTCGGAGTCAGAAGGAGCTCGACCTCTGAAGCAGAACGTGCCCCGAATTATCATGATAGTGACGGATGGGAGACCTCAGGATCCGGTGGCAGAGATTGCTGCTAAAGCTCGTAATTCGGGTATCCTGATTTTTGCCATTGGAGTGGGAAGAGTGGATATGAATACGCTGAAGTCCATCGGGAGTGAACCGCATGAAGAGCATGTGTTTCTGGTGGCTAATTTCAGTCAGATTGAAACACTGACCTCTGCCTTCCAAACTAAACTTTGTGGTAAGGTGTTTTTTTTTTTTCTATAGATTTGAATGCATCGATGAAGGTAAAACACCCAAAAAAATATGCATTATAATTAAACATTTATTATGGTTTTTTACATGGAGCCTTATCTGTTAGAATGCATATATAGAAAAAAAAGGGAGACTAGCCAGACAACATCCAGAACAGTGGTCGTACATATGGGGAAAAACTAATTCTGCTGCTAAGTGCCATCAAATGTGATCTAATTCCTGGTAATCATAAGCAGTGAGGCAAAACCGCACATCATTATTTTCCTATTCATTGCATAATAGCAACAAATTTAAACGCCTCTGCTATTTGAAGTAGTTTCATCTCTTGGGTTTAAATGTGATCTCCCTTAATACTGAAACTTCAAACTGATAAACAGTCTTTTGGTTATTTAAAAAATTATATGGAGTTCATGTATTCCTCTTCTAAAGTTTACATACTAATTCTCTGCAAATAATTACCTCTGCGCATGCCTTGTGACTGGAAATGAGACACAGAGACGTGGTAGTGTTTTTATTCCATCCATTTTAAATACAGAAAGTTAGGAAAAGCCATTACAGTGATATTACTCATTGATATAATAAAGTAAATAACATCTAGTAGGTATTAATTTACAACAGAGAAATCACTTCCATCTATTATTCCCTGGTAAGAAATTAGCTTTTACAAATATCTGTGTATTTAATATAATTTTCTTTTTTATTTTTTCCTGAGATAAATATGAAACATCTTCATACAGATTTGGCATTAAGCTGAGGCATTTTCAGCAGATTCCAGAAAAAAAAAAATGCATGGTGAGATTGAATGCTCACTCATTTCTAGGGATGCTTTTGCCAGAAAAGAACTGAGGTTTATTGTCAGGATAGTCTGGAGAATTTTCCTTACTTGGTCTTTTCCAAAATCCTTTCAAAGAGCAACAGGACTCCAGCTGAACTGCATCAGCACAAAACTCCATCACAGACATTCATCAGATAATAGATTTTTTCCTGTTTCTTCCTTGCCATATTATTATACTGGCGTAGTAAGATACATTTAAAAACCAAGACAGAGTAAACAAAACATGGATTGCGAGTTTTAATGGGGTGAACAGCAAATGCTTCAAAACTTCATCTTACTGCATTTTTTAATTGTGTTTTAGAAACAAGTCCAGTACAAATAGCACTTACTAATTTATTTTTTTTTATGACTAGGCAGTGTCCTGTAAATGTATTAGAGTTTTATAGCTTACTTTTAATTCAAATACATGTGATCCTCAATAAAACCACCCCTGGGCAGGTGGAGGAGTATGGAGGTGACAGAGGTTGCTGCTGCCTCCTTTTCTCAGGGAATGCCTCCACATTTGCTGTGTAAGGAATTGAAGGTGAGATCCAAAAGCACATTTAAAAACCCAAGCCCAGGTGCAACAGAGAATTTAAGCTGTTAGGTTCTTATGGATTTCAACTTAAGGGACTAAGTTGCAGATAGAATCCTTTATATTTTACTGAGTCTGGGCAGCGTTCAGCTTATTGAATGTCAAGAGAGCAATCTAAGCATCCATAGCCTCTGCTTCCCAGAGCAGACATTCCTCCCAGGAAATGTGGTTAGTTTTTTGAAGTCCTCCCCAGTGTGGACCCAGAGGCAGTATCATTGCAGCTGAATTGAACATATGGACACCTTGTTCCTTTGCTAGGGCAACTGAAGGCGCCCCTCTGGTTATGCCTCCTGGTGTGTAGTCTGCTGGGCTTCATGCTGTGGGAAAAGACCTTGGCACCTGAGCTGTCCTCCTGTCTAGATTGCCCTTCTGTCTGTGGGAATCTGTCTTCATGGTTCCTATGAATTCAAGAGAAAAACCTGGCTAAGTGATGAAGCTCTGTGGGGAAAATGAGTAAATCAGGTTAGACACTCTTTACCCATGGATGGCAGAGATTACCCACTGCCTAGCAGATATCCTCAGAAGAGTCCATATAGAATCATAGAACAGTTTGGGAAGGGACCTTTAAAGGTCATCTAGTCCAACCCCCCTGCAATGACCAGGGATGTCTTCAACTAGATCAGGTTGCTCGGAGCCCTGTCCAACCTGACCTTGAATGTTTCCTGGGATGGGGCATCTGCCACTTCTCTGGGCAACCTGTGCCGGGGTTTCACCATGCAATTGTGCAACTTGCCCAGTATCAATTCAGGACCCTGTGACATAGACAGAGATAAAATCTAATTCATAAGGCTCACATTCAAATTACTTGACTATGAGATCACCCTTTCTATTACTTCAGTCTTTGGCTGTGTCCACCAAACACCTCCTGCAACAAATGAGGTTGCAGAAATCACACAGACAGCAGCCTCCTTCGCCACAGAAATTTGACTCATGACCAGAGCACCACTGATTCTTTGAAATGGGTGCTACAGAGACACTTTAGAAAAAATTTTATGTGATAGTGTGTCAGAAGATTGGTAACAGATGGTAACAATATACTCTCAGAACAGACTGAGTTATTGGGACGCCTGTCATTGAATACTGTGTTTTGCAACCTTGTGTTCTTTTGATATGGGAGGACTGACTGTTTTTGGAGTAATGTTCTGTAGATTCACATTCTATAGCACTAGTATATGGTAGATTTTCTAATGCTTAAACTACTGAAATTATTACATTTTTCATTTGTCATATTTGAAAGTGCTTCTTGGTCATAACAAGCTATACCTGATGTTGAAAGCTAGTGAAATGTAGCCAGGAGGAAACTTCTGTTTAGAAAGTACCAGAGGCCATAAACTTCATTTTTAGAATGACAGAAAGATGAAAAAACAAGAAATCCAAGCAGGTCTGTATTCACATAAATAAAAGTACTTTAGAAGTTTTATCATGGCAGAAAATTATGAGATCCAAAAAGCTGATTAAGAGATTTGGGAATTGTGGTGGTTTGTGTATTAGTAATAAATGCATAACTCTGGTAACCATTCCAAAGACTAGATACATACTATGTATCACAAAACCACATTTTTTTTCCACAAGTACCACATGTACCACATGTTAAGTTATTTATCAGGATGTTAAGTTATTTATCAGGCTCCTGTTGTGGCTGCTGGAAGATTACTGTTAATATCTATCCCATAAATTTTGAGCTTTGTTGATCTAGCACAATAAGGAGCACAACAATCCCTAATTGCTGTTGAGCAAAATAGATTATTTTCCACACAATGTTCTCTGAAGAGTAATTCACCCATATATTATAGAAATTGCATACAAGCAATTCTCCAGTGGAAAAAAAGCATCAAGGAGATTTCTTAATTCCCGATTACTGATCTGGAGAAAAGTAGTTCAGCAATGAGTTTGACAGAATGGGCCCACTATTCTTTTTCTTTCTTACTGTCTCAGTCTGTTGCGTTTTACTACTTGCTATTAGAAACATAAGTTACAAACAGATTAAAGACAGACTTAGAAAAACTTATACTGTGGAGTGTAGCTCAGCTCTGCTCCCGTGAATCTTGGAGATGCATGACCTCAGTGTCCTCATGTATTGCTTGTATGTTCTTCAACAGTAATAACTAAGAAAACAAGATTCTTCATCAAGAATGGGCTGTTTTCTAGGCATTCTTCTTCAGTATTGTGCTCTGTGTTGATTTTCCTCATTGAAGAAATGGAATGTCCTCTAGAACAGTTTGTATTTAAATTCCACTTGTTTTCTAAATTAGGATTTTTTACGTTTGTTTCATTGTCTTCTTGGGACCACCAAGTCATTAGTGTTTCCAAATACTGTATTGTGTATTTTTATTTTGTTTATATCTCCATTCCACATGTATTTTCGTGTCCAAAAACATGCCACCGATGTCAGCCAGACAGAAAATATCTGAATTCCTACTTATTTTATGAATAAATACATAGTACTGTTACAGTCTGGCAGGCTTCACCTTCCATTTTTGTCTTTACTGTCAACACTTAATTTGAAATTTCTAAATTGCTGCAGTAAAATTTTCTGCACTAGCTTTTTTTTTTTTTTTTTCTTTCAGTGCCCCATATGTGCAGTACAGCTGAGCATCGCTGTGATCACTTCTGCATAAATACCCCTGGCTCCTACGTATGCAGGTGTAAACAAGGCTACATCCTGAATGCCGACCAGAAGACTTGCAGCAGTATGTTGTCTTTCTTAACTTTTCTCTTTCACACTCCCAAATAGTGCTTAACATCACACCCCCTTTTTATTGGGCTCATAAAGAAGGATTGAGCTCAGTATATAATGAATGGTAATCATCTGAAAGTGTCTGAAAGGTAAAGTTGTAATTCTTTTTCTTGTTTTGTGTAAGTGAAGTTCTTATAAACCTTTCTGAAATACATCAAGCTCATTTTTATACACAGCTCTGCAGAGGTACACTGTAACTGCAAAAAAATTGCATTTGGATTTTATTGGTGTAGTAAGTTCAACGGTGAAGCAACAATCAAAGGAAGAACTGTTTTATCATCTCACATGAAGTGAATCCAACTGCTTTAGTAACTTTTTCCAGATAGCAACCAGTACTAAGTAGTACAGAAAGGTGCAATAAACCCCATAGGAGAGAACTGTGAAATAACTTGCTGTTCTGAAAAGCTCTTCCTAAGTATAAGGGTTTGCAACCATTCAAAGAATAGTTTTAAAAGTCTTGCTTACACTCTCATTTATTTCTTTAAAAGGGTTGACTTTTTAAGTAATTTGCTTTATAGTTTATAATAACAAACTGTATTGCACTCTGATGTTTGTAAGCGGTATTTCTTTCATCCATTTTAACTTGCTTCCTAGTAATTAGCAGCAGACTACATTAGACAGGTATGCCAATTTTTTTCAGTATCCACCATTATTTTAAAGAAATTATGTAATACTTTTTTTGGTTACTGGTGGAAAACGTACTTGCTAAAAATTCAGTTTCTTATCCCCCGACAGTGCATGGATTCAAGTGAAATTTGCCAAACTGATTATAGCCAGAAGAAAAACTTTGGAAAATGTCTTTTCAAAGAGCTGGAGGACACAGTCATGCTGAGAGCATAGGATGTAACCTTCACGATTTATAATTTAGAATCAAGGTGAAGGATGCAGGCTCAAATCCTGACCTTGCGTTTGAACTCTCATATTCCACATCTGAGGAGAATGCCATAAAACAATCAGGTAGCTTGGAATTAGAGGGTTCTTAGTCTCTCTTGCTTCGTGTTGTGTTTTATATCAAATACTTAATGACCACCAAAACAGCAGGAGTATATCAGTAACTGAGGCAACTCAGCAGCTTGGGAATTAAAGTCCTTACGTGTGCAGTGGGACACATGGTTTCAGTCAGTAAATAGGAATGGGCACAAAACAAAGCCAGCACCCAAGTGATTTGGATGTTCTTGCTGCTGCGTGGGCTACAGTAGGAAACTCCTTTTGAGCTGTTCACCTCCTGTGCTATGGGGCTATGGAATGAGTTACTTCTAGGAATCTCGGGTTTGTAGACCTTCTCACCAGCATCCTTCACCAAATGTAGGCATTTGTCATATGCATGTGTGTGAATTACAGGGGAGTTACTTGTGTTAAATGGAACAAATTTAACACTTTAGTTGTGTTTTTGTTTCCTCAAGAAGATGCAAAAAAATTCAATCCGATCTGGAATATTTCCTAATTATTTTTTGGTTTAGCAGCTAAGCCAAGACAAGAACAGGGACAAGAAAAATTTTTCACACAGCTTATTTTCTCTGCTTCCGCATATTTGCTATAGCTCTTCAGAAAGAGGGTGGTCAGAATCCAAATGATGGCTCTAGCTACGTAATCGTATTTCAGTAATATTCTCTAGCCTGTTCTTTTTATTGTGTCCCTCTTAAAATGTTTCTAACTTAAAACTTTCATATCCTTTAAAATTTTCTTTTAAACCCTCCTCGTACTATTAATTTTCTTAAAGAATTTTTAAGAAAGAATTATTTTGCTTTCTATTTTTCTGTAAATTATTTGAAATTCAAAATTTCTTTTTTTTTTAATTTCCTCTCACACATTTTCTCCATCCTAACCCCTAAGATCGATTTTGACAATTGAATTTTTTGAGTCAATTAAAAAAAATAATTACAGGCATGAAAAATTCTTTTTTTTTTTTTTTATTGTGTCTTCTTCTTTTTTATTTTGTTACATTTCCATAGTTTTTATCACCCAGTAGTTCAGCTTCTGGGCACTGCACTGCTTCAAATTACAGACTGATTTCCAAGAGAGTTTTGGAATTGCATGTAGTTTTCCTACTGGTGACCCATGTACAGTAGCCCTCAGTGTTCACTCTCAATTATTTTTGAAAGCTGCAACACTTTAGGGTTTTTTTTTTTAGCTATGACTCAGTAATACTAGTTTTCCCCACTTACCTGTCACACATGATTTGCTTTACTCTGTTCTTGCTTTGATCATCAAATAGATGATACTAGATTGCAGCTTGCTAAATATGAAAGGGGAATGAGTCATTCAGTGTGTTTGTAGCCTACTTCTAATGGACTTTTTTCAGCATCACCAAACTCTAAACTAATTTTAGCAATTAACACTGGAAATCTAATATTGAGAGGTATCAAGTTGGCCTTAAATGTGCTAGGATGGTGCAAGTCATTGGTGAAGGAGGGAGATGATATGGTAGCAGTCTAGCCAAGGTCAGACCATTATGTCTGAAAGCTCCCCAGAGAAGTAACAGAATTCATGAGGAAAGGGGACCAAGCCTGGACAAACTGGACAGCTTGTTTCTGGAGGTAAGGGGAAGCACGGCCATATAAAAACCCAGTCTGTGAACATTTTAGTTACCTTCATTGGCTGCTGATTGTCCTCAAGTGCAGAGACAACGCGTGCCTCAGTTGACCTCTAAGTAAAATAAATCTTCATCATGTTTATGTTTAGTGCAGTACATAAATACAACATAAACCAGATGTATTTATGCAAGGTTTGAACATATTTCATGGAAGTCACGGAAGTCACAGAATTGTTGGAGTTGGAAGGGACCTCTAGAGATCATCTCGTCCAACTCCCATGTATTGCCCAGAGCACATTACCCAGGACTGCATCCGGGCGGGTCTTGAAAATCTCCAGAGAAGGGGACTCCACAACCTCCCTGGGCAGCCTGTTCCAGGGCTCTGTCACACTCACTGTAAAGCAGTTTTTCCTCATATTTGAATGGAGCTTCTTATGTTCCAGCTTGTGCCCTTTGCTCCTCGTCTTGTCACTGGGAACCGCTGAAGAGTCTGGCTCCGTCCTCCTTCAACCCACCCTTTAGATACTTGTAAGCATTAATAAGGTCTCCCCTCAGTCTTCTCCAGGCTAAAGAGCCCCAGCTCTTTGAGCCTTTCCTTGTAAGGGAGATGCTCCAATCCCTCAGTCATCTTTGTTGCCCTACGTTGGACTCTCTCCAGCAGTTCCCTGTCTTTCTTGAACTGGGGAGCCCAGAACTGGACGCAGTATTCCAGTTGTGGCCTCACCAGTGCAGAGCAGAGGGGGAGAATGACCTCCCTCAACCTACTGCCCGCACTCTTCCCTATGCAGCCCAGGATTCCATTGGCCCTTTTGGCAACAAGGGCACATTGCTGGCTCATGGAAAATTTACTATCTACCGGGAACCCCAGATCCTTCTCCTCCGTATGTATATATTTTAACACTTTCTAAATTAAACACTGCAGAAAAGATCAATGGTATGTACCTGAAGTTATACTCTTTTTTTCATTCTCCTGCACCTACAGTTAATACTCTTTTTTCATTCTTCTGTGCCTTTTTTTTATGTTGTCAGAGTACACCATATCAATATTCAGTTCTTAAAAACCCTTAACCAAATGGCTTCAATCAGCAATGAATTGACAACTTTCCTTCAGGCTGGAAAAGGGTGCATTTTTCTTTTGAATAGAAGATAGCTTTGTTCCTTGATGCATTTTATTATAACATTATTTCTAAAAAAATTATTTCCTTGCATTGAAGGAAGAAAATCTGCCATACGTTTGATTTGCTGCTTTCCACGTGGGAAAAAAGAAAAAGCAACTCGGCTAACTTCCAGAACAAAACTAGGGGAAAAGAAATTATTTTGTTTAACTTGAAATAGTCTTATATTTATTTCATTAAGATGGTTTTGCATCCATGTAAAGAATGTTGCTTTCACGTACTCAGGTCTAACTTTTTTAGACAAGAGTGGTTATGTTAGATAATGGCTATTCTTTACTCATTCCACTGTGTTTGCTTGTTTAAATTAATCTCTTCCATTCTTCTCTAGAGATGTTCAAATCTTACATTAATACACAAAATTGTGCAAAAGAGGAAACATAGCTGAAACAAGCTGGAAAATTATCTATTTGTGGGTGTTTATACTGGAATAAGAGAGTTAAATGACTGTTTATGCTGTTCATCATGCCATTTGATATGAAGCATACAGCTATACAAGAAAATTCTTATTTCCTTGGCTGGTTTCCTCAAACGTGACCCAAAAGCCTTTTTTGTAGCTGTAAACAATCGTTGTGTGCTGAGCAGTCTTTGGGCCCGATTCTGAGCCATTCAGAGTTGTCTCCATCCTGAGATTTCACTGGGAAAACTTTCGGTTCTCAGAAAGCTTTAGTCTATTGAAAAGAAAGCCTTTTCTTCTGCTTCATTGTGCCATGTCCTAAACTGATATAATTTGTCATATTAATCTTTCTAATGAAATCTTTTGCTTGGGAGGGGTAACTTGCTGTGGTATTTTGCACAAAACTGGAAAAAAAACCTCAGAAGTGAAATGTCCACAAGTCTTTTGGTGTTGTGTTTTCCTTTTCTGCCCCTTTCCAACCTCATCATTGTTTATCTGGGAGGGTTATGCAAAAGAGGGAAAAAAAAAAAGACACAGATAAACAGGGTTGTTTTTTTCCCAAAAAACCTGGAGAATGCCATTCAAACTTTTGAGGAAAATATACGGTCAAGCAACTCTACTAGGTACCATTGACTCATCAATTGTTGTTGCCTTCAGCTGAAGGAATGAGCTGCTCAGATTCGAGTGGCTGTTCCTGCTGGCATAAGACTTTCACTGCTTGACAGAACCTTGGCATGATCTATGTTAAAATGAGCTCATCTCTAAAGACCTGTTGATAGCTTCCTGAAATTTTGTTTTGATCTGTAGTCTACCTGTGAATTATAGAAGGTCCAAGAATTTCATACTCATGCAATTATGTTTTGCAGCTCAGGACCTTTGTGCTGTGGAGAAACACGCCTGTGAGCAGATTTGTGTGAACACACCTGGGTCTTACGTCTGCCAGTGCTATGAAGGGTATGAGCTTGATTCAAATGGAAAGAATTGTATCGGTGAGTATGTGTTTAGCAATTCACATTTATCTGTTGTCGCAAACCAAAGGGAAATTTAATGTAAATTAATATCCAGGTTAGCCATAGACAAGGTTGGGAAGTTCTCATCTCCCGTGTGAGTGGTAGATATTGAAGAATACATACTGGCATGTTTGTAGGCCTTTACTGATAATGGTGACTTGGGAAAGTTATTCCAACTAATTTCACACAGAAAGTAACATTGCTGTTTGGAAACAACACACCAGATGCTTTATTCTAGATCTATGCAGGTGGCCATCAATGTACTGGCATGATGTATGTGGCCGTTAGAAAACAAACAAAGCCAGACAAACTTGGTAGCTCCTCTTCAGACAGAAGTTATACATGGAAAAACTTGAAAGTGGACAATTTTTTGCCATTTCTCACTCAGTGTTATCTTCATGGCAGAGGAGATTTTGTGAAGATGATTTTAAGGAAAGTTTAGCCCTCCTTAAGAACCTGTCCACGGTGTGCCTTTAAATTTCACTATGGGCAGTAAAGAAGTAAACATCAGGTCTAAGAATTACAACTCAAAAGAATGAGTGTGGAAATACAGTATAATAATTTTTTAACACAAAACATATTTCCCTCTTTATTACCATATAAGTATCTCACTCTTCTTCCCCATTTATACACAGTAAATACTTTTAGGATAATCTTTTTCACTAGCCTATTAGCCTTCTCATAAACTTTTCATCCCATGCTACATTTTGGGAAAATATTGTCTTCTGGTATCCACAACAAAACCCACCTAGTGAGTCCTTAAAAAAAATTGCCTTATTTGTTAGGTAATCTCTTCAGGCAAGCACTTAAATGCATGCTTAATTTCAAACACATGCTGAAATCCCATGGAAGTGAGTCCAAGTGAGTCCTTGGCCCCAAATCTGCCACAGGCCACCACGATGCTTTTGTCCAACAGCTTACTCTTTCTTGCTATTTTAAACAACTCTAAAAAATACAATCTGTCTCTTATTACTTTCACAGAGCTATTAATTTACAGGATAATCCTGTTTTGAGATGCAAAATAGATGACAGTTTATGGAACTGAAGTTTCTGCATGTAGTTTCTCATGGGATACACAAATGAGGTTTTAAGGTTTTTTAGATCAAGGATAACATGCGGTTTGAAGAACATTTACTCTGTACTTACTCCTCAGAAATGTTTCCCTTACTTGTAGGAGTGTTTTAATTTCTCCATGTAATTTATGCTTAGCATAATTTGGCATCTAATACACCATTTTAAGAACCTGCTTTCTGAAGCGGAATTGTTTTGAAAATGCAGCTAATAATGGCTGTTTAGGCAAGAAGGCCTGTTAGATGTTCTGGCCTAAATTTCTACATCTAACACCTGACAGAATTTCATCCAATAACCTTATCTAATCGTCATGACGTTTACCTATGTTAGGATAAAGCATGTATTTCTTGGCTATTGATTTGACTATATCCTGAGACAGAAAATCCATGACTCGTGTTCATAGGTTCTTTCATCCCTAGTGCTTTCCTACCATATATTCTAATCCAAAATATTCATGTTTAGTGTCAACAGCTGTGTTCCTATTTTCTCTGTATTAGTTGAAGGGTCCTTTACAGCACAAGGTATTCTTACCAGGAAGGTAGCTACTATAGCATCGTAGGGATAAAAATAAGCTTTGGTGAAATTTTTTTATGTCAAACATAATATTTGCCTCTATAATAAATACAAAGTCTATTTTTTTCTTATTAAAAGCTTCAAAATATTTCTGTCCCCTTTATTAAATTTCTTGGGGGCACTTGTTTTTTGCCTATTAATAATTTCTCTACAAACTCTGAAGAGTGCTATTTGGAGGTGTGAGACATCTTTAACATTTTTTTTTCTACCTCCTCACTGAGTCTGGTGTGGAGAGATACAGGCCTATTACAAGCCCTATTGATGACATTCGAAGGTTTCATAGTCTCAATTATTTTCAGTTCTTCTCAAAATACAGTTCATGCATGGGTTCATTATGATATCTTGCGTTTCATAGCTGTCTTTCCTCTTGATTTCTTAGTTTAGCAAAAAAACATGAACTCAGGCTATTCATGCCCCTGCAATAATTAGCAGTATCAGTTGTGGTTTTAAAGCACATTATTAGCACTTCTATTTTTCAGTTTTCTTTGTATTTATGTGACCATTTAACTTTTTCATTTCTTACTGATGCACATGAATGGTTCAATGTATAATAATTATGTTTTACCCATGCAGAACTTAGCCTCTCTACATTTCCTGGACAGGAAAAGATTTGGTAATTTGAGGTTTTGTTGCTAATTTCTCTGCAAATCCTATGAGCTGTCAGTCTCTAGAATTTGACTTTCCATGTTTGAACAATTTGAGATTTTTGAGAAATATGCTACTACCAAGAATATATAGCTTCTGCAGATGTGATCATCAATGAATAATCATCCTTGCTGGAAAATCTTTTAAAGGAGACTATGTATAGTACTGAATCAGTAGTGATAACTCAGTTTTCATTTCTCTTAAGCTACTTAGTCATTCCTTTCTGTGAATTATTTATTATCAAATGAGCAGGATACCAGAGACCACTGAGCACAATGACAGTTTTGCAAAAAGCAGTGACTTCATTGAGGTTACTCTCTTCTCTTCATCCAGGAAGTGAAGAGAGAATTTCAGTAGGACATACACATCGTGGTTCTCTCCAAGAGCCAAAGGTTTCTCTCTAAGATATCTAAGA
The DNA here is from genome assembly GCA_033628505.1 of Tringa tobata. NCBI lineage: Eukaryota > Metazoa > Chordata > Aves > Charadriiformes > Scolopacidae > Tringa > Tringa tobata. The sequence continues at coordinate 6,348,629 of JAHREE010000563.1, forward strand.
TTTCTAAAATTTTAGCTTTAGCAAAAATAAATGAAAAAGTGCAGAAAACCATTTCACAGGCTGGTTTATTAAGTTTTCTTCCTCTTTTCTGATGGGCTAATTTCTCTGGTTAAGGATCAAAGGCAGTACTAATTGCATCATTGACAGTTGTCAGCAAGTTACTTGAATGGCAATAATTACATAAATTCTCACAACCAGCAGCTCACAATGTATCCATTAGAAGTGATTACTGAGTGGCTAATCTCTCTGAGTGTTTGCAACACACAGGTTTTGAACAAATTTGTAGACTAAACAATAATTGAAACTGACTGCTCAGTGATAAGTGTGGCTGGCAGAGCACTATCACTTTGCCTTTTTAAACAGCTTTCTACGTTAACTGCCCTCTTTTCACATGAAAAAAAAATCCTGTCAGTTAAATTTTGGTGGTAATGAGCCATTCTTTCTCCATCATGCTGCTGGGTTCTCAGTCTGTCCACTTTCTCGGAGCTGCTGGAAGTCCTGTCCTCTCTTTCCTGGCTCTGGTGCTACAGCATCTCCGTATTGATGCAGCTGTTGGGCTTGGGACCTCTTCTGCTGGCAGTGGTTTGGCTGCTGACACCTCTTGCAGTCCTGGCACAGCTACAGTTTTTTTGGCTGCTTTCTAGGTTCTTTTGAGCCTTCTATGAGTCTTCTCTGCTCTTTCCCCATGTTCTTTTTCATCTTCCTTATTCCTTTACTTATTCTGTCCCCTTTTCTTCCTACCCTTCTACCGTTCTCCTTAACTTACTTTGTTCTCCTAAGCCTGAAAAACCTATATAAACATCACAGGAGTAAAACAACCTTACAAGAGAAAAGTGACCCATGCTGTCCACGGTTCAGAGAGGGCAATGTAAGTACCCAGAGTGCAGAACACGTAACTGGGAGTGAAAGATGGCTCTATCCACTTACAGACTAATTCCAAGCAAGAAAAACAGGTTGGAACAAACATTGAGAGATGACAACTGAATTAATTGCTTGCTTACTAAAAAGGTCATTAATTCATCCCTTAGAAAAGTTTCTTACTGAAATAGGTGTGGGCTAACATTTAAAACAGAGAGGTATCTAATTGTTCACATTCTAATGTACATCTCATGACACAGTACAGAAACATGATGATAATAAAACTTAAAAAAATTAGAAAAGTCTTTAAGAAGTTGTGTATAATTTTCTGCATACCAACTAGAGGATTCGAGCACTTCAATATAAGAAATATAGATTTGTAACTTTTCTCAGTTTTTCAGGAAGATTTAACTCCATGGACAACTTACCTACTTGCTGACTGGAATGCTGTTGACAAGTTTCCCTTCTAAGGGAGTACTACCAGAATGAAACTAAAAGTGAAATTAATTTGTAGGTCAATTAGTAGTGCCAATCTGCAAGACTAAGCCTGCCTGCAATTAGGGCAATTTGTAGGCAAAAATTATTGAAAAAAAAGAAATAATACTTATCTCCAAAAGCAACTGTGAAGCAAATGTTCTCACTTCTTAACTGTGTTAGCGTTGTGCTGTGTTCTATTCTATTATATTCTCATCTTTATAATTATTAGTTGGGCAATTGCATGTGTGCTGGTTAGGGTTCAAGTGCAGAGGAGGAGGTGACTTTAGGGAGTGATCCATGTGGGCTTCCCAGGTATGATGCTAGATTAAAATATATATATATATATTCTTTGGTCTTGTTATTTCTTAATGTGTCTTTTAAAACACTTGAAAATGTGCATGTGGTTAGGATTAATTTAAGAGGAAAGCTGACTAATTGTATGACACATTATATCCTTGAAATATATACTCAGTAAATACATTTTTATATGAAGCTATTCATTCTGGAAACAGGAATGTGCTTGCCAGGAAAATGGTCTCACGTAGTACCCAGTAAGTAGTCTAATTTGACTTGATTCAACACACATATTCTGAAGGGTTGAAAGAAGCTTTTTCAGAGTAACTAAATGGATTCTCCCCTTTCCTGACTCGATGACCTTGACTAAATATCTTATCATACCTGAGTATACACATGATTTGCAGACAGGACTATTGAAGAAGGAACTAATTTAATTAAAACAATTTACTGTCTCTTAACGCAATTTGGGAGTCTCAGCAGTATAAAGTAATAAAAAAAATTATTTATTTGGCAAAGGAAAGCTGTCTCCTTAAATGTCTATGTGAAGCTGAGCACATTACTGTCTTCTTCAGAAAGAACCAGCTAAACTTGCCTAATGTGGGCCTGGCTGCTCTTTGGGGACAGAACACCTGCTCTGTGTTTTATCTTTAATTTCTTCTAAGACTTTTTTTTTGTGAAGAAACAGCTCAACTTGCAAAGAAATAGCAAAACCAAATCAATTCATTTCTTTAGCACTTTTGAATGGGCTTGACTGAATAAGCTCTAAAGTGTTACCTTATTAGCCTTTGGCAATCAGTCGTGTGAATATGGATTTGTGTAATAGATGACTGGAATTATGAAATAAGTGACTGGACTAGCTACGATGTTTTATTTCTCTCATACAAAAGGCATTATATAAGCAAGATATCAGTGAGTATCAGCCTGAAGCACTCGGTTTTCATAGCTGCAGTTGCTTTGTCCAGGATGAATCTGGAGCACATTAGAGAGAATGAATGTACTGTGACAGTCCCCAGTGTAGAAGGTGTTGCTGTGGGTCTCCTATAGACTCAAGCTACAGAAACAGCTCTTGAGAACTAATACAGCTGGGAGGGAACTAAGGAAAAGTAGAGCAATTCCAGGACTTGGATTGGAAAAACAGAAGACAGAACTAAATCAAACTTTGCTACACCCTGGTCTACAGTGTGAACATCTGGACAGAGTTACTGACTGAGGCATGGTTTCCAGACCTGACAAAACATGTTGAGAAAGCTCCTGACTGTCCGAGAGTTGACAAATCTTCGAAGGGTGGGGGAAATGATCCAGGACTCGTATCAAATCTGATGTACCAACTGGTATTGAATGTGCACTACTTTTTGTAGAAAGGCTCTTCGGGACACAAATTATGTCAACTTTTCCTTTTTTTATAGCTCCTGTTTGTGACTAGTGCCATAACCTCTATGCATAATAGTTCTGGTTTTGTTTTTCTAATTGTACATGTTGGTCTTGTTCTTTTTCAGTTGTAGACTACTGTGCTTTGGATAACCAAGGTTGCCAACATGAATGTGTTAACACTGAGGACTCCTATTACTGTAGATGCCATCCAGGCTTCATTTTAAATCCAGACAAAAGGACGTGCAGAAGTAAGTCGTGATAAGGTTTAATTATGAACAGTTTGTACTTCTTCTTGTCTTCCAATTCTCAGCTGTAATACTCCCACTGGTCCTGGGAACACTGAATAATGCATCATGTATAGAATATGTTGGAGTGCCCTCAAAGCCAAAGGTCATGAAAGCAATGAAAGTTGTTTTGGGGGATAGTTTGGGTTTTGGGGAGAGGAGGCAGGGATAGGGGTCCTTTCTATGAACGGGAAGCTTTTAACGTGAGACCAGGCTTTTTTTCAATAGTAAAAGCCAAAAGCTTTGTCTTGCATAGTCTCTTTGATTATCCAGATTTTTCAGTTAGAGTATCATCTCCCTAGCTAGGTAAACAAGTCTGTACAATACAATTTATAATCAGCTTGTAAGCAAGCTAAAATTAAATAGAGTGAGTAGTTCCACAATCAGAAGAAACGTTGCAGCCTATTTTCCTATGGACTTTTTTCAATAGTGAGTTCTTTGATTCTGTGTGCTCTGGAAAGATCAGTATCTTGTACTAAGCTTCAATGTTTCTACCAGGTTATAATAACTTCATAGCTTTGCTTGTTTGTTGTTTGTCAAATGTGATTGTTCCTGGGCTAACAAGCTCAAAAATTACCAGAGTTGGGAGTGGATATAAAGTGGAGGGGAACTGACAGACCAGAAAGTACTCTTACCAAGGCTTCCCTTACTTGGGAAAACAAACTAAAAGCTCCACAGTGTTTAATGTCACAACTCACTTTCGGGAAATGTGAAAGGAAAACCTTAATGTACATTCCTAGTTACCTTTCTTCAAAAATATGGATCTTGGTAAATAAATGTTACTATTGTGTCTGGAAGCAGAAAAACTCCATTAGTTTTAGGTGAGTGGAACTGCTGATGCCAGTGGTGAATTTAGCCCATATTATTGAATAATGTGTACAAACATTATTTCTCAAAAAAATGCATCAATAGAGCACTGCAGTTCTGTGCTTTTTATAGCCTTGAGGGCATTTCAGTCTTTATGATGAGAGTCTATGTTAACCTATAGACTGTGTTGTGTATTATGCTTGGTATCTATTTCACTAGATTTTAACGTTTAGAAAGAAAGCATCTAATCCAGGCTGTACATCTGACCTTATGATCAAGGGAGAGAGACACATACTTCTAGAAAGTGATTGCTCACAGCTTTGACAAAAAGTTGTGAAAGTGTCTCTGTTTTCCTTGACTATGCAGGGAGTCTGGATGACTTGCCAGACTAGACACCTAATTTTTAGGTGGCCAGAGTCAGAGTAGATTAATTTCCAGCCTCCCAAGGGCCAGAGTACAGTTTGTACTAGTTCACGTTGCTTGTAGCTTGTTGGAACACACCCATTTGTCAAGTATGCATCAGCTAAAGGCTGACTAAATTAACTTATTCTCTTGTATATACTTCTACGTACATGTATTTTTGAAATCTTACTATAGTGTAAGTGCTTTACACTGCCCAAGCAAAAATTCATATTAATTTCTTCAATTTAAGAATTTGTATTTTAAGCAGTGTTTTCAGTTTGAACTCAACAGACACCCTAAAACTGTAGCCCCCTTCAGATACTGGATGGCTGCTATAAGGTCTCCCTGGAGCCTGAACAACCCCATCTATATCACTGATGAAGATGCTTAGCAGTGTGGCCCCCAGTACTGTCCCCTGTGGTATTCTGGTCATTATCAGCAACCAGCCAGACAGGAAGCCATTGATCACTATCCTTCGAAATTAGTGGCTTGGCAAATTTTCACCCCACCTAACAGTTCTTTCTTCTAGCTTGTACTTCCACAGCTTCTAAGTGAGAATGCTGTGGGAGGCAGCATTAAAAGCTTTACTAGTGCCAAGGTGTATTACATCCACTGGTCTTCTCTTACCCACAGATGCAGTCATTTCATCATTGAAGGTGAATGTGTTGGTCAGGCATGGTTTGCCCTTGGTAAATCCATATTGACTATTTTCAATAATCTTCTTGCCCTTCATATAGTTGAAAATTGATTCTGAGAGGATGTGCCCCCTGATCCTGGGACTGAAATGATGCAGATTGGTTTATAGTTCCCTGGGTCTTTCTTCTTGTGTTTTTTTTTAAAGATGAGTGTAATGTTAGCCTTTTTCAGTTTTCAGGGACATCTCTCTGTCCCTGTGAACTTTCATACATGATAGACAGTGGTGTCACATCACTTAGCTCTTTCAGCACCCACAGGCTAGCCTCTCTCCTTCCCAAACTGTGCTGCTACACACAGAAATCTGGGAGCAGGCTTTGACTGTGAGAACCAGGAGTAAAAAGAGCATCATTTTTTCTGTATTGTTCATCACTAGGTTGTTCCCCCAGCCAACAGCCCCATGTTTTTTGTGACTTTCTTTTTGCTACCAGCATATTTGTAGACTCCCTTCTTACTACCCTTAGTGTACCTCAGTAGTCATAGGTCCAGCTGGGCTTTGGTTTTGTCCCAAAGTACCCAAGCAATGCTTTTATACTAATCTTTTTTTCTTGGTCCTTCTTTCTCTCTCTACTATTTTTCCTCTTTGTGTTTTAGTTCACTGAGAAGCTCTTTGATCATCTAAGCAGATTTTCCAGTATGATGGGATCATTTGTTCCTGAGGTCTTAGCAAGTTTTCTTTAAAAATCATTGAGCTCTCATGGGCATCTTTTCTCTTCATGGCTCTTTCCTAGGGGATTCTTCCCAGCAATTCCCTGAATAAGCTGAAATCTGAGCTTGTAAAATGTGGAGTCTGAATTCTACTGTTTCCCCTTTTCAACCTTCTGGTTTATAAACTCAGTCATTTCATGGTCACAGCAGCAAGTCAAGAAGAACATCACCTCTCAAGAGTTTGTGTTAGGGAGTTGTCACCAAGTCTGTGCAAAAGCCTCCTGAGTGGCCTGCACAATGCTGTCTTACCCTCCCAGTAAGTGTTTGGATCGTTGAAATTTCCAACACGAACAAAAGCCTATGAGTTGGAGACTTCTGCTATCTTTCTGTAGAGAGCCTTTTTCACTGCATCCTTTTGGTCAGGTGGGGTAACAGACTCCACCACCGCATTCCTATTGTCATTTGCCCTCTGATCTTGATCCCTCACATCTATGGTTTCATGTTGGATCTCTGTGGGATGGAGGAGATCTTTAACATGTAACACAAAAGTACACTGCTCTGCAAGGGAGTGCAAGCTGGGAGCCAAGGATGGCTACAAAGGCAAGCAGAGTCAATAGTCTCTCTGACAACAAGGCCTTTGGTCCCATAGTACCCAAAGAAGAAGAAGGAAGCAGGTCCTTTAACAGTAACCAGGTTCAGCCAACTGTCCGGTGATGACCAGACAAGTCCGTAGTGTGAAGAGAGGTCTAAGGTCAATTTGGGAAAACAAGTCAGCCAGTCTGCGGGTCAGGATCAGCAAAAGGCCAGGCTAGGCACAGGCGTAGCTGTAACATGGCTCAGGCAAGAACCAAGGCTGAGAGCCTGACAGACATTAAATGCAGCTCCTGAGCCAAGGGGCAGAGGCCGCAGACCAGGCTTCTCACAGCTCAGTGCATCTCCACCATGTTAGCTGCATTCTGATTTGTTGTAAGTGCTTTACATTCGTTTAAAATTAAGGGAGAAAATTCCATCAGGTTGAAATTAGGGAAAAATCAAGGTGACTGGAAATGGTAGGCCATAGAGATTGATTCAGAAGGAGTAGACAGGGAGCAATGAGCAAATACCATATCAAATCATTCTCTTTCAAGATGCATGTCCTGAATCTAAGCATAAATAAAAATTACTAAGCCACTTTTCCTTACACTTGATATTTTATGAGCCTTGCAAATAAAATAAAATAAATTAATGCTGCAAAAGTCAAGACAGCATGAGAGCTCTTCAGAGCAGAAGTGTCCCCTAGCTCCCATCTGCTGTGAATCACGCTGCCTTCGAGTCAGCATAAACAAACTTCAGAACGCTGGATTTAAAATGTTTGTAAATTTAAAACCTTTAGCATAAATTTCTACATATTTGGCTTATGTACTGAATCTCAAGGACGGTCAGCAACTAGCCAAGCCTCACGCTCACGCCAGACCAGAGCTCTGCATCAGCGAGCAGGCCTGGGCCTGGGGCGCCAGCCCCCGAGATCTCGTGATTATCTCTGAATCCCGGCTTTCCTTTCAAAAACAGAAAGTAAGCTTTCATGCTTGTGGCTACAAAGAAAAGCTTGAAAATGTAAATGTTATCAGTGTGGTCATGCATATCTGACAAATGTTTTCTCTGGGAATTACTCCAAACTTCTCAGAATGAAATACAGGGAACAGGGCTCCTGAGGGCAGGCCTGCCAACACCAGCGGAGTGCTCTGTGTGTGGCAGGAAGAGGGGAGAGCAGCAAATTCAGATAATCACTGAGGCAGGTAAAAGTAATTCCTAGCTACTAATTTAACTATTAAGGGGACTTTTTGCCACTTGCTGTTCCTCTCAAGAGGACAGATGGTAGTTTCTGCTTATAGTCAGGGATGCTGAGCCTCAACTCTTGTTCTTTTGGGAAGGCTCAGGTTTGAGTTGTGGGTGGATTCACATGAGCTGTAGCTGGTAGAGGCCTTCTGTTAGCATCCTTAATCTGGACTGTGTTAATGAAGCCCTGTGAAATGTATTTCTAGTGTTCCCAGTGTAATAGCCTCAAGGTTCCAGCAAAGATAATAGTGCATATTTTGCAACTCTTGTGGTCATCTTCAGAATCAGTTACACAGGAAAAGTCTGTCCTGTGCACTTCAGTTAGCAAGGAGCAACCCAGCGCTGTGTAGTTCCAGAAGGCATACAGCTATATTCCTCTGGTGCACACACATGGCTTTATGGTTTCTGTATTTTTAGTGCACTCTTGAACAAATCATATTTTCTAATTATTTTTTTAGCAAATGGATAAGATATCCCTGTGTTGGATATATGTGTGTGTTCTTATGCTGTCATAAAAATCTTTGGTAAGTGAAATGTTCTATAAATACATAAGATGGAATTTGTAAATGATAAAACACTCTTCTCAGGTGTTCTTACAAAGTCACATTCTTCTTTGTTTTTCTGAAAATATAGTTGGTTTATTATTGCTAAGGCTTAATACATATATGAAAGACTCAGTTGCATTAGCCCAGCACACATACAAGGAAAGAACAGTTCCTGCCTCAGGAAGCCAATTACCTTTGGGAATAATAATTAACCTCTGAATGTCAGTTTTCAGGTTGTGTAATGAGGTGTTCAAAAGTGCCTGAATGTCATTAAAAATGTGACTTAGTTGATTTGTTACTTGCTTACTTTTAACAGTGCTGAGGAGTTAATACCGTTCTTTCAATAGTATAAATTAATTAAGTCCACTGATATAAAACTAAGTGATGGCCAGACACTCCATCTAAGTGAATGTCAGGTTCTTTGACTTCATCAATAGTGGTAGACACTATGTGGTAAATATCCCAGTGCTTACTGCTCTTTCCTTTTTAAGATACTTTATACACAAGTAGTAGCTGTTTCTACAATTTGCTCATCTTCCCTTTCATGAGCATTTTAAATGGAAGAACCAGGTAGCAAACACCCAGAGCTGTTAAAATGCCAATGCTCCCGCTGACCTGATTGTCCTGTTTGATCTAATGAACAGCATTCAAAAGCATGTTTGTGTATATATTACAGATCATATCTAACTTGCTCTGAGTAAAACAAAGAGGCAGTTTTTACGTGGCAATGTATAGGACTTCACTGCAAAATGTTAAGAAATATTGAAGATTATTACTTCTCTACTGCATGTAGCATGTGTCCTCAAAGAATTCATTGAAGTATACATATCAGGTATACCTAAGTAGAGCACATATTTGGAAAAAAAGGAACATTTTCTTTCACACACATTGTATGAAACAATGTGGTAAAAAGTCAGAATGGTGCTTTGGGAAAAAAAAAAAAAAAACGCAAGAAAACAAAGTAACTTTTTACCGAGCTTATTTCTGAGGAATTCTATTCCTTGCTGACACAATTTTTTCCCCATTCAGGACCAGACTATTGTGCTCTTCAAGACCATGGCTGTGAACAGGAGTGTGTTAATACAGATGATTCCTACTTCTGTCGATGCCAAGAGGGGTTTAGACTTAATCCAGATAAGAAAACATGCAAAAGTGAGTAATCCTTTGGACATACTAAAGTTCATCTGCTTATATTTCTTAAACCTCCTGTGAATGGTTTCCTTTCTGAGAAGATGAAAGTTTTCTGTATAATTAAGGTTGAAATAAATTTATCTTTATAAACTTGAATTTTAACCAAACCAGTCATGCTGGAAAATGCTCTTTGCTGTTTTGTTGGCTAGATTGTTTATTAGACGTTTTCTGAAGAGATTTATGGGAACCTGAGCAGTGATATAGGAACCAGAGCGGCTCAAAAATCATTGCTTATTTGAAATTTCCTGACCTTGTCTTGTAGTGACACAAACAGCTTTTTTAAAAAAAACACTTCACCTGGCTTTGTCCAGTTCATTTAGCCAAGGACAGATGTATTTCATTAGCTTAGGAGGCTATTGGACAGGTAATATGGTTACTAAAATCAACTTAAAGTCACACATGAAACCCCACAGTTTCCTTAAAAAAATGGAAAAACAGCCACGGCAATGTCAGGGTTCTAAACCAATCACACATTTACTTTAAAAAGACTTTGGTGTTACAGCTCTTCTTGAGTGGGGTCCTGGAATCACAGCAGATTTTCAATGTCATGTTGTTAAAATTTAAGGAGAACATAGTCAGAAAATGAACTGGCCTGATCTGGTGATTCAGTTCTTGGTGGGGAGAATTGTACTGCTGAGATTTTATGAATAGGAAGCTTGCCTGGAGCAACATAATTATATTTCTAGACGCTTATAAAATTTATCTGGTTTTGGAACTGTATTTTCTTTCAATCTTAAAGATATGTTCTCATGAAGCACCTTGTTGACACTGCCATTTTTACAGCAATCTGTGCTATTCTGGTTTTTGTTATCTATATGGTATTTTAATACATTCAGGTTTTTATAGATTGGATGCACCTTGATGAGCATAGGCGCAAAAGAACAGCATTGTGTAGAATATTTATTGCCAAGGATGTAATTGTGAATTAAAGTCAAATTGTAATTCCTATGTAGGGTATTTTTCCTTAACCTTAGGGGGCTTTGGATTTGGCTGTAAACCTGGTGACATTTCCAGGATTAAGCTCCTATTCAAAACTTGTTGTAACAAGGCTCATGTTAGATAACCTTTAAAATAGAGCAGAACATTTGTATATATACCCTCTTTATAAATCAGGGAGAACGCATCACTGGTGACCAATACCAGGCATTCCTCCTCCACTGCAATGCATGATTTCTGATAACCACAGGAGCAGGTCTGTGCTCTGAGTGAAGTCTTGTGTAGCCAATTGTTTGCAGTCCACTCTCAGATCCTCAGCTCGCTAGCAGGTGTCCGAAGCACAGAATCCAGTATTTTTAAGAAAAGTAAGCCATTTACTTCGGAAACCTTCACGGCTGGCTTGAATTCTTCACTGTTTTTCTCTCCGTGGAAGTAAACTTGTGTGCTTTAGGTCAGCATGACTGTGAGCGTGAATGTGTTAACATGGAAGAGTCGTTAGTGTGTGAATATCTTCCTGGATACGCCAGGATTGGCGTACGTGCCACGTGATGGCAATACGTGCAGAGAGGAGTGTGTCTCATGAACTGCAGCAACCAGTTACTGCAGTCAGGCGAGGTGTGAAGAGAATGAGGAAAAGCTCATGGGTCCCTTCTGAGATCTTTCTGTGCTACACAGACCTACGTTATTGTGAAGTCCAACATGAGCCAGGCCTAGTGAAGTAATGCTCTAGTGAGGTCCCTGATCCTATAGAGAACTAAAGCACCATCCAAGTAATTACCATCCAAGTAATTGGGAAAATGCATTCAGCAAAGGTGTCTTAACACAAAGGCAGTGCTTACTGGTGAACATCTGTGTGCTATGGAAACTGCAGCACACCTGATACTGGTAAACGTTGATATGCAGAGATCTGTAGAGACTTCCCCCTTCCCTATTTATACACTTCCAGTGATCTGTTCAGTAAAATGCCCTCTTTTAATAAGAATGTTACTAAATGAAGGATCAGTGTCGTACCAGAAAAACCCAACAACATTGCCCACTTGACATCACCCAGTTTTTAGAAGATGCTTTTATTGCAGACAACCATTTTGCACATCATCTAAAATACTGGCAGCATTTTTCGCTGATGGTACTTATCACATATTTTTCCAAAGGAACACTCAGTCACTAACATGAAAAAAAAGTTAATTGACCAGGGAGTAATTATTTTTAAATAAACTGTTTGTCATAAAGCCAAATTTAAGCAAACTTGCATGTGTTGCAAGAGCTCAGAACTTTTTAACAATTACAGTTTTAGGCTATCGCAAGTTGAATATGTAAAAATTAATATATCCCAAGACACTCATTGTTTTTTAAAATAATGACCCTTCCCCTGTCCTTTCCCATTCCTACTTTATTTTTTTTTTTACACATATAATGAAGCACATATGATGACCAAATTCACAGTTATACTTATTTCTAAAGCCTGGTAATTAGCAGCTTTGTGATTACTCTACTCTTTGAAAGAGTGCATTAAAAGATTCTGCGTGAGAACTCCAAGTACTTAAATGTTAAAATTCACGTTAGTGTGGGTGTTTGTATTGTAAAAGATGGTGCCAAACAGATGCAATTTTTCACAGAGAATACTTGTGGGGGGAGGTGTATTTTCTTTTTTTTTACCCCTTTTTTTTGTGTGCTCTGAGAAGTTACACAAGCCTCTTCATGATGATGTAAACTCTTGGAAAAAGGAGAATGTTCCAGCTGGAACTTGCTTTAGCTAGTAAAAACTGACACCTCAGCTTCACTTGTTCAAGCCAACATTATCTCTATCTATGTATAATGGTAAATCTGGACCAATTACAGCAAACTTGTTGCTTAGTTAAATAATAAACAGCAATATTTACAACTAAGTAATTTTACATTAAGTACAGAATTTTTTTTTTCTGCAAACAAACATCTGCAGACATTCCTGTTCACATCTGTAAATGATTTGCAAATAGAGACATATGAGACTGTATTTGTGTCTGAAGGAAATCCACTACTTTTGATCAAGTTAAGCTAAAGTGATTTGGGCCTATATAACTAAAAATAGGCATTAACAATTCTGCAATAAAATATTATGAGGAAGTTCAGTATAAAGCTTTTTCTCCTAAAATCTGCTTTTTCTATACTTACACAGTCAGCAGATTACACAGTACATCTGCGAGTGCACGTGTCTCACCCTACTGCTTTGCTGTCCATTCTGTGAGATAATATGATTTTTAAACCTAATTCACACCTCTCTCTCCTTTCCTCCACCCTTCATCTTTTACCCAACAAGCTGCATACAAGACTAAAAAAAAATATTCCATTTTATCTTACTTGGAATAGGAATAGGAAAATCAAAGAAAAGGAACAGATTAAGACACTTTTATACTCGCAATTTGTATCTGTCCCCCACTAGGCTTTTAACTGCTTGAACCTGTTGGCGGGTTTAAATTGGTGATTTCTCATCCTGTTGAAAAAGAATTTACTGTTTATGAAATAACCTGAAAGCCAGCATTTCTATTTCAAGAGTTACTAATATTCATACTTTATCTCTGAGAAAATTTTATGGTGAACAAAAGAGCGTAGTGCTTTTTGAAGAAAGCAAGCGTGATTCTGCAGGTAAGACCAGGTAGAACTTCAAGGTTCCTCCTTTCGCTCCACTTTGCGTTAGTTTCTCTTTGTGATTTGAGGCAAGGGAGATCTGCACTTCATCGAGTTTGTGACTTGCCAAGTGGGGTGGTTGTATTAATTTCACTTAGGTGTTGTCAATTAACTCAGGTTACTCAAATAGGTGGGGATACTGCATAAATAAAAAGTTGTACTGATCTTTACCCCTTGCTCTGCAAAGGCCTCGTGTAGTAACTGCGGTGTCATGGTGCGTGTATCTAAGGCTCTAATGTGATTTCTTCAATTGTTAACACAAATCTATAGGAGTGGACCACTGTGCTGAAAGCAATCACGGCTGCGAGCAACTGTGCCTAAATACTGACGTCTCCTATGTCTGTCAGTGCTCTGAAGGATTTGTCATCAATGAGGACCTAAAAACCTGCTCACGTAAGTCTTGTGAGAACCCCCTTGATCTCAGCTCACCTAGGAAAGGTTTCTGTTTTCTTTCAGGGAAGAGGACACACCTTTTAATTTATTCTTACAGACTGCATTTTGATAACACTTCAAGCATGATTTGAAAGCAGAAACAGACAGAAAAGGACTTAGGAAAGGATATTTGTCAAGATAACTGTAAATCCTCACATATTCAGAAAAGTTTTGGAGGATCTGTTCTTCCCCACATGTTGAGGACAGCTTTTCATTCACAAGACAAACGTGTCTGACTGACAGGTCATCTTGACAGCAGAGCCCCAGCTTACCTGGGGCAGGAGGAGAAGTGAGAGTCCCACACTGAGCTTTACATTTTGCATGGAAACCCTCAATAAGTGAAATAAAGTTTTCCTGACAGCTCTCCACACTTTATAAATCTAATCGTGGAGAACACGTGGATAACACTGCAGTTTCACGAATAGACAAATTGCCTCCTTCACTGGAAAAATAATATATAGAAAGGGCCAGGAAAAGAGGAATGTGAATGCATTTTGCCTGTTGACTTTTCCTGGACTTCTTTGATGAGAGAGTTTTGGCTACATTTTCTACAGAGTTTGGAGATATGTTATTTTTCAAGCTTGTTGAGTGTTGGAGACACTCCAGAGCTTGCTCCTTTTCTTGCACTCAGGCAACACAGCTTTAACAGAAGTCAAACTGCAAACGCTCCGTCAAAAATTATCTACGGAGAAGTGAGACAGATCAGCAAAGACAATTTGTCTTTGTTTTTAACCTTGTCTTTGCCCCCATACTAACCTTTTTAGCCCCATCCAATATCTTCACAGACTTCTGTCTGCCACTGCAGCTCTCTGGAGAGGGGCAGACAGTAATGCAAAAGCAGAACTAGTGTCCATCTAGTCTAGTTCTAGACAGCGATAGGTTCTACTAGAAACGCTTTAGACATTTATCTAAAAGAACCACTGGAAATTTAGAAAGAGCGAAACTATGGAGTTTTATCAGCTTGCAAATGGAAAGTCTCTCTTCCTTTGTAGTAAAAAGAGGTGTTTTTTTCACTCTTGAGTTATTTTCCTTCAGGCCATACTGTGCTGTGGTTTTTGGAATCCCTATATGCAATGAAACTCAGCCCTTTTGAATAGCTCCTCTTCTTGCCAGCATACACGTCTTCTTATATATATTTAGGAAAGAGATTTGTCCTATTCCTGAGCTACAGATGAGTTGTTGAAACCTCATGGAGTATCATGAAAAGAGTTTTGGCACTTGGATTTCCTGAATGAGCAGTTGAATGGAAGGGATAAGGGTTTAACATATACCATTGCTAATGGGAAAACACCTGGGAATTACAGTTCTGGTGTCATATACCCAGGCACAAGTATCTTAAGAGAGCTGTGGGAACACCTGAATGGTAAACAGATTTTCACTCTGACAACTAATTACAAAAAAATGAGTGGCGCTGTGTATGTAGCCAATAGACAGTAGCAAGTGCTGCCTGCAGGGTCCCAAGGGTCCAATGTCTTTATATTACAGAGAAGAAACACGTAGGAAATTTCAGATGAAAACTGGACCATATTTGACAGCACTTGTAATTTTCAGTTCTTTGCAAAGGCTTAAATAGCCTAAGCCAAAGCTCACTGAGGTCCCTGCGAGGTTTTCTGTTTGCTGCCACACACAGCAGCTGGATCAGGCACACAAGTGAGTTCTGGGGGCTGCCACCTTCACACGGGGCCATATAGAGACTGTACTTAAAGAAGAATGTTCACAAGGTGGCTTTTCTGTCTTTGCCACTGTTTTACGTAAAATCATTGCTGAAGTGTTTTGGTTTGCTTTGTTTTTTAAATTCAACGTGTAAGTACTGAGACGTGGGCTCTGTTGAGCTATGCTAAGCATAGGAAAGTATGATTTTTCAACTCTGCTTAAAGCAGCCAGTAGAAAGTACACCACGAGGCCCTCTTACATTTTATTGAAGCTATATGTATATTGTCAGACAAGGAACTGGATTATTGTTTAAGCAGTTCAATGTATTTATATTTACTTGCTTATTTACCATTCAAATGCTAGAGATGAAAGATAATTGATTCATTATTTGTTTCATTTTTTTAATAACTTCAATTGCTCCTGCAGGAGTGGATTATTGTGCTCTGAGTGATCATGGCTGTGAACATTTGTGTGTAAATGGCGACAGATCTTATACTTGTCAGTGTTTTGAAGGATACAGGCTTCGTAACGACGGGAAAACATGTAAACGTAAGTTATTATTCAGCAACTGAGAGTTAGATTTTTATTACACGCTCAGAAGAAATCTGTAAGGTAGGATTTGATTGCCTAAATGTTGCTGTCCAGTGTCATTTTAAATGCTTGAGGATTCCAAAAGTTTCCCCTTTGGTGTGATATTTGCCAGAAGTACGTCAGTATCTTGGATATGCTAAGATATCTAAAGTGATACTGGATGCATACTTTTAGGCATCTGAATCACACCCTAAATGTCTGTGCTATTTAAAAAGTAGCCCTGAAATCTGACTGTTGTAAATACAAAACTGTTTTAGTCTGACTTACATCCTTACATGGGACAATAGTAAATTTCTTCTGAAAACAAAGCAAAAATATATAATGTTTTTAAACTCCTATACAGCATGAAGCTTGCAATGTTATTAATGGAAAGTTCATTTTGCCCAGCATGGGACAAGGATGATTGCAAAAGAGATACTGTAATTGCATTATGTTATGCAATGATGAGTGGTGGATATCAAGAAAAAATTCATTGCAAATTTTTCTCCATTTCCATAGCTTTGATCACTAAGCATTTAAAGAAGAATCATGGATAAGTCTCTGAAAACACACAGGCATTAGGTATTTTGTAACTGTAATCCAAATAATATCCATAGATCTCATCAGTTGGTTGTTAAAAAACATTTACAGAAAAAAAAACATAAAGTCATCCAGACTTTACCATGACAAATGAAAAGCTCCTTATTCTCAGTTTGTGTATCACAACCACACCCTACTTTGTTATTCCATGGAAGCAGAGGCAAATTCTGCTTGTGTCAAAAAGCAGTGACACTCTAAAAGCAAGTGAAATGTTCTGTCCATGCAGAAGTCCAGAGGGATCTAGATAGATTGGAGCACTGGGCTATGACTAATGGGATGAAATTTAACAAGTCAAAATGCTGGATTCTGCACCTGGGATGGAGTAACACAGGGCAAAAGTATAATTTGGGAGAGGAATGTCTGGAAAGCAGCCGTGCAGGAAGGGGTCTGGGGGTGCTGGTTAACAGCAGGCTCAGTAGGAGCCAGCCTATGGCTATGGAGCCTATGGCCCTGGCAGCCAAGAGGGCAAACATCATCCTGGGGTGCATCAGTCACAGTGTAACCGGCCCGTCAAAAGAGGTGATTGTCCTGCTGTATTCAGCGTTGGTGTGGCCTCACCTTGAGCACTGTGTGCAGTTCTGGGTCCCACAATTGAAGAAGGATGTGAAGGTCCTTGAACGTGTCCAGAGAAGGGCAACAAATCTGGAGAAAGGGTGGCTGGAAGGAATGTCCCATAAGGAGCGGCTAAGGACTTGGGGCTTGTCTAGTTTGGAGAAAAGGAGGCTGAGGGGTGATGTTATTGCTCTCTCCAGCTTCCTGAGGAGGGGAAGTGGAGAGGGAGGTGCTGATCTCTTCTCCCTGGGTTCCAGTGACAGGACGCATGGGAATGGTTCTACGCTGCTCCAGGGGAGGTTTATACTGGACATTAGGAAGCATTTCTTTACTCAGAGGGTGGTCAATCACTGGAACGGGCTTCCTAGAGGGGTGGTCAATGCCCTGAGCCTGTCAGCATTTAAGAGGCATTTAGTCAGTGCACTTAATTGACTGTCAGCCCTGAATTGGTCAAGCAGTTGACTAGAGGACCATTGTACATCACTTCCAACTCAAATAGTCTATTCTATTCTAAGTCCTTGCAGGAAAATAAACGGTGTGGGGAAAAAAGTGAAAGCAAGATGTTAGTTTATCTAACATTAATTAATAGATTTTTTAAATTTTATTTTATTTATTTTGAAAATTGAATTGTATCTAAATTCTGTATCAGAAAGCCCCACTGCTTGCCCAATTATAGCTGGCAATTTTCCAGAATTTCGCAGCAGGATCATATAATTTGTCTTTCTTGCTAACCTTAAACACTACATACATGAAACTTTTGTAATTCTACTTTACAGAAAAGTGACAAAAACCTTCTGAACTTAAGCACAGAGAAAAAAAAAAAGTATAAATAGTTCAGTTTTGAGCAGGTGCATTACTGAAGGTAAAAAGATGATGGTAGAAATATCTGTTTCTCACCAGAAAGTTTACCTGAAATGTGGATGTGGGATTTAGGTACTTTTTGAATTCCCAGTGGGTCGCTAATCTGTGTGCACACGTGAAATTCCACAAACTCTAGAACTGGAACAGTGCACTTTTCCTTAATAGTAAGGTTGTAAAATTAGCAGGACAAAGATGTACCTTTTTGTTGCAACAGAAAAAAAGACAGCAGATGCTATAAATGATTAGGAGGATTGAGTCCAGTACACTAGCAAGGAAAAGAACATTCAGTATCTGGGAACTGTGAGACTTTGAACATCTTGCCCTTAACTAACACAATTTTTTATCTATTAAATTATTCCCAGGTAAAAACATCTGCAAATCAGTCAACCATGGCTGTGAGCACGTTTGTGTTAGTGCTGACAATTCCTACATCTGCAAGTGTCGTGAGGGATTCGTATTGAGAGAAGATGGCAAGACGTGCAGAAGTGAGTGACCGGTATCTATTGAACATTTTTGCATGTGCATCAGGCAAGGAAATAAAGGTTTTTTTTCAATTCCTACTGGAAAAAAAAAAAAAAATCCTTCTTTTGGTATCTAAATTTTTTTAACATGTTTTCATTCAAAACCTGTATTTATATAAATCATTTCCAGAACGGGACATCTGCAAATCAGTCAATCACGGCTGTGAGCATATTTGTGTTAACAAAGATGACTCGTATGTTTGCAAGTGTCATGAGGGTTTTCTGCTGAGAGAAGATGGAAAAACATGCAGAAGTAAGTACTGTAATAATTAGTCACAGTCTTCTATCGACAGCATGTAGATTTGTGGAAGTTTTCTAACAAATTCAACAACAGTTTAGTGTTATAAGAGTAGTATTATTATACCTTCCTGAAGCTTGTAAGAGACTCTGTGGAGAGAAATAGTCTATTTTAATAGCCAAAGTGATACAACTGGGGACAAAAAAGACTCACAATTTTTCATGTACCAAGAATTAGAAGTGTTTGCTGCCGAAATTTTTGCCCATTTCTTCCTGTGATATCAGTAGACCTAATAAAAGCTATTACTTCTCCCTGTATGATACATTCGCTGTAGGTGTGCTTTAACCAAATATCATCAACTGTTCCCAGATAAAGACATTTGCAGTTCAGTCGACCATGGCTGTGAACATGTTTGTGTTAATGCTGATGAGTCATACATCTGCCAGTGTTATGACGGATTTGCACTAAGGGAAGATGGAAGAACATGTAGAAGTAAGTATTCTTATGTTTAATAGAAGATTTCCTTTCTAATCCATGCATTTATAGACATGTTTTAAATACTGGCAACCTTATTTTTTTCCCAGATAAAGATGTTTGCAATTCTATTGACCATGGCTGTGAGCATGTTTGCGTGAATACTGATAGTTCATACCTTTGCCAGTGCTATGAGGGTTTTATCTTGAGGGAAGATAAGAAAACTTGTAAAAGTAAGTTATTTTATTTTTCTATATTTTTTGCACTCAGAGGTCTACTGAAGAAACATACCATGTGAGAAGTAGGTCTTCTTACAGGTGATTTTGCCTGACAAAAAGGAGGATAGATTCTTTATTTAGTAGGAGCTTATTACTTCTTTCTAGTCGTTAAAGTTTTGGAAATATTCTCATTCATCAAACTGTAGTAAATAAAATCTAAATTATTCCTAGATAAGGACATCTGCAAATCAGTCAGTCATGGCTGTGAACATCTTTGTGTTAATAATGACGATTCATACGCTTGCCAGTGCCATGATGGATTTGTACTAAGGCAAGATGGGAAAACATGCCGAAGTAAGTAGCTTATGAATAAAAGAAGAAATTTCATTTTCTTTTTATTAGGGCATTATTCACTGATTCATAGTGTTCTGAACTGAATATTGTTCTCTATAGATCATAAGACTTCTATGAATTAATTATTGCTTAAACTAAAAATACATTTCAGAAAATCAGCCAGTTTTAAGTTTTGAATGAGGCTTTTAAATTGTGAACTTCATTTCTAGATGAAGTATGTTGGGTTTTAATCTTGAGCATAGAACATTGCAGCATTTTACTTTGGTGGGTTGAATTTCTAATTGCCAGTGTGTTCTGTGTATATTCATTCAGATCATGACTTAACCTGTTCCTTAACTTAACCTTTTAGTTCTTTTGTAAATGATAAGCAGATGAAACCACTCCAGCTTCTTTCTATGTTTTCTAATCTCTTCGTAAGTATTGCTCCCCTAAAATCTCTGCTATTTATCAACATCCTTGTGGAAAATAGGAGACACAGCAGTGTCCAGGGTAGAGGAACTATTACCCACCTAATTCTTATTTGAATCTACCTATCTTTTATACATATATATATATATATAAATCCTTTTTTTTTAAAATCTGTGGGGTTTTTATGACCAAAGGTAGCATTAGTCTGTAACCAAAATACTAGTGCTAGCACTCGTGTTCGGTTATCTACCATGATGATAAGCTATTTATGACTCTCAGTCACACAGGTGTCCCCCATCCTGTAAGTACAGCTTTCATTCTCTGTTTCTAAATGTGTAGGCTTAATTCTGGCTATTTTAAAATACAAATTATTAGCTGTTATCCAGCTTGCAAAAAGATTCGTGTCTCTTTATATTAGCAGCTGCTGTATTCTGGAGTAAGCTACAAACTTTGTCAATGATTATTTTGTATTTTCTTTCGGGTTGTTCACAAAAATGTTAAGTAGTAGAGGAGCAAGGCAAATTCGTCTAAAGCAAGCCACTTCATGATACCCCATTGACCATTTATTCTGAAGACCTCTTTAGCCAATATTAATCCATATAATATTTGTTCTGTAGTCTGCTTTCTTAATCAAAAGAAATAGCAAGACTACTGCTTTACTGAATGCTCCATTATATGAATAGGATGAACTTGATGAACCAGCCTCATAATCAATTAAAAAAGATGTTTATTTAGTTTCCCGTGATTTATTTTTCCTTAACGCCAAGTTGATTGATATTCTCTTTTCTTTGATTTTACTCTAAATCAAGTTCCACATTACCTGTTTCATTACTTTATTGCAGATCAATGTCAAGCTGACAGGCTTACAATGAACTACTCATCCTTTTCAAACAGTATTATTTTTTCAGTGTGTGTGCATACCATGGGGATGGAGACAGCTTAGTGTTTTGGGGCTTCCCTAGAGTTCTATAAGATACTGAAAAATAACACTAAGCATCCAAGGTGTTCTTCAGCCAGGCCTTTTACAACTCTTTGCTGCAAGTTATCTGGAGTTATGGATTTTAAAAAGTGTGTGTTCAGTAGGGGACCTCCTCTGGGACCTACTTCTCAGCTCTTCACTCCAACAATATTATCAGTAGCCTGTTTCATAAGTTCAGATCTAAGTACACTAATTATTTTTAACATTTCTGCATTAAGACTGTGAATTCTACCATTTCTATCTATTAATCTATTAATTAACAATACATTGTTAGAATGCTTTTTGTTCCTAATAGTCTTTAAATAACTAACTTACTCATACTATGCTTTATTTTGTTGGCCATGCACCTCCTTATCTTTTTTCTTATTATTTCAGTGTTTTCAAATTCCTATTTTTATGTTCAGTAAATGCTGTGAATGTTCCTTTCTTTCAATCATTATTCAAATCTTATAGCTGTTTACAGTTTCAATTTCTAGATGGGGTTGTTTTTTTAACTACTCTGGCATTCTTTTTAGATTATGAGACTACATTTTTGGGGGGTATCTAATAAAATAACCTTAAATAGTACTATCATTCACTTCTTTTGTTATTTTTTGTATTATTTCCACCCATCCCAAAATACTCTGGCTTATATTTGCTTTTAGCTATGTAAAATTCATCCCTTAGAAGTAATAGCTATGTCTGCTGCTGGTTTGTATTTGATTCTTTTTATAAACAACAAATGTTTATGAGCTGCACACAGCTGTGTACAAGCAGATGCTAATTTATACTAAATGATAATTTCTTCTTTATCTGCTATAATGGGATCTAGTTTAGATTGCTATGTCTTAAATGTAATGCTTGTTGAGTTAGAAGATTGTCCTCTGTAATAGTTTTTGAAATTTTTATATTGGCAGTGTGAGACCTCAAGGTAATTTGGCGCAGACAGAAGTTCTTGTAAAAATATGCTTTTCTTCCCTACACATGAAACCTAAGTATTTTGCTGAAGAGTCACTCTGAACTTGGCTGTCAGTGCTGTTCTACTTTCTGGGCAGAGGTAGTTCTCCATTAGCAATTGAGAATATTTTCTTTTGTGTTGCAGTGAAAAAGAAACAGGGAATGCTGATAGATGTCTCCACGTCTGTGCTTTCTCCCCACCTACCCTTCTTGAAGAGGTTTTAACCAACTGGTTTTATCATTGCAGTCATACCAATCCTCCCATCAATTTTCAGCAATACCAGTTCAATTTTATTTATTCTCTTAAATGAGTAGTTCCTATTCTTCTGGGCTTTGTTTATGCAGACCCTTGGCATTGATGTAAGGAGGTTAAAGAATTATTTTACTTCATGTCCTGTGGTGTTTTACTTACTTTTGGTTTTAGCAGCATGAATTTGTGCTAAATGAGGGTACTAAATTATTGCCTCCTTTCATTCTTACTCCTCTTAATGTAAACTCCTCCTTAATCTAGTCAGATTAGTCCTAAAATGATTTATTGTCAGTGGGAGGCCATCCAAACCATGAAATTCTTTCTGCTCAGATGGTAAGGAACTCATGCTCTGTGGAAGCTAAGCTGTCTGTCATTTCACTAGCCAGAGATTTGCTTTCAGTTTGCAGGCTTCCATCTTTCTTTGCCTCTGGGATTACCCCTACAGCCTTTGTATTTATAAAAAAAAAAAATTTAACTAGCAAACCACATTAAATATTATCTAACTATTCCCAGGCAAGGATATTTGCAAATCAGTCAACCATGGCTGTGAACATGCTTGCGTTAATGCTGGTGATTCATTTGTTTGTAAGTGTCGGGAGGGATTCCTTTTAAGAGAAGATGGAAAAACATGCAAAAGTAAGTAGTCTGACATTTATCAGCATACTTTTTATCTGTGGCTTATGCTTGTGTAGAAATGCATTAACCGGCAAGAGCTGTCATCTGTTTTCAGATAAAGATCTTTGCAAATCAGTCAACCATGGCTGCGAACATGTTTGTGTTAATACCGATGATTCGTATATCTGCAAATGCCATGATGGGTTCCTACTGAGAGAAGATGGGAAAACCTGCAGAAGTAAGTAGCATGAGACCTTAATTTGTTGAATTACACATATAATCGAGGCCTCTGCTGATATATGTTGACTACCAACTCCTCGGTCTGCAGACAAGGATGTTTGCAATTCAGTCAGCCATGGCTGTGAACAACTTTGTGTGAATACTGAAGATTCCTACATCTGCAAGTGTCGTGAAAAATTCATACTGAAGGAAGATGGAAAGACATGTAGATGTGAGTAGCCTGAGATATAAAAGTATGTTTTTATTTGAGTATGTATGTATGTATTTATTTTCAAGTTGAGCCACAACTTTTAAGTGTTGTGGCTGTGAGTGTTTGCACACGTGTTATGTTTGTGATTTCCAACTATTTGAGTTGGCTAATAAAATATATTATCTCTCCCTAACGAACCTCACCTCACAAACTCCATCCACTCTTCTCAGATAAAGATGTTTGCAACTCAGTTGACCACGGCTGTGAACATATCTGTGTTAATACTGATGATTCCTATATCTGCAAGTGTCATGAGGACTTCATACTGAGGGAAGATGGGAAAACTTGTAGGAGTAAGTCATTTAATCTCTGTTTTGTACTTCCTGGTCTTTTAATAAAGCACACTATGCAACAGTAGTGTGTTAATGGTGTCCTTAATATAGAACCAGCTCCATGGAAGGTGAGCTCCTTTATGACAGATTATTGCCATTATTTTTACATTTTGTGAAAGTTCTTTACCTAGCTAACTGTGCTAAATATAATTTTCATTATTCCAAGGTAAAAATATCTGCAAAACAGTCAGCCATGGTTGTGAGCATGTCTGTGTTCCAACTGGCGATTCATACACCTGTCAGTGTCACGAGGGATTTATATTGCGGCGAGACAGGAAAACATGCAGGAGTGAGTAGCTGAAACTTTTATGGGGAATATATATTTTCAGTCATAAAAGACTTAATTTCACTCAAAGTTTGTTCATGGCAGTTCTGCATTTGAGAAATGGTCTAATAAGGAAATTCTCTTAACAATTCTCAGATAAAGACCTGTGTAAATCCATTGACCATGGATGTGAACATGTGTGCATTAGTAATAACAATTCATACAGCTGTCAGTGCCACGAGGGTTTTGTCCTGCGACAAGATGGGAAAACATGTCGAAGTAAGTAACTCAGTATGTCTGTCAGCCACTCTTCTCCAGCATTGCTACAGAAACCAACAAAGATGTTATACTTCTTTGTCATACATTCTTCAAATATCGTGTTTGGAGTCTTTGAATTTATAAATATGTTAAATAGAATACACATAAACGTCTCATTTTTTTTCTAGATAAAGATGTCTGCAAATCAGTTGCCCATGGTTGTGAACATACTTGTGTTAATAATGACGATTCATACATCTGCAAATGCCAGGAGGGATATGTACTAAAAGAGGATCAGAAAACGTGCAGGCGTAAGTAAATTTTATTTAGAAAGCATTTGTTTCTTTGATTTCAAAAATTACTTGACCAAGTAATTACTTGAGTCAAGTATCTCACTTCAAAAATTATATAATATTTGGAAGCCCGAAGCCTATGTGAGTGTGATGGAAAATGTCTTGAACAATTAACTTGATGCTCTTGTAAGCAAGAAACAATTGCAACAAATTGGAACAGTTGTTTTGGTATAGCTTCAAGTACGATGATAATAATATAATAATAATTCTCTCCAAACCTCAGGAAAAAAGCCAAAGGGAAATCTTATTACCAAAGAATGTGCACTTTAATCAGGTTCATATACTGTGGAGCTTTTATCTTTATATACTCCATTTGAAAATACTGTTAATTCTGTTTGCTTATCTTCTAACATGACATGCTGAGAACATGACATGCATTTATTTCATCACCCCTTAATACTTGAAGGAGAAATTCTTCTGCTGGAACTCAGTAAAAACATTTATTCTGCAAAAATGGAAGCCTTAGTTGGGGAGACTGTTATTACCAAAAGAATGGTAGCATGTTCGTGGCTGATCTCAGTCCTAACTAAAACCATTCACCATGACCTGCTGCCCTTCTTGACTTAGGCAATGATATTGAGGTGATTGTAATACTCATATTCATTGCATTTCCCTTGCCTTCATATGGGTGAGACAGCTTTTCCTCAAATGACTGCAGAAAGGAATTCTTGGACAGCAGTTTTAAAACAGAACTATTGTCTAAAAAGAAAAGCCCAAGCTTTAAAGCTAAAAATTCCTTATTCCTACACTGACTTGGTAACAGACATCTTCAGTAATTTCTGCTGCATAATTCTCTCTTGTGTAGTGCTTACAGCATTCTAACTCTACAGATATCAGAGGTGAGTGGAGGTAAAAGATCATTTGGTCCAGACTAAGATGCAAATCTTACATTCCTCAGTGTGGCAAATTCTCCCTGGAAGTTACATTGATCAAATAGGAGCTGAGCATCTCTGCAGCCAGCCCTTTGCACAAAACATATTAGTCTGTGCCCGCTGGAGGCAATTGCTTTCCAGAATAAAAAAATGCCTGGCAGAACCAGTCTGCATCATCAAAGACATTCTTCAGTCCCTAAATTCCCTAACCTTGTCATGGATGCACAGGGCCTACAAACTTGCTTTGACATTTGCATGTGCACTTGCCAAAAAGTGTAAGGACACCAAATTTGTCCGTCTCCTGACAAACTCCCGGCTTTAATGGGTTGTCGTGGTTCAACCCCCGTGGGCAGAAAGGACCACGCAGCCGCTTGCTCACTCCTGCCTGTTGGGATCAAGGAGAGAATCAGAAAAGTAAAAGTGAGAAAACTCATGGGTTGAGATAAGCAAAGACACTTATATCAACAGTTCTGATCCACGTTTAGCAGCTAGGCACATTTCTAGCATTTACTCTCACCTATAGTTTTTTAGATGGTTTTGTGCCCCTGTAGGTTTAAATTTGTGCTATAAAAACATGTGCATTGTCTGAATTTCATCTGCAGACTTGAACCTCATGCTAAGCTCTAGGGCAGGCTACCTGACCCTTCTCTTCTCACTCAAAAACTCAAAACAATTGGCTGATTGTTGCTGTATTTTTAAGAGTTGTAGCATTCTGTAAAGTAGTATGTCTCGGTAAGTATTCACTGTAGTTATATTTTTGTTAAACCCTTGGTAATAGGCACACTGTTAGATTTTGGTATAGACCGTACACAACATCTTTAGACGAACTGGCAAAGTTGGATGAGCCAGGAACAAGGTACTCTAGATGATCTCTGAGTTTATCCAGTCCCTTTTTCAGCTGTGTGGAGTTTTTTCATGATGTGGACACTCTGCTGCTCATTTCACAGTATGCACTGATGGCCCACTTGACCTGGTGTTTGTGATTGATGGATCAAAAAGTCTCGGAGAGGATAACTTTGAAATTGTGAAAGAATTTGTCTCGGGAGTCTTGGATTCACTGGAGATTTCACCCAAAGCTGCTCGTGTTGGTTTGCTTCAGTATTCCACTGAAGTTCGCACAGAGTTTACGTTAAGGCAGTTCAGCTCAGCCAAAGACATGAAGAAAGCTGTGTCGCAAATGAAATATATGGGGCGAGGTTCCATGACAGGACTGGCTCTGAAGCAAATGTTTGAGAGAAGCTTCACAGAAGCTGAGGGAGCAAGACCATTTTCAGCAAACGTCCCTCGAATCTCCATTGTGTTTACGGATGGACGAGCCCAAGATGAAGTCTCTGAGTGGGCTGCTAGAGCAAAGCGAAATGGTAAGTGGAGATGTTTTTGACTCATTCTAAAAGGCAAATATTGTTAGAAATAAGAGGTGGTGATAGTATGGAAGTACCAATGTATGTGCTAATCAAGAGAGCGTTTGCCATAGCAGTCTGGCGAGTACAGTGACCACTGTAGCAGCACATCAGACCTTTGGTGTTCACAGGAGTCTGCTAGAAGGCATGATGTCATCCCTAGTGCAGGACCCATGATGAGTGTCTCACCACTGGGGTTCCATGCCATCCACGGGGCACTACCTGAGGTACCACCCACCTGGGATGCCGTGCAGTCCCCTAACAGACCCACTAAGGGTAGACATTTGACACAGAGCTTTAGGAACACTGGGAACTTCATCAAAAATTTTAAGAAAGCAATTAAAAAAACCCCCAACTTGCATCTTCAAAATATAGCAGTCTATCCTCCTGAGAAATACTACGGTAATAATTGGTTGTGTTATATTTTATTTACATATATTTTGTATTTTTAGCCAATTTTATAGTGCGGATGGTGTTCTGGAAGAAAGATGGGTCTTCTTTACAAAAGGATATAGCTGTAGTGGTGTCTGTCTTTCTGTTTCTATGTGCCTTATCAGATGATATGCTGAAATGTAACTGAAAATTGGTGATTTTTAATTTAGAATATGTCTGGGCAGAAATCCATCTTCTGGCACACCTGTACCAGAAATCAGAAACTTTTCAGTTGTTTCGCAGTCAACTGAAAATTTTCAAAACTTTCCAAGAAAACGTAGGATCCCTTTTTTCATTGCAAAACATTTTCTGTTTTATGAGAAAATGCTTTAAGAACCATGGCTTATATCCCACCAAACGGAGAAAACAGCCATACTTTAGAAGATGTTGCTTCTTTCTGTTCTTTTACTGACTTAATGATTAGTGTAGCATTGGTCAGGACTGATACCTCTCCGTAAGGAGAAAAGGGAAAAATCTCCAAGCATATGAGACAACCATTGTAATGTTGCCATTACAATGAGATAAAAACAAACTGTTTTTTAAAATTTTAAAAACAAAACTGAAGATGTATACATTAACTAGTGAGATCTGGGAAAGTACATGGAGGATTTACAGGACTGAAGAAGGAAAGAACTAGAAGGCAGCTTTCCTTACTTGCTGAATGAAGCCTCAGCTCCAGCCTGCTTCCACTGAGATGTGTAACACTACAAGCCAAATCCATCCCCTGTGTAACTGCAGCGTAGGCAACGCAGTAATGCTGAATATGAAATTGGCCTTGAATGTTTTATCACTGATATCTCCAAGTCTTTAAAAAGTGACAGCCCTCAGCATGACTGGTCCATTCATGAAACTGAATCAGCTTTTGGTGAATGTTTTTACTTTCCTGGCTAAAGTGCAATGGTAGGCAGATTCATGACAAAAAGTAAGGAAGTGCTTACGTTAAATGTTGGAAAATGCATATTTTGTGATGTTATCAGATGCAGGATTATTCAGCAAAAAGGTTAAAGTTGCAATTCAGTGTGTGTAGCTGTTATTACCTCATGACGATAAAGCATTATCAAAACTCCTCATCCTGTTCTATCTGAAATCAACCGGCTGAGACAGTAGCTGCTGCTCTTGAATTTTTTAAGAGAGCTTGAAATACTATGAAGCTCATAGTTGTATTGTGAATCAGAAAGTCAGTAATAGTTCTGGACACTTTTTAAGGCAGACCTGACATAAAGNTGAATCAGAAAGTCAGTAATAGTTCTGGACACTTTTTAAGGCAGACCTGACATAAAGAGAAATGTATCAGGTCATATGCTCACAAGAATTAAATAACAACTGCTGAAAAAGGCAATATTGCAGATCACTATGTTTTGTATTCTTTGCTTGTTTAAAATCTGCCTGGTGAGAGGGCTGCGAACCACTTGATCCTTCCCTGCTTTCAGAGGGAACAAAACTACAAATCCTCATTTACCTTCTCCCTAGCACCTCTGCTGAGGAAATGCTTGTCCCGAGCATTCCTGTTTAAGGCTCTTTCTCTCCTAGCCCCACAAATCATTGATTTTCCCCTGTTCTTTCCCTGGTAGGTCTGGGTGACTTTGCAGTGTCTCCCAGCCCACCAGTGTCCTTTAGAGTGCAAGAATCTCATCTCAGTGTGCTCTGAGGATTTCAATGAAACACTAAATATTCATATTTTTCTAAGAAAAATACTGCCATTTTTCAGGATTCTGCTCTATTTTCTAATATATAATAGGTCTTCCCATCAACCCAGTAATTAGCTGTATTGCACACACCCTATATATACAGAGACATACAAACACTGTTTTGCAGTGATCTTTCTGGGTTCATTTACTATCAGTAGTGGCCAGGCAACCATCATCTCTTTAACTTAAAAACTGTTAAATTACAGCCAAGTAGAGAGTTTCTGCACATTCTCAAAACCTAATGCATATTAAGCATACAGATTTTTGAAGTTACAGAGCATATATATTTCTTGTGCTCTCCCTTTCTCTCTCTTGACTAATGCTCATATTTTCCTTTCATGGTGGAGCAAGGGTTTAGAACTGCTGATGTAATAATTACGTGCAATTTCTTTTGAATCTAGGTATAATTATCTATGCCATTGGAATAGGAAAAGCAATTGAGGAGGAGCTGCTGGAAATTGCTTCTGAGCCATCATATAAACATCTCTTTTATGCTGAGGATTTCACAGCTATGGAGGACATAAGTGAAGAGCTAAGAGCCCGAATCTGTGAAGGTAACAGTATTCTACTTTCATTGAGATAGAAGAGGAATGAATGCTTATAGATTTTTTGCAGGCCTAAAAGAATAACTAGTGTCATACCATAAGTCATAGATCATTGGTGTCAGGTATTGCAAGGCATAAGTCACTCACGGTAATTTTTCTGCCCTTTAATATGTGAGGAATATATACCCCTAATCTATCACCACCTAAAGGTATGTAATAATTGTCTTTCCTTTATTTTCATAAAGGTTGCATAAAATGTACACTTCTGTGCCCGGAAGAAAAAATTGCTCCCTCCCCTTTCTTTTTCAACAGTTAAGTCAGCCACACACCAAACCCCACCCTGCCAAAGGAGCATGATCTACTTCATTAGGAATGTGGGAAAATAATCAGGGATTTTTAATGTCTTAATGAGAATAAAAAATTACTTTTTAAGACCAGTGGCAAAAACCTAAACCACAGCAAACAAATCATCAAGAGCTGTTGTACATATTTATAGATGGCTAAAAATAGTTCCCTGAACATACATTCACAGCTACAAAGAGTGGATCTCAGTTATGCATAAGCTCCAAGTTTTGCTCCACAGAAGTGGAAGGTTTGTTCCAGAAAGCACCCTTCCTCACTCTGGCACAAGCAGCCTCTATATAGACATTCCCAGTTGAAGTTCTGAAAGGGGACGGGGGAACGTGAGCTGGGATGAAAGCTGTGTTCAGCCAGAGAGAGGACAGTAAGTCTCTCCCACTCACACGTTCTCAGGACTCACTATTATTTGTACGTTCAGATTGGTACCTGAAGTAAAATTCAGAAGCATCACTGTGAATAAATAGTCATAGCACTAGAATTGCGCAAGATGATTTCGTTTTCAATAGCTTCTATTTGGTTGTTTTTCTTAGAATTAAATGCCAACAGGTTTTATTTTCTTCTTAAATGATACTGTGTAAAATTGCCTGGCAAACAGCAGCGCAATTCCTCATACAGATGTCAAGGAAGAATCTGAAAAAAAAAAAAAAAGAATCTGAGAATGATTTCTAGCTTGTATATTCTTTGTGATTCAGTTCTGAGAAGTCCTAGTTCCATCTTTCTGAAATTCAAAATACTATGATAACGTGAAACTAAGTCTGTTAAATTAACCTTCTTATTAGGCAGATAATCTGCTGATGACAGCACGTCATCTTAAAAGCTTGGGGAGACGCCAAAGCCAAAACTATCTGGCAACCGGTGCAATAATTCTCACTCATTAGCAAACCCCAGAGCTCGGTGATGGAAATGCATCCCTCAGGTGCCCACAGCAGTGTTTAGCAACCATGATTTTCTGTTCTTTTAACCTGACTACTTACCATATGAAAAATAAGTCAATCCTGCCCCTTTGTGGCAGTTCCTGGACTACAGCACCAGTAAGTGGGCAGAGCTGGTGCCTCTCGGCTTCTGTCCTCCTCCTCCTCCTCTCTCACCGACAGGCAATGCCTCACACCTGTGAACTGAGGACTGACCCAGCCTTGTTTTTCTGGACACTCCAGGACTACCTATTGCTCATCGACTCGCTCCACCAGAAGTTCTGCCTCCAAACCTCTTAACACAAGCAGAAAATTCCTTTTTTTGTTTTTCCTCCTCTGTTTTGGTTTACAGCCTAAAGTATTTCCCTCCTTTGCAACAGCAGTAATTTCACTTTTACTCCAGACTTGGTCCTTAGCTGAGGACTTCTGAGGCTGCAGCCTATGAAGGCAGTGGGAGACCCTCTGAACTTCATGGATTCCACTGACAAAGCCTCTCACCCCCAGTCCCAGCTGTGGAGGGGCTGCATGTTTCCAAGTAAAGCAGGAGCCCTCCAAATCTCTTTTGGGGTAAGGTTTTTTCCTTTTATTCTGCAAGAAATCATCAGCCTTGTAGAATAGCTGCTACTCGCTATTAATTATTCTTGATGACTAGTAGGAAAAAAAAGAAGAAAACGGTGGTTTTCTCTTTTGCCTCTTATTGAGGGGAATTCAGTCAGAAATTCAGTCAGAAGGTTCCCATTCATTGCTTTGGTTAATGTTCATTTCTCATCTGACCAGGAGCACTAATGAGGCTACAGCAATGTCATATATAATACGCACTCATCACGATTGCCTCTTCACCCCTGTTCTGAGCATGTGTGTTATGGAAGCCTTTAATTACATGGTCACATACTATTTTTGTCACAAGCCCCCATTCCTGATCGGATGACAGTCCTCAGCAGCCTGCTGGTTAACATTCTGTTCTCCTTCCAAATTGTGGATCATTTGCACTGCTGCAAATAGTCAGCCACTGCTTTTGAAGAGACGCTTTTTTTGAAGAACACTTTCTCCCAGGCTTTTCCTAACAAAATACTTATGTTTTGTGGGAAAACAGAACACTAAAACAAAATACCCGACTTTAGCATTGTCCCCCAACAACTCTGAGTATTTTTGTTCACTGCACTGACTTCACCAAGGGACTCAGAGTGAGGGGTAGCAGCCTCTGTCGCTACTTGTCTGATTATGCACAGCTTCACAAAGGTGACAAGATCAGAAATCTTCACAACCAGTTTGGGAAGCCTGAAGAGGAGCTTCTGAAATGCCCAATTCCCATCTCCAACTGGAGACCTTCTGCCACGCTTCTACCAGTGTATCCATCAGTCTTCTTTCCTGTCTCCTCACATCTTAATCCTAATTACTTGTCTATACCAGCCCAGTGTCCAAAGCTCAGACTTTTCAGGTTAGTTCCTCTGCTCTTCCTAGACAGCCTCTAGACTTCTAGAGCAAGTCATTACCCAGGGTCAAACACTCAAGGTTCATCTACCCATTTCTTCCCTCCTACACTGGAAATCTCACCATCCTTGTTCCCAGGTGATCATTCTTCTGCTAGACTGCTCACCCAGTTTGTTTCATTCCTTACCTCATCACCTCATCCCACACCTCTCTGACCTGGACTCTTCTTCAAAGTCTGTGTTCTTTCCACCAGCTGGTTCCCACACAGACTTTTTGATATATATATACACATATCTGCCCACCAAACTCTGGTCTTCTTAACCAGCCACTCACCTCTGTTCATTCCCTGTTCCTCGTGCTCAGGCATTCCAGCCCCCACCCAGAGGGTCTCATCTCCTTCCCAGTGCACCTTAGCACAGCTGCATATTATTGTGCACCTGTCAAAATCCACTACACCAACAGACATGCCAAACCTGCACACCAAGAAACATCTTTCCCCTCCCTGCTGCATCTTCATGGCACATCAGGAGAGTCATCACCATCACCGTTTACCCTCACAGTCACTTTCAGTGAAGAAAGTCTGGGTATATTTGCTGGAAGGAGTCCCAGATGCTTCATCCACCCCCTGGCACAGTCGATCAAGTCACACGGTTGTTAAATGTATGTTCTTCAGCTCATCTGGGCCATTAAGGGCTCCGCAATTAATTGAAGGTGAAGCATTTATTTTCTAGAAAAGAACCAAAGCTGCCTCTGCGTCACCCTCTCGCGGCAAGCAAGGGGTACTGCACGGAACGACTCGAAGTGGTTATACCTACATATAAAACAATTTCCATTTCTCTCCAGCCACCCTTTGACTAAAAAGATGGGCATGTGGAGTCTGACAAATTCCTACATTTTAAAGCCCACGCTTCATGAATTAGAAACTTGTGTTTTTAACTGTAGTGCATCAAATAAACTCTACTGTGCCCTTCTTACCTGAACACTCCCAATTCCCTGATCAGTATTTTCTATTATAAAGTAGAAAATTGAAGGAGAGCAAGAAGTTTCTTCCTTCTCCAAGCAGTTTTTGTTCTTATTCATCCCAAAGGACTGATGGATGACAACGAAACGTGCAAGAATTTTCACTAAAGGACACAAAGTAGGTTGCTGTCATTTCCGATTGCTTCACTACTATTAATCTATTCCTAAAGCACTTCTGGGTTAGGAAGTTCCTCTGATAACCTGAGTTGAAGGGCGAGTCCTGGAGTTTCCATCAACAATGCTGGACCTCTTCTACACTGCACAGGTATGAGGCATTCTCCATGTGAATGAGACAGAAACACCGAGTTACTGGTAAAAAACATCTCCATTTCTAGGGAATGTGAACATTTTTACTGTGATCTCACTTCCTGCGGCAATTTCTTTCTACCAGCCTTGAGAGAGTCGGCTCACCAGCAGGATCCAGCATCTGGGAGGTTTCACAAGACTGGTCCACAGCCTTCAGGTTGGCTGTTTTAACTCAAGTGTTCTGCTGTCTCCCTGGATCATTACTAATTTGCCTCTTCATGCTGCCTTCTGTAGAGAATCCTAACAATTCCTCTACGAGGGAACCGTTTGTCCCATTCCCCTTCCCACCCACCCCCTAAGCCACCCTCCTTTCTGAAGTCAAACCTGCTTTGCACCAACAAAACTTGAGACGCGCTGTAACAAACGCACGGCCGCATGCTCCTTACACCATCCAAATGAATTACTTCATGGGGAAACTTGTATTTCAACACTCTGCTTGGTATTTTAAAGCATGTTCAGCTTTGAATCACTTGTGTTTCTCCCGGGAACCTTCACTACTCCCTTTCAGTTCTGCAACCTACAACTTAAATCCCCTGTACACAGTAAATACAGGCTAACGGCTCAGTTCCTTCACATCTTTGTATCCCTAGTCCTCCCCATGAATGATCCTCACTGCAATCAGTGAGATTACTCACTAATTAAGAACTGCATGTGAGTAGAAAAAAAATACCGTATAATTAAGTGAAGTGGGCTTGATTTTTAGACTTTTGGGGGGTTTCCTGCAGGACCTGAATCAACCACAATAGCCATCACAGATGTCATTGCCTGTCCCAATCTTGCAGTACACCACAAGTATCTTTTTGAAGACAGTCACACTCACTCAGCAAGAACAACAGGTAATCAGGTGACCTTTGTTTAGATTAATCCAGACTACTCTTTGAATATATAGGCCTAAGTGTCATGTGCTGTTTTACCGTATTTACAAAATCTGCCCCAGAGCATTCCTTTGGATGTTGCCCTGTTTTGAGAACAGGGAGCTCTATTACACCTGCTCTGCATTTACAAGTCCTTGTCATTTCCTCCCCCACCCCATTCCATTTATTCAGCATTTACTCTGTGCTTCACTGTTTCTCTTTTTCAGCAAAAGCTTCAAAAGATAAAGACCAGTGCAAATGTGAAAACCTTGTGACGTTCCAGAACTATGCAACCAATGAAGTACAAAGACTCACCCAACGATATATCCTTTCAGAATAACTGTTTTTCACGTATAAAACAAGGGGGGGCAGGTTAAGAGAAATGATAATTATCACACATCAAGTCTAAGCTGCATCCATAGCTCAGATCAGTTTACTATAATGAAAAGCTAAACTACTTAATAGATAATGTCATCTCCAAGAAGCAAGGCTTTAAGACTTGAAATCTGCCTCTCTTTCATAGAGGGGACTAAAATATCAGGATATTTAAGGATCTTAACTTTAATAATCCCTAACAGTAAACACCTTCAGGGACAGCAAAGAAAGGGCAGGGCAAATTCAAGACAAACACCGTTTGCTTTGAATTAATTCTTCAGATGGTACCAAAATAGCGTTTACTGGCCACAGGAGTCAGAATACAGGAGATGTTTCCTTCTGAACTGCCTGATGCAGTGAGTCATTTAAAACAATAATGCAAATGAAAAGGAATTTGGAGGACTAAGGTCTGATTAATTTTGCATAAACAAATATGCAAATAAAAATTGGCAAAGTGGAGATCAATAGCTTTTCACACACACACGTTTGTCTTTTCAATGAAGCTGTTAGTACAGTAGCTTCTACACTATCTGTAAGATCCACCAGGTGACTCAGGAGACAACAGCAGCAAATTGGCAATAAAACTTTCTGCAATATTTTGCATCATGCAGTATTTACACAGGAAATTCCTGTATTTTCTTCAGGAAAGCTGAAGCAAATAAATAGTTAAGACAACATCACATTTTCTATTTAAGTTTTGTAACTGTGTGCAAGATCAAGAAGCACTTACTTTCTGCACAGGAGAGTGCAGTGACACCAACAGCTCATACCAGTGTGCTTCTTAGACAAGAACAGCTTCAGCCTGAGGAACCTGTGGAGTTAACAGCCCACCCAGAGTCAGACTAACAGCCCTCAGTGGTTGTGACAGCAGGTGAGACCAAAGAGGACTTTTAACCTGATGCAAACCATTGCCTACCAGTTCAGACCTTACCTCCAGCTATTTTGTGTGACAGCAGCAGCCAGCCTCACTATGTATTGCAGCTTCCCAAGTGAATCCTTCATGGGTAGCTTAAGGAAACATGTTCTGATCACTCACTCATTTTAAATTATTCCATGCAAAGTAGAATCACTTCAAAAAGTGGGAGAAAGCCATCCCATCACTAAGGGTTTCAAATGCTCATCAGCATTTATACTGCTCTGAAGGGACTTCTCCAAAGTCTCCAGGTCATCTCCCACATCCTTTAGAGCATTATCCATGTTGCACGTGCAGTTCCAACCTAGATGCTGACAAGACAGACCACTTCGTTCCTCTTCAGCAGAAGCCTTAGCATCTTTACTGTCATCTCCTGTAGCTGGGTTATGAGGAACTTTGAGCTTACTCAGAATGAAAGAAAACAGGGCTTACCAACATGTGCTTTTTTACTTCACAAATTGAGCAGGCAACCCTGTGATTATTCTTGCTTAGAGTCGAAGGACTCCCGCTCTTGCTTCTTACCAGCACAGAGATGTATTCTTGTCATCAATACGATGAGGGGGGAGGGTAGAACATGGCTGTTCTGGCCAAACTCAGAGGCTGAATTCAATTTGCATGTCTACCCTAACCAATTTCTAACAGCCCCTTGTCAAAGATCCCACTTTTATATGCCCAGTTGTCCATTTTTCCTTGCGTAAGCCCTTAAAACATTGAAATCAAGACACTGGACTAACAAGCAAAGAGTGGAGCAAGTTAGTCCTTTTAGGGTGGGCCTTCAGTTCTCCCTTGATGCTAGGTCCCCTCTTCCTCTCATCCTCCCCTAGCTCCAGCCTTGAGAACACCACCTTGGAGAGGTGGTTAGGCAGACAGTGTGGATCAGACCTCCCTGCAGCAGACATGGCAGTGCTGTCAGCTGGAGGTGCTTATCAGGCCAGCGATGCCGTACACTGCTTTGCGTTGCTACAGCTGCTCACTTCTGGGGGAGCCAGCCCTAGGTCCCACAGAGCTTGCTGTGCTCTACTCCACATCTGGAAACCACTGGCTTGGTAAAAACAGCACCCTACACACACTGCCACAGGGCAGGAGCATAAGATCACGAGCAGATTTTCTTACTGCAGTCACGGAGCTCCAGACAGTTTTATCATCTACTGTTAGCTTACATCTAGTTTTCCACGTGATTAAGTGAAACATTTGTTAAACAGCATTAACTGGGATAAATAGTTAGCTTCTCCTTTAAAATAGAGAAAGATGGTGAGTTTTCAGAAGGACCAGCCTTTTTAATAAGCTGCAGCCTGAACTCCATGTCAAGGCGTGCTCATTAATAAATGGGGTTTCACACAGCTTTCTCAACTCAGGTGATCAAAGCAGAACAAGAAAATACAGGGGGATATTAGATCAGAAACTACTGGGAGTCAGAGAGTGACAAAGAGGAGAAACGAGCAATTTACAGACCACAGCAATCAGGCAGCTGACACTGTTCTTCTATTAACACATGCTATCAGGAGCTGTCTTTCCTTAACTTTTGTCTACTGGAAGAAATGACGAAGAGAATGGAAGACTTGGAAAACAGGCTAAAATACTGATCAAAATATACACTGTATATTTATACACACAAACTTGTCAGAGCTATTTTCTTAAACTGGTTTAAAGTAAAATTACAAATCCTTGTGTCCGAGACTGAAAGAGTATTTTGGATCCCTGTATCTATATACTATGTGTTCTGTCTTTCATTGATTGCAGATAAGAAATATTGAAAATTTTATATATATAAGCAATCTTGTAACTAGCAAAAATTCTAATTAAGCAGAACTAAATAACTGAAATAAGCTATGCAAAATAATAAAATGCTGTTATTTTTTTGAAGTGAAACCTCCATGTTTTAGAGTACTTTCAGGGTATGAATTTATTTGGCTTCCTTTTCTGTATTTCCCTCCTCCACTCACTCTGCTAGTATTTAAAGCACCCTATCTGTGTGGATAGCTCTACGTCTACATATGTATATAAAAACAGACTAAGTGGGACAGCATTCACAGCAATTAGGTTTCACTTACACTCTTCCAACAAGAGTTGACTACTGAAATCAGTTGGAAGTAAAAACAGAAGTTTATACATTTGTGTTGAAATTGTGAAAGTAAACAGGCAAGTGGGAAGTCTGATGGATTCTCAGGGTATCAGAATCCAAAGTTTCAAGTAGTTTTTCTCTTACTGCATCCAGACCATACAACTTCTCCCCACCATTCTTCAGTCAGCATTAAGCTATTCCCTAACTTTCCTGAATGCGACTAGTATTTTAATTATTAAATCATTCTTCAGGCAATACAACTAGCTGCACACCTGTTTGTCAAACACCAAGACACAAACCAAACCAGCAAATTGCTGCCAACCATTCTGGCCAACTGAAGTGCCTTCAAGTTTTCCTCCTTCCCCTTGGCAGCAACTGCACTTCACTGCTGACTTTCACACTACCAGCAGTATCTGAACTGTCTCCTGCACTCGTCCGTATCTGAGGCTTAATACGTAGAGACACCAGTGCTTCCTCCTTTGCTTTGACACAGACTGGTTTGCCTCTTTACTGTCTCCAAATGGGAATACACAATTTCACCCACTCTATACCAGCAGCAGTGGTTGCAGCCAAACTAGATTTAAGTGATCTCAGATAAGCTAATGAGTGTGTGTGGATACGTAACAGCAAGCTTTAAAAGGTACCTTATGCTTTGGCAAACAGAATGCAACCTCTGCAAGGATACTGGTACATACTCATTATCATCAGGTGTTTCTTTTACTGCATGTCAGCCAAGCACTGGCACCTCAATTAATAATCCCTAGTAAGAAGGAACATCCTGCATTCATGGTCACACACAGAACAGGCACAAATCTGTAAGATACTGAAGTCTTCAGCAACAGTGATTTCAGAATACCAACTCCTCTGTTTTTAACATCACATCTTCAAAAATTTTAAAAAATGGAGTAACTTAAAATCAGCTGAGAAGTTAACTGGTATCTTACTGCAAGTATGATATCTAGCAGGTCCTCTCTTTGCCAGATATATATTCTCTTGCAATGAAAAGACAAAGGGGATAATTTGCAGTAGTACTTTGTGATTGATTTCATAAAAGTAGTATGAATTTTTCTTAGTGTAAACCCTTTAGGGACCCCACCAACATCCCAAATTTGCTGCTGCACCTCACAGTATGACTTGGTTTTGCATTAGCAGTCCAAACCCAAAAACTAAGGAAGCCCTAGCCTGTTAAGCTTTGGTGCCATACTCGCCATGTTCAAGTCTTACTCCACTTACCTCTCAACATCCACAACTTCTAGAGTAAGAAACAGGCAAGTTTTGTCCTGTGAAGATTATTTCTAACAGAAGAGGAAACACGGCAGTGGTAATGAATCTTCATTTATATAGTTTGTTCCCTAAAACCAGCAAAGGTATAATACAAAATTTTCTTAAAACAGATCTGTAACCAGTTTTATTGTAGAAATAACACCTTTACAGCATTTACTTCTCACTGGCTTGTTCTGGCATGCTTCTAATGATGTCAGAGTCACCTGTAAAACAAAAATATATTGTTACAAGAGGACTCACAGAAAGGTGTTTTCAGGAGTAAGTCAAAAAGTTAAGAAACAAACTACACAACACACTGATTCTACAAACAGAAAACAACTTAAAAGCAATATAAAGACAGTCTGTTTAGAAAAAAAGCAAGTAATCTTCATGGCTTGATAAAAAACACACTTGTAACTGTATTTTGCTAATCAATGCACAGTGTTTTTATGATAATTATGTACCTGTCACTAGCATTTACAAAACCAGTACTAGAGCAACAATCTAGTCCTGGAGGACACAATGCATAGTTTTAATATAGCGAATGTCTAGCCTCCCCTGATCACGAAAATATCAGGACAGCGAGAATATTCGCATTACATTACATAGCAATACTATTTACGTGCAGTTCCTTAGCTCACCGTTAGCCCCCCGCACCCCCTAAATCAAACCTAAAAGTAGTATTTTGAAAATTAAGCTTACAGCTAGTATTTGAATACAAGCAAGCTAAATAGAAGTTTTCTGAAAAAATAGTGAATTCAAACCAAAGTCACTTGGGGAACATTCAGTGAAAGTTATTACAGAAATCATTAAATCCATTTGGTCGACAAACAGAGCACAAGATTGATTATTCTGTTTGAACATTTTGGAAAGAGAGAAGTAACTTAATTAGCAGTCTATATGAAGAACCTCAGCAACTCTCTGGGACAAAGAGTGCTACCAAACCATAGTAATTTCACGCAGATTTACAAATTTTAAATGTTTAATATCATTTTCAGCCCTGGATTAGTTCCACCTGCATATAGGTTATTTTTATATATAACATTCTGGGAAGCAGAACTCACAATCCTTTGTCTTGGATAAAAACAGACAAGGTTGATGCCCACAGCATGTTGCACCAGCTCATATTCTAGCTGACTGGCTCAGAAACATGTACCATAAAGTTGCCTCCCAGCCACTGAAACCTTCTCAGAGACCAAGAGGTAGACAAAACACACACTCACAGGGTTTGGCAGTAATGGGAGCTATGCACAAATATAAGGAGCAGTAATTCCAGGTTCTAAGAACCCGGGACTCATAAAAGAACAGGACCTTGGTGAGAGAAAACTGTAATTCAGAATTAAACCAAATGGAAAATGACAGCAAAGCGTGTCATCACCCCTGCACGTTACTTGCTCAGTGCTGCTACTCGCAGGTGGACAGAGGAAGGACTGACACACACCCATTTGGTCACTATCCTGCAAAAGAGCCATACCTGGGTCGATGATAGCCAGTGTGCACACTCGGTAGTATTTCCCGCAGGCTGTGCCCAATTCAATGTTGTTGCCGCTGTAATGATGGACACCAGTCTTGGCGAGCATGGCATAGTACTCGATCTCCGATTTCCTGAAATTCAAAAACCAGGTGTTACAGTACTGACAAACAATTCTGATTGACCGAATACAGCAAGAGCAGTTTAACTCCAATCACACTTAAACCTTACAGTTTTCCTTCCCACCCAGACAAACACATCTGTCCCTGCCCAGACAACATCACTACTGTGTTGTGGCTCAGGAACTCTTATCCAGAAGGATGCTAAAGGTATGTAACGGCAATCTTCTTTTGGAGTGCAAATCCTTAAGGTTGCTCCTACATATGCCCGTTTCAGGACTTCCAGACTTCAAAAAGGTTGTAGGAGCTAAGCCAAAGTGCATAAACAACAACCCCTATTAATGCTGAAACTCAGTAGCCAGAGATCTGACTGCCACTAGCTGTGAAAGAAACTGTATTTTTTTCTTTAAAAAAAAATAAAAATCAATCAATATTCCCTTAATATTGTTAATATTAATATGTAGTTAATATCGTTTTTAAATCACTTTTGGGATCCCCATTAACATGTTGCCTAATGTAAGAGTCCTACCACTTCTCAAACATCTAACTTTGGTTTTCTGCATTCACACTTTCCTGACTTTTAACAGCATCCCTCGAAGACAAAATGGCACCAGAAAAAAAATGTAAGCAAGTTTGTGAAGACTTCATTCTCAAAAAAGCAACTTCACTGGCCAGGAACCTGAATTTATAACTTACTTGGACAGCAAATTTTGTGCACTTCAAATATTTTAAATCGGTGTCAATTTGAATTAGAAAGCTAGAAAAAAGTTGGGAAGCACTTCAGCACACCCAGACCTGAAATCATTATACACCAAACAACCCATCACTTTTATCTCACAGCACTCTGGAATATGCCAGTAAAATACTCTGCATTAATAATTCACTGTAGCAATTAACACGAAGTACATGCTGTACTCACACAAAGAACCTGTCCGCGTTCTAAAGAGAATTGTTTTTTCCATACATCTACTTACCTCAAAGCAGGACAGTTGTTGGCTAGGATGACCAATTTGGCTTTGCCCTGACGAATCATTTTTAGAGTCTGTTTGTATCCTAGCACATATTTACCACTTTTCATAACCAGCTGAAGCCTAGAGTTTATAGACTCCAGGGACTTTTTCTGAAAAAAAGATATAGAAAAGCATTATGGTACATTACTTTGCAGTTTGCAAAACAGCAGAAAGCATAAGAA
The DNA here is from genome assembly GCA_033628505.1 of Tringa tobata. Taxonomy (NCBI): domain Eukaryota; kingdom Metazoa; phylum Chordata; class Aves; order Charadriiformes; family Scolopacidae; genus Tringa; species Tringa tobata. The sequence continues at coordinate 6,390,190 of JAHREE010000563.1, forward strand.
AATGAAGAAATTCCAAATACAAGCCATCTTTTAATAATTTCCTTATGATTTGCAAAGCAGAACAAAAAAAGCCAGCCTACTGTATGAGTACAAGAAAGTCTGTGGATAGGGGGGTTGCTGACACTATATTTTTCCGACATAATTAAAATACCTCTTACCCACGTGTCTTAAAATAGAAAAATACATCTTAAAGCATTGTTGCTGCTACCTATGTTAATCAGTAACACCTGGGTGCATTTGATAGGCCTTTTCAAAGCTCAACTAGTCAAGTCCAAATAAACACTATTTCTGCCTTCCAAATCTAAGCCAGGTTTGGAGTATGCCTCTTCCTAGGGTGCACCCTAACAGCACTATACCAGTTAGCAGAAACAAGTAGCCACATACAGTACGATCTGACATTCCAAGAGCAGACCGCAGTACTGATGACAGCAGGTAAGTGCATTTGCAAGGAAGCACTCCACCATCTAACAAAAAACCCACAGGTGCCAGAGTCGCTCTAAGAGAAAGGCCAGAACATGCCAGGAAATGCAAAAGCCGAGCTCCACCCGCACTAAAGAACCCAGCACCAGCTCCCCCTTCCTCCATCCAGCACAGGACGCCTGTAATCGGCCCGGGACAGCGCACAGGAGGGAACCGCGGGCAGAGAAGCCGGGGGGAGGC
>JAHREE010000563.1:6394807-6558491 GCA_033628505.1 Tringa tobata
GGCTCCCCCCCTCCCTCCCCTTCCCCCGTCCTTTAAAATAACAGTCAGCCAGCAATACCTGACCCCCCGGTCCTTCCTTTTTCTTGTGAAAATCTATACGTCCACCCCAACGCGGTTTATAGCACGGCAATACCCTCCTGACTTTGATTTGGCTAAAGAAATGGAGGATTCACTTTGGGTGCAAGGCATATTTGTAGGATGCTCCATAAGAATCTCCTTGCTATTCAGTGGAAGTTAAATAAAACTTCGTTTCCATATTCATCCTAGTTAGCTTTTTGCTCTAAGGGAGGTTTGGAAACACTTTTATAAGAACCTGAATGCTGAGGTTACAGATGTTGGCCTCTCCAGAAAGATACATCCTGAAGATAGATGTATAAAAGTTGTTTGCATTTCATTTTACTGCATTTCTTTCCTGTGTTCTTGAGTTATAAATACAACCTGTTGCAGTTCTTCCAGCTGCAGCATCTGTGTTTTCTGTATGGGTTTATTTTCCGTTTGTTTGTCTTGGGTTGGTGTGGCTTGTGACTGCAGAGAAGGTGGCAGGTTGTATGGGGTGGGCATTCTCTGTGCCACTACAGAGCCAGCACACACCTGCAAACTGATAATAACAGCAGAAAATCTCTTTATATCGTACCTGTTGTCTTGTTCACCTGGTCAACGTACCAAATTCCTCCGCCTTTCCATCCTCTGCTGAAAGATGTTTGCATGGGAGCACTGAAGGGCTCAGGGAAACAACTGAATTTATTTATTCTGAGTATTTTAGGAATTCTGTCTAAAGCCCTGTTCATGTTAGGGTAGGTTATGAAATGTACTAAATGCATAGCTACTATCATGATCATGATAAAGTGCAGTTTGTAATTACAGCTGAAAGATCTCCATTAGTTGGGCAGTTACTGGCCAGATATGTTAGTTATTTTCTAATTTAGTTTAATGAGAGGATAATTTGAAAGAAACTTCTCTAAATGTGTTAATAGGGGGAAAAATGTATTTAACTTCATTCCATTGATGTGTAACTCACAAAAATGTGAGGCTTTTCAAAAGGAAAGAAAGAAGGCAAAGATAAAAGTATTGTGGCCATAGCCCACTTAAATTCACTGTGTTTTTCGCCGCTTCTCCAGCTGAAATCATCTGCAGCAGGGAAAATAAAAATTATAAATTGAAAAATAAAGCAAAACTGGAAGGCATCCTAAGAATCTGGACTGCCACATGATGTTCATTCTTCCTGAGGGTAAAGGTATTGAACAGATTACTGGGAGGATTTATTTTTTCCATATTAGAGAATTCTTTGCATTTCAGATGAGAGTGGAGGAATGCTTCCAGGGTTTCCAGCAGTGCAGGTCTCGCGTTGCGTGGCAGTATTTTATAATCCAATTTATATAAAACATCTCGATGAAGAGCGAGCTAGCTGGAAGTTACAGGGCTGATGTTTACAGAAGCTGTGGGAGACTCTTAGCAATAATGTGTTTGAATTGTTTCATTTACTGGTAATGCCAACTGAAAACTCCATCTAAGATGCTAGTTTTCATGGCTCATTTATTTCTGTCTGTAGGTTTTCAGTGCTGCCTGCCCACCTGGTACTGGGCAAGGTGAAGGCATGAGAAGTGTCTAAAGGGATAAAAAATGAAATGTGAAAAGATCAAGTCTGTGGTCTCTGAGTTTACACTGGTTATTTTTTTTTTAGTCACTGATCAGAGTAGTTTAAGACTTTCTGTTACTCTGATTGGGTATTTATCTCACATCAAGCTTCATGTTAGGAGGAGTGTCTGGAAGACAAGGTGTGATAGAGATCTGGAGAAGGTAAATAGGGAACTGTATTTGCTGTTCTGTGTAACAGAAGAACTGTGTCACTTGACAAAATGACTAGAAGCAGACTTAAAACCAGCAAGAATGTGTTTTACAGGGGGTGTAATTGGGCTGTAGACCTCATTGCCACTGATCGTGGTGGAGGCCAAGAGTGTAAATGGTAGATGGATTGAAAAGGGGCTTGGGCAGGTTCACAGAGGAATGTCCACTGAGGGTCATGGACTGGGTCTTTCTGCCCTTTCCGTTGCTGTCAGAGGCAGGCTGCCACCCTGCCACATAGCTGAGATTCTCTCCTTTTTTGGGGCTTTCATTCTAATCACTATACCTCTGCGAATTTGGAGGGCTTGGTTGGACTTTGGTTGGTTCTACAGTTACTGGGACAAATGAGATTTTACATGTCCCACAGTTAAAGTTGCTTTCCCTCTGTCATGACACTCCAGATTCCCTGTTCTTGCTCTTCTCCTGGCTTAGCCACCCTTCCCCAGGTCTGTAAGGCAGATGCTACTTGCTGTGATACAAGCAGGTGATACTTGCTGGGGAGGTGTTTTGCCTGAATGCCTTGAAAGATCTGTGGAGTCATTTCAAGAGCAGCAGTATTCAAGCAGCTGCTTTAAAGGCAGGATGTATTACATTTTTTCGCTGTTCATCCGTGTGTGTATGAAGTATCATACCGTTCTGCACACTGGCTTTGACATGGCAGTCGTCATTTTCTCAGAAAAACAATTTGTCCAGATTTTGTAATTATTATATAAACAGATTTTTCGTGCATGAATTCCCAGGGATTTCATCTTGACATTCCTTCAGAGAAGATTAAGTACAAACTCTTGTCAAACTGAATTTAATCAGAAGGTTTTTAAGTCATTCTGATAGGTAGATATAGCTCATTTTGAGTCCTCAACTTTTATCTTTCAATACCTGTCAGAGTAATTTTGCCATTTCTTTATTAATAAATTTTGTCTGCCAAAAAGGCCTATTGCTTTACTTGGCCAATAAGTTGATGAAAGATGAAAGAAGCAGAAGTTTTAATTTGTTTAGGCTTCCTGTTGTTGAATGTTTTATTAGACAAAGCGTACTATGAATGGTAGTTTAATACTTAAAAAGACAGACAAACTGTTTTTTGTTTTAAGAAATGGGCACTGGGATGAGAAAGTTATTTTCAGTGTTTTTCGTTCAGGGCACCCAGAGGCATCACCAGACATTTCCCACGTGCAGCCCAGGGCAGCAACTCTCTTCTGCAACTCCCTCATGTTGATTCTGTGCCTGGTTTGGGGCAGGAAAAGGTGTTTCCTTGCAGAGCATCCCGTCACCAGCAAACCTTCTGCCCACTTCAGGTGCATAAGACAAAATGTAGTAGGACATTGGCCTATAAACAGGTCTGCTCTTTCCAAATAAAAATATATGATACACATCAGGCCAAAACTTCATATTTTTTTTTAAATGTAAGAGCAGCACCATCCTCTACTGGATATGTGTAAGAGTAGCAGAGCTGGTGAAGGAATGTTGTCCATAGCCAGGTGGGAGCTCTTTGACACGTAGTGCTTATGTGGTCCCCTGTGGGTGTAGTGCTCATCTACCTTACATGCCCACTCATCGATTTTCTGCAATTCTCTTTTTTCTTTCCTTGCTCTGCCATAACTAAAAGCATCATCAGGTGAAAACACCCCCACTGCAGATGATCACGAAACCATAGCTGACCAAACACGGTTGGACGCAGTGGAGGATGTGAGTCTGGCCTCTGAGGAGGCAAACCCGGGCAAGCATCTGCCAGGAGAGGAGGCTGCAGCCGTGATTCTGGCCGTAGAGGGAAAGATCGATTCGGTCAGTAAAAGGGAGGAACCGGAGGGCACTGAGCCCGTGCCTGCAGGAGTGGAGGAGAGCTCTGAGCTGCCATCTGCTTGGCGAGAGGAGAGCAATGGGCCTTCACCTCCAGCACCGGGAGAAGATGAGCCTTCACCTCCAGCACCAGGAGAAGATGCTGGGTCACCATCACCAGGACCAGCAGAGGACAGTGGGCTGGTAGAGGGCAGTGACAGCTCTGTAGTGGAAATCATCAAGGAAGTACATATTTCTGAAGAGGACCACCTCATTGAGGGTAATATTTGTGCTTTCTTAAATTCAGGAGACCAAATTCTGCCTCCAGGGACTTGTGTGTGGGTCCTTCTGACTTTACTGAGAGCCTCACATGAGCTTTTGGAGTCAGGATTTGGTCCAGAGAGTCTGTACAATGTGGGGCGTAGAAGAATGTGGCTGGGGAAGCCTCAGATTCACAAGTCCAAGCTGTAATAAATTTGATCAGCATTTCCAGTCATTATCTCTGCTATTTCATGTCATGCCCTTTTTGCTCTTAGCAGCTACAATGCCCCATCGTACCCCTCATTTAAAATGTTGTGTTTCTGTGTAGCTCAGACATGATCCTTAATATTTACAGAGACCAAAGGCTGTATCACTTAGTTACATGTATTAATTAGAAAGCAACTGACCCGATGCACATGAAATTGGAGTGTGCATATTTGGATGCAGAAGAAAAAGCATCTCTTTGATGCACCCTTGGCGAATTCAGCCTGTCCTAGAAAGTTGGCTATTACACAAGCAGAATAGAAGTAGCAGTGAAGGGACATAGGGGTGGGCTTTCCAAAACTGTTTAGAGCTGACTAGCTGGGGAGGAAGGCTGTGGGAGGAAGCAGTGGTCTCTGAGATGGCAGGTATTTACGTGTGCTGTGAGAGGGACCTTTACTGGGAGCTACGGTCATTGCCAGAGACTGCAGGCTGTGCCCATCTGTGGCTCAGTGCCCAGAGGACGTGTGTGGACTGCACACGCAGAAGGTGAACACTTCACAGGAGGAATCAGTTTTCTTCTAAATGGTACAAAGCAGCTTGGTGAGCAATCAGATACTTCCCAGGGGAGCATTTCTTCAGGGAATAAGCAGGTGAAGAGCATGAGAAGTATTTCTCTGCAGGGAAGGGAGGTATCAGCAGCCTTCCTCACACCCCGTTTGCCTCGGAGAAGTGCGAGATGCAGGAGAAGGACACACTGCCCTAACCTTGACGCTTTGCTGTGCACATCTCTCAACTGGGTATATAACTCACTCTTTGCACCCGGGTAGCTGAGCTCGGGAGTTGGCTTGTCCTCTCCTGTTTCTCCTCTCAAAAGAAGTTTCCTTTACATAAGATGGGCACCTATCCTTTGGAATGAAGTCTTGGTTTATGTAAGCAGTAAATGACTGGATGCTCACCTGTAAAACACGTAGTCTTGCCTAGTTGGAAACTCCAATTTCATTAATCACCCTTTCTAAGCTTTGTGGCTTAGTGCTGGAGGCAGAGCAGTGTGCCCTGAGCATTGCAGAATGACCTCATGTCCGTGGGAACACTTTTACAATTGACTGTTTGCCTGAAGATCAGTAACGGGGCATTGACCACCACGCAATTCATGCTCCTTGCAGGGCGAGTGAACAAGGCTTTTGGGAAAAAGAGTTTTGCTCCTATTTGTTCCAAGCAGGAAGCAATATTTTAACTGTGTGCGTTACCTTTCTGTGAGGTATGTGATGCAGAAGGGACCTTCCATTTTTATGCTGTGGTGCACATGATACTTAGCACTTCTTTTGCTTTCCTTTATTCAGTAGTTGTGCAAGTAAATTAATTAGGTAGCAATTTCCCAGGGAAAGCACAGTTTCAGCCAGACTTTGGCATGTTGCCATGTTTTCTATTTCTGTTTTTGTTCCAATTGCAAATAAAACTGCACATATATACAATAAAATCCAGGAAAAATAATTTGAACAGAAACAGTGCTCGTGATTTGTACTGAATAGAGCATCAAGGAGATTTTGTGAAAGCATCAGGAGAGCTTTATGGGCATAAGGCATGCACATAGCTGGATGATGAAAAATGATGGGAGCATCCCGTTTGTTCCCTATGGATTAATTCAGGGGTTACCTTGGTCAGAGGCGTTGGAGAGCTGACACAGTACAGTCAGGTTTGCAGAAAGGAGCTGGGGTACTTGGTGTTTTTCTCAGTGGATCCTAATTTGATCTCCATGGTTACCGTTCCCAGGTGAGACGGGAGAACAGGTGGAAACTGAGCTGCTGAGTGAGAGAGTAAGTGGAGGGCCTGAAATAAAAGAAGAAACAGGAGAAGCTGTGGATGGTGCAGCAGCGACAGAGATAGGTATGTTGACAGAAGAGGGAAGGACCACATGGGTTATTGTTTAGGAGACAGAAAAGACTGTGCTGTCCTTAATGAGCACATCTTGTCATCCCACTGCCAGCTTATGGCTGCTTTCTGCATTTTAACAGAGAGAGTCATGAATATTTTTGTTTACATTAGGAGATGTTTTTGGAAGCAACCAATTGGAAGTCATGCTTTTTACATGGGTTGTCTTTATCTAATACATGAGTCTTACCAGTGATAAATTACCCCTCTTTGGGGAGAATGCTAGACTGCAACATGCAGTCACGGAAAATAAAAACCTATGTTAAAATCATGACTCTGCTCGTTATTACTTGCAGACTTATGAGCTAATGCATTAACAGTGTTTTGTGATTTCCATTCTATGCCATACAGTCATTTTAGATCCCCTTGTTCTCCTTATCATCTGAAATCAGCAGTGTAGCACTGGGATGAAAGCTCATTGCACATCAAATGCAGTCCCGTGGTGGGAAGGAAAAATCCCATGCCAAATAAAGCGCCTTTGGAGAAATCATCACACCAGTGAAGAATTCAAGGGGGTATTCACTGGCAGACTTGGAAATTATGTTCACAATTCTGTCATCACAGTCTTTCTGTAAAAGTTATTTCTTCTTCTTCCACATTCACTAAGAATCCTCCACTCATTTATTTTGAGTCCGTCATGTAAAGTATGCACATGCCCCAGAAGACAGAGGTTACCCCGTGGTATTGCTGGAATGAGGAAAAGGAGGAGCAGGCAATGAAGACACCTCCTCCCTTCCCCCAGTGAATGGTACCACAATGATTGAAACCACTTTTCCCCTCTCTTCTCCCTCCTAACCATTGTCCTACGTAGCCATGCTCAAAATCTCTCTGGGCTAGTGAGTATTTCTGTTATTCAGAAGAGAAAAGCTGCAGCAGGAAGCATGACAGGTATCTTGCAGCAGCACCTCCATGACTTCCAAATGAACCTCTTGCACTTGGGATGAGAGGTCTTTGGTTCCAGTGCTAGTATAAGCTCTGGTCTTTGAGCTGACAGCAGCAAGCCTGGCAGACCAGTAGGGTGGTGGTGAAGTGGTTTGGTCAAGGCACATAAGGCTTTATGACCTTGTCATTACTCAAATAGAGTTAGATAAACAGTGAGCAAAAAAAAGCACTCGCCTCCCTTTAATTCTCATCTGCTTAACAGTTGATCACCTTTATATTTTTACTTTTAAGCTAGCCTGTGAAGACAAGCCACGGTTTGCCCTTGGCAACTGTGCTCTTGCAGGATCTTTAAATTTTTGCCATATAGATTTGCCTATGAAGTCTGAAAAAGTTTATTCACTCAACTTGTTTTTAATGTGTTGCCCCTAAGCTTTTGCAAAGAGATATTTATCTGTGCTGTGAGTTCAGCAAAGCAGTTGCTTCTGGGAACCCTCAAAGAACAGCATCCTGCTCCTGACGAGTAAGAGATCCCATCACGTAATGATTACAGCTTTATTGAAATACTTACTTTCTGCATTTACCTGCCTTGGTAATATTCTCCCCAACAGTTTTGTAAGGAAGTAGAAAGAGCAGCCCTGCTTCTGTGTCCGTAATACATTTCAGATGATAGGAGTGCGCCGGTGCAGACAGCTCAGAGAACAGCTGTGGGCAAGAAAAGCAAACAATGTTAAGAATGGAACAGTGGCCATTTAAATCTGAGATGCTGTTGTGTAAGGCAGCAATTCTTCCATCTTGAAAGGATATTGAAGAACTAAAACAAGATTCTGGGCAGGGAAGCAAGATCGCTAAAGGGAATGGAAAAATTATTACTCTGAGAGAGATCAAAAACATTCAGAGCCTTGCCTCTGAGAGGGTACGGCTAAGAGGATATGAGCTGATACCCGTGCAAAATAAATACTGCTCTAAAGATAGCTGAGGTCCATCTCTGAACAAGGGAATGCTCATTAACACAACAGATGTGTTGAATTCAAAGCCACAAAAAGGTACTTTTTGTCCACACTATATAAGCAGTGTTCATGCAGATTAACTGCCAGACTCTTTGTCACAGAAAGTCACTGCAGTTGGATGTCTCTCTCCTATTACCTGTATTCCTCTGCAAAATTCCCACCTTCCCTGTGTCCTCTATCAAGCCTTGTGGTAATACCACCATTCACTACAAGGAAATCCCATGCTCCCAACCTCTCCTTGCAGGGTCTTCTGGCTGGGAAAGAAGTACCTTGAGCTGGAGTGGTCCAACACTATGATTTCTGTCACTCATCCCTTTGGGCACCATCTTTTAGCAAGCAAAGCCTGCGAGACTCAGAGCTTCTCAGCTGCTGGTGGCCAACACATACAGTTTCAGGAGCTAAGTGCAGCTCCTCAACCATACTCTATCATGGAATAGCTGAGTTAGGAAGGTATCTCTGGAGATTGCCTAGTCCAGCCCCTCTGCTCAAAGGTGGAGCAGGTTGCCTGTTGGGTTTTGAATATCCCCAAGGATGGAGACTCCACAAGCTCTGTGTGCAGCCTGTTCCAATCAGTCAATTGCCCTTACAGTAAAAAAAAAAAAAAAAAGGTTTTCTTACGTTTAAATGTAATACCTGTTTTTGAATTTATGTCCTTTGACTCTTGTTCTTATTTAAGATTTAATGTCCATGAGAGGTCTGCCTCTGTGTCAAATACGACTGAAATTAACTAGTGATTTCAAAAGTTAAGAAAAGGCAGCAGGGTGGGGAAGAGCATAAGAGTATTGCAGCGTAACTGGCTTTTGCAGAGGTGATGTTAATGTGTGTAAGAGGAAGACCATGTACGAATGGGATGAGGGAAGAGGAAGCAGAGCCAGTTGCTGCTTGTGGCTGCTGCAGGATCACACAGAACACCCTTACAGATCTGGGAGAAAAGCAGGTACCCCTTCATCCTGTGATTCTTCCAGAGAACTTTCACTTTGAATTCCTGTAAGATTTAGTGAATATCAAGGCATTCCCTCAATTAATTGTTAAATTAATTTTTTCCATGTGTTTCAGAGACAGCTAATAACAAGGAATAGAAGTTAAGTCGCTATGAACATCCTCTTCTTGGACCTGCTCTTCTGTCCACATGAACGTTTTTAAATTTTATTGGGTTGGGAAAATAGAAAAGCTTTTATGAATTGAGCCACAAGCAAGAGAAATGAATAAGAGGCATCATAAAAAGCTTTATATAATATATATTTTTTGAAATCAAGCTGCCAAGACTTGAAGTGATTGAAATACCTGAACTTTCACCTCCCTGCCACAGTGTGCCTTCTGTACGTGGCTAGCACAGCGGGATAATTTTCCAACAGCAGTGTAACCATTCAGCTTTCAGTTGGTCAGATAACTAACCTTTGAAACTTTCAACCAGCATTATATAGGATAAAGAAGATAGTGTAGATTTTTTCTTTTTTGATGGTAGTATGCAGGCAATTTCTCCGAGTGCCTGGACTACCAATGTACAGAGCTGCTGAAGTGTATAGCGCTCGGAGGACTGGAAGATGAAAGTGCCCATTTCCTGGGATGTAACTAAATGCAGAGGTTAGTTTTTCTGAAAATGGAAGATACAGAGGGTGCAGTGTCCAGGACCCAAGTGGGTGTCGTCTGCTCATTCTCCATTTTTAAACACAAATTTTTTGCAAGGGTAGTAGTACCATGTATGTGATGACTCCTGCAAAAACAGGGAGAGGAGGGCATTTTTAACTATGAGTAGGGTGTTTTAGTCTTATAAATTCTAGCACACTTAAAATATAAAGATAACTGCACAGCTGTTAACATTCATGGTGATTAATAACATGTCTTTAGCTGTGTAGCTCCTCATAGGCATTTGTGGCTTCTAAAATAGATTTCTAACCAGAGACATATCTAAGCCTGTTCCCATAGGAGAGGTCATCTATTTTGTTTCCCTGTAGTGCTGTCCTTCAGAAGAAGTATGCTATCAGGGACTGGCTTGGTTATTTTCCAAAATGCTAAATAATGGTTTTGGAACTGAAGCTGAATGACAATCCTTTCAAACAAATTTCCTGTGAAAACGGGCCCTGAATATAATTGATGTTAGGGACCTGACAGAGAATAGAGGTTTCTTCTGATGGTGAATGTTGCAAAGGGACTATACGTTATCATTAAGGACTGTGTTTACAGGATTCTCTGGCATAAGGAAGTAGAATACGGAGAAAAGGTCAGTTATCTAAAAAAGGGGAAGCACGTGTTGCTATTTTATTAGCTTTATTGTACAGAAAGACTTCACAAAAATTCTGCTGTCACTAGCAAATTATACAAATCCCCCCTAGGAGCTAAATTTTGTGCTGTATGTGCACATCTGAGCCCAGCTGACTTCGGTTTGTATCAAATAATCTAATTGATATCCCTGGCCTATCAGCCTGTTGTGTAAACTGATAGTCCTTGGCTGTATCACTAAATCTGAGGTTTTCTGCTTATCAGCACACTTATGAATTTGTCAGCTTCGTTTATGGTCAACTTTCTGTAGGTAATACCATAAACTTTTAAAATCAAAATGCATACTTTCAGGGGTTTTTAGGATTTTTTTGGTAGGTGGATGTCGCAGAGTTTTATTTTTTATTTTTACTAGCCTTCTATAATAGAGAAGTTAAAACAAGCAGCTAGTTCTATTAAAAATCTATTGACATTAAAGTGAGAATAAAAAATTCATAAGCAGTCAAACTTTTTGCCCACGTGCTGAAATCATCCCATGACAAAAAGCCATGCACTTGGGAGAGCCAAAGGAGTGGGGGAACAGGCACTGAGCAGGAGGAGGACTCCCCGGGGTGATACAGGACTAGGCTGGGTGTACAGCCAGGATCCAGGACACCCCAGGAACTTCCACCATCAGCTCCTTCTGGTGGCTGGTTTCCTCCTGTCAGCTGGGAATTCGGCTCAGCCACCAGCACCTGTGCCAGCGTGGTCCTGCTCCCAAACATGGGAGATGAAATCTGCAGAGCAGCCATGCTGGCTACTTGCAAGCTGTGTTTTAAACCATGACTTGCAGGTTGACCAGCTACACTGAACAATTTAAAACCATAAATCAAGAGGAATTCTGTGACAGAGATCCATAGCATTAATATCAACAGAGGGCACTGTACTTGGAAATAAATTATGAATATACAAAGGAGTCAAAATACACTGCTCACCTCAGAGTCACTCTTTCTACCACTGCTGTTACAAGGAAGACAGGTGGCAATATACGTCCTTTCCTCACTGTCCAACTTTTTCAGGTGATTAAGCAATGCTAATTGGAAACAAGAAAAGTATAATCCAGTCAATGACTCAACAATATCAGCCCTTCTCAGTCATCTTCAGTCCTCACATATTCTGTGATTACAACAAATGAAAGCTATTTTTCCTTTTCCTTTCTAAAAGATGAAATATGCTTGACACTGTCCTAAACATGAAATGTTAATCACTGAAATTACCATAAAATCAGAATTTGGCTGCTAGAGGTATGCTGAACATCCCTACCTCGAGAAATCCACTAGGATTCTCGTGTTCCCGTACTATGTGCTATGCATAAAGGGCCAAAATAGGTGCAGTTCTTTGCCTCTGCAAACCTGGGACATCACAGAGATTGCCAGGGCAGAAATTGTTCTGTGGATCAAAGAGCTTTTTCATGTTAAAGGCTGAGAAAAGGGTATGCTCCAGTGTCTGTGTTTACAAGATAAATCTCCAAAGACAAGGCAACACACTGTATTTTTTTTTAAACATAATCAAGATACAAAACAATCTTCAGCAATGTTTATAAAAAGCTAGACAATTTTTGGGCCCTTAACTTCATCCAAGGTGGAGGTTATGATTCTGTGCCACAGGAGGTACTAGGCAGGACACTGGAAAGAATAAACTTCCAAGCTAACAAGAAAGTACTGGTAGGAATTTTGTTTCAATTCCCAATAAACACAGCCCTGGAAGAGGTTAAATTTGCATTCTGTCAGCTCTTTGCAGACACACATACAGGTTGTGTTAGGATCCCAGCAGATACTTGGCGTTCTGGCTGGCAGGGTTGGCTCTTGTGAAGAACTGCTTTCAGGTAGAAACTGCAGCAAGAGCAAGGTGCTTGCAGCAGAAGTTTCAAGCGGTTTAAGTCTGGCTATGTGTTTTAACAGAGAAAGCTTTATTAAAATTATGTACTGAGCTTTATTTTTGCATTGTTTAATCTGTAGAGAATATAATCTTTTGGAAAAAAAAAAAACAAAAAACAAAAAATTATCAACCAAAAAAACAGAGGAGCTGTTTTGTTGTTTTCTTAAGTTACAAATTTTAAATGGTGAAATTAGTTTGTCAGAAGCTGAATTGCGACTTCATATTTTGCATGCTAGAGGCTGAGTCCAGCAAACAAAAAAAAAGGCTAAGTTCAACTTAGCTCTAGTTAAAACAGGATTTCTTAAATGTTTGTGTACTTTGCTGGATTGAGACCTAAGGGATATCCACAATATTTGCTTTTCATATTGGAGAATTACGGGGCTTAGACTTCTTGTCTTAAAGAATAGAATCAAATAATATAACTCTGCTTAAAAAATAAAAGTTTTAAACATCTCTGCGGAAGGCTGATTGTTTATGTTGAGAACTGCTCTGTTACAGCTGTAAATAAGAGAGTTTATTTCAGTTATTCTAGAATTCCAGTACCTGGAGAATGCATATTTAGATCCGAGGCATTCAAGAAAAAAAAGCTTATTGATACTCTTGCATTTTTCCTGGAAGCGATGTGATTGTGCTGTGGTTTGTTAGCTGCATCCAGCATCCTTTTGTGTGTGGTTTTTTTTTTTTTTTTTTCCAGGAGTTTCACTTGCATTTCAGTCTCAGAGTGTCCCGTACTGCAGAAAACAATGGAATATTCACACTAGTGAGGACACCCAGAGGAGGTCTATACAGGACTTGTATCAGCAAATGGACAAGTCAGCACGCACAAAAAAAAAATACCGAAACTGCCATCTAGTGGCCCAAGGTTAGCAAAGAGGCAGCACAGCACAAGTAGGGTTGGGGAGAAGAACATGAGAGGCAAGGGATAACTGTAGCAAGACTAAATTAGCTCGTTTTCAACACTACTGAATTCTGCTGAAGGCAACCTTTAACTAAATCTGCTACAAATAAGTGAAATATAGTCCAACAAAGTAATTATATCTGAGCAAAGCTGTAACAGAGAAATATAATTTAGGAATCTGTTTAAATCTAACTCCATTCAATCGCATTATTCTTAACTGACAAAGTGAAGCAACATTAGCTCTGTGTTTCCTAGAAAGTCATACTCACGTTAGCACTAGCTCCTTCATAACAGGTCTGGGCATGTTTTTTCTTAGATAGGATTGCTTCCTGAGTCAGAGCTGTAGAGCATAAAATACATTAATAGTATAGCCAAGGAGAGAGACCAAGAGCAGAGGCCAAGACTAATAAAGTTTATGTGTAGGAAGTTTATATACAGAAGTCAGGTATTTTTCAAAGGCTGTTGCTTGGAAGTTCACTGTTTGAAATACCAAAACTATTATCTTGCTTCCAATACAAATAAATAGTTCCCATTTTGTTGAGGGAAACCAAGATAATGCTGCAAAAAAATCCATACATCTGTAAGTATATCTGTTGCTGTGACCACCTCATTATTAATCATTTTTCTGTAAAGATACAATTTACAAGTTCAGCAAAAAGCAGGAGAAAGAACCACTTCACATTCCATCTAGAAAGTGCTAAATAGGGTTGACTGTTCTCACAACTTTCCAACTGCCCTTCTGGTGTATGCTAAAGTGGTGCCAGGAATGAATGAAACACAAAAAATACAGGTACTGCAGTAGTAGAACTGGAGTAAGGAGAGCTGAAAAGCATGGCTGACAAGCAGGAATGTAACAAACCACAAGTGGGACACTTATAGATTATCCAAGGATGGAAGATGATTCACACGATGTGGCATGGAATGCAGGGGGATTTTCACACAAGGCAATATCAACAAAGGCATACAGCAACACGAGGCTGCAAGATTGGATTTATCTTTCATACTTCAGGAGAGGCTGAGAGAGTTGGGGTTGTTCAGCCTGGAGAAGAGAAGGCTTCGGGGAGACCTTATAGTGGCCTCTCAGTACCTGAAGGGGGCTACAGGAAAGATGGGGAGGGACTCTATCAGGGAGTGTAGTGATAGGATGAGGGGTAACAGTTTTAAACTGAGAGAGGGGAGATTTAGATTAGATATTAGGAAGAATTTTTTCACTCTGAGGCTGGTGAGACACTAGAACAGGTTGTCTAGGAAAGCTGTGGATGCCCCATCCCTAGAAGTGTTCAAGGCCAGGCTGGATGGGGCTTTGAGCAACCTAGGGTCTAGTGGGAGGTGTCCCCACCCACAGCAGGGGTGTTGGAACTAAGGTCCCTTCCAACCTAAACCATTCGATGAAAAGTATGCGAGATGATGGTCCATAGGCATTATACACAGAAGACAAATGAAGACCTCAGGAGAACTGAGGTTTGGATTTGAGCCATTGGACAGCTGAACTCACAGTATCATGACTTGACGTGGCAAACCTGTGTTACGCCCTCTCCTTGTGATACTACTGCTTTTGTGGCTTACCAAAATTGGGTGAGTTTGGTCACACGAGATGGGAGTAGAGACAGATTCTGTAATTGCATAGCCATCTTCAAAGAAGGGAGCAAAACAAAGACGTTGAGGTGGAAAGACTACAACAGAACAGAATTTCTGCTCATTTCCCCCTGAATAAACCAAAACTGTGCTTAGTCATATGGCTGTGTGAAATCAACTCTACCATGAGGCAGCTGACTTCCAAACTAGTTCCTTAAAAACACGGTATCCATTTCCACTTGGTTGGAAGACAAATGCAGAGGGATGGGATAACTTCCTAGCATCACCAGTCTGACTTCTCAATATCACTTAAATCACCCCATCAGGCAGATGCTTCTGTCCTTAATGGCAGAGAGAAAAACACCAAGAACTGTGATGCCATTATAGCTGAAAGCTTCCTGCCTTGGAGGATTACCTTCATCCTTAGCTATTAGGAGACAGAGAATAAACCTATTATTTTGGTTTGAATTATTATTCTTGAATAAGCAAGATAGGGATTTTTTTTTTTTGTAATGGAATATAAAAGCATAACCAAGAAAAGAAAAGTTTGATCCGAGAATAGACAAACACGGTTTTACAGATGCAATTATCATTTATTGTCATTAAACAGGATTATTTTTTGTTGTTTTGTTGGGTTTTTTGGTTTTAGTTGTTCTTTTTTTTTTTTTTTTAAATCAAAAGCTAGTAATAGTTGAATTGCTATGAAAAAGATTATGAAAAAGGTTCCAGGTAGAGATTAATTTACAGCTGATTTATAAAGTTAGCACTTTATTTCAGAAAAGCATAATTTTCTTTTTTCTGAAATTAATATTAATTTTTTAAAGCAATTGCTTCCATATGGAAAAAAAAAAGTCCCAACTGTAATCTATTCTGTAAAGAAAGACTTTAAGACAGTTCAGAAACAAATCCAGCAAAATCCCCCAAAACACCTAAGTGAAAATGTATACACGAAGTAATTTATGTTCTACTGCTTACCATTTGTCATTTTTTTTCTTATTTGAAATTCTTACTAAAAACCTGCTATTACAAATCATTACAATTTTTCATGTCCAGATCACCCATAGTATAACTGTCATGTTCACCCAAACCTGTATTTAATATCTGAATATCCAGTCACCACCACAAAGTAAAGGCCCTGTCCTGCAATCGAGCTTGGCCGACTTTAGCAGGACTCCTGGAGATTCCAGGATTTGCCTGCACAGAACTCACTGTAAATTCCTATTTTAGAGAATCCAAGGCCACAATCCAGAGGAAGCACCTTTCCTCGGTAAGTTTAGTGATTCCAACTGTACGTAACTGCTGATAGTCAATTGTAGAAATAGGATGTTAAGGAGAAGTGTTAAATCTGAAAACTGCTGTCGGAGGATATTCGGTCTCTATTTATAGTCAGGCTTGGAGAGGTCCCTGAACGGCAACAGCTTCAATCTCAACTCGGGCACCCTGTGAGAAAACAATGAAGAAACTTATCAGGGATTTCATGGCTCTCTTTTATGAAGCAAGTGGATGTATAACACAACCTTTTTAGAACAGAGTGACATTTGAGGGAGATTATACTTCTGACAGTTGTATTACCAATTTAGCAATGTTAACTAATACTGAAAATTCACTTTACTCTTACTTAAGTATCATAGCCCCCTATTTCTAGTCTACTAGCCATCTTCCACCATAAAGAAATCTCTCTCTCATATTCAGACCTCTTATCTTGTGTGAGAAAAATACTGGTATACTTAGAAAAAAATTAAATACTTAAGAGTCCGCATTAAAATAATTGCAATTGAAGCTATCAGAATGCTTCAGAAATATGAATTTCAGAAAATTCATTTTCTTTGTAGGCAGAAAAGTGACACTTACTTTTGGCAAAGCAGCAACTTGATAAGCTGCTCTGGCTGGAAAGTTTGTCTTGAAAACTGTAATTCAAACAGAAACATTCAGCAACATTCACCGATCACTTAACTTTGCTTGATGAAACACAGTTCAAAGTAATTGGTATAAAATGCAGTCATTGGGACAGTTTCAAGTTCAAGGCTACAAGACAAATAGACTTCTGTGCCAGCTTTTTTTTTTGTTTTTTTTTTGTTGTTACTGATTGGTCTAACATCTCAGCAGGCTACCATTCACCATTGAGAGGGCACCTACAGTTGTGACCTAGCAGCCACTTGCACTCTGCTAACACTGCATAGCCTTAACACCAACTAGGCTGAAAAAGAAACACTAAATCAGAATGGTGATCATCCAGTCGCAGAGAGTGGGAGAGGGCTCTTTCACAAACAGAGCAAGAGGGTGAAACATGCCCCTGCCAAAAGGGTCATAAGCAACGATCCCAGATTTGCCTAAAGTCAACAGGGACCAACCTTACTCATATCAAAGGCAGGCAGAGTTAAAATAGGCCCTTGCTCCTTTCCCAATTAGGATAGGCATTCAAGGATATTAAAAGAACAGAGGGAGGAAAAAAGACGGGGGACTACTGGTCAAGATATAAGAGCTGGTTATATAGAATCATAGAATAGTTTGGGTTGGAAGAGACCTTTAAAGATCATCTAGCCCAATCCATCCCCCTGCATGGGCAAGGACATCTTTCACAAGAGCAGACTGCTTGAAGTCCCATCCAACCTGACCTTGCACACTTTCAATGGATTTCAGTAATTAAATGGAAGTTATCCCTAAGGTCAGAAATGTTAATTTCAGGGTCCTGCACTAACATGGCAGGATAAACAACCACAATCAAAGAACAGCAACAACTGCTTTCTTGAACTACAGGTAGGAGGCAAAAAGTAACTAAGTATCCAGCTGGTCTTTTTTTACCCTGCTTAAATGCACACACAATTACATTTTGACATGCAGAACACTATGTTGATAGCTCATAAATAAAAGACTTCATTAAAGACCAGATGTTACTATCTAATTAAAACCCAGAGCTATATAAATAAGGACTCTCCCATCTTGTGCATGATATGGCTTATTGGAATCACCTATTTCAGTCTACATTCAGTTTTGTCAATCAAACATTATCCTTTTTTTAATGAAGTGAAGCAGTATGGCTAAGACTTGTATAAAAAAATGAGCCCTGTCCCATAGCAGTAACCCACAAATCACTCAAAGATACAAACAGACTTTAAAGAAGTGGAGATTAAAAAATCTGAAATTAAGCATTTGAAGGCTGCCTATAGTAGAATTACTTTATGGACAGCAAAGCAGCTGTCAAAGTAAAGAGGCATGGAAGATCAACCCGTAGGGATAGCCGGAGTTGATCTTGACATGACAGTGAGTTAGTGGGATGGTAGGACACAAATCCACAAGAAATTGGGCTTGATCTAGTGCTTGAAAATTACACGTTGGTGGGTTTTTTTCCAATGTTATATTTCTATTGGAATCTGGAACTACATCATCTGAGTCATTAAAACACTTTGCTTACTGTGAATATAATTTGTTCCACAAGCCACACTGGTTAAAACAGAAACAAAAGATCTACTTACATTGTTGGTAAATATCATTAATATCATTGAAGTCCTTCATGTCTGCCATCAAAACCGTAGTCTTCACAACTAGAAATGACATACCTGATGTTATTTTGGATCTCTGACTTTCATAGAAAAGTTGAAAAACTTTAGTGCATTTCTTGCTTTGATTTCATAAATTTCTCTCAAATATTCTAAATGTTTTGAGAAGTTTTGCAAAAAAAGATATTGACCATTAGAGTTATCACCTACAGAACCATCTAAAAAATCTGAATACCTAGTACACAATAAAACTTTAAGGAGTTAGACATTCCTGGCCAGCTCTGAAAATATACCTTTTAAATTTTGTTCTAAGCCTAATTCTTCCAAGAGGCACAGAACTGATAAGCAGGTCAAATAAAAGAACCTGTTGTAAGCCAACTGTTGGCAAAAATTACATCATATATAATATCTGCTGCCAAAAAAAAAAGTCTGTAAGACTGTAAGATCTGAAGATATAGTCTATACTAGAATTTTTTACCCATGACTGCCCAAGCCAACATTAATCCTGGTTTGGCTCCACTACTAGAGTCCTCCTCACAAAAAGGCATTGAAAGTGCCTAGAATATTAACACCATAGATACAGACCTGCTTTTACCTGGAGCGAAACCTAGAATGTTTAAAATGCCTGTAGTCAGTTGCAACTCTGTCTATATTGAGCTTTATCAGTTAGAATTAAAATATTAGTACTATGGACAGGAAGTTATGGTTAAAAGTAGTGTCCCATTGATACCAATCACAAACATTTGCAGGTTGATTTCTTTCTTTTCTTCTTTACCCAGACTCATGATTCCTTCTGTCTCCTTCAGCTATTGTTAACAGCTGCATGCTTAGCAAAGAGCTTTTTTTTTTTTTTCTTTAAAAGGTCACTTAATTATTATTTTTTTAATCCAGGCAGGTAAAAACAACCACTCATTTGCCACCACCACTGCCTCACTTACCATTGCCATAGTCACAGCCTGCAGCTTTCAGGATTTCTCCCATGTTTTTTAGAGCCTAATGAAAAATGAGACAAGAATCTTTAACTATCAACTGGGTTGTATTTAGGTGAGTATGTAAATATGAACTGTAATCTGGCTAGATTCATGTTATAATATAAGTTTACCCAGCAAATTTTCAGCTGTCATCAATGAGCAAGCAAAATCAGAAATAGATTAAAAAGTAAATTAATAAAAGGGAGCTTCTAATAAACCACAATTATTAAGCCATCCATTCATTAGATGCAAATACATGATCCAGCACCATCTCGTCCTACCTATTACCTCACACAACCTCTTTGCTGCTGAAGGAACACATCTTTCCCCATCTCAGAGCCAGGGTTTTTACTAGGGTATGAACTTTTGTTACAAACATTGATCCTTTCCTACATGAAATGCAGATTCCTCCCCTGACCTCCACACTGCTTGGGTGGAAACGACAGGGACAGTATGGAATTACATCCTCCTGCTTTTCCCTCATCTTGGGGGATTATGAAATGAGGGATCTTCAATTTCTCCTAAACCTGTGTTTAACAAAGTACATGCCAACTTTACTACAAGATTATTGCTAGAAGACATCTTACCTGCTTAGCTTCTTCCTTTGCCCCTCCAGAGACAAGCTGCCCGGTGGAAGGTTCTATACCTATCTGTCCTGCAATGTACATTGTCCGGTCTACCAGCACTGCTTGGCTGAAAACATAAGTGACACATTTTAGGTTTAATGTTTCCCCATCAAAACATTTAACTGTCTGAAATATATTCTTCAGTAGTTTATAGTATATCAGAAAGATATAGGACTTGGTTTATGCATGCATAAGTCTGCACACAGTCATAGATTTGATCTGCTTATGCTTTGGGAGACCTGGAATTAGATCACCTATGGAAAGACACAGATACATTAGCATAGCTCTGTTTTTGAGATAATAAACCCTGTTTCTTGCAAAGGCAAAAGGCATGAGCACAGCAACACAACACTATACACAGCTACACAGCTTCCACACAGCACAGAGAGGAGGCAGAGTAAACATTTTCTGTACCCTGCCCATATAACTATTCCATCCCAGTTTGATAGGTAGACAATACCTTTTATCTACACCTCAGCTGCAGAGAAATGAATTTAAAAAAAAAAATAATCAGAAAAGAGCTGATTAGTAAATGTACCATCTTCTTCTCAAACAGGCACCATGGTAAATGAGTTACAGCTGTGAGGTGAAACCCTGCATGCTCATTCTCTGGCATTATTCATCCAGTCATGAATTTGGCCCATCAGCACAATACCTTGATCACTCCATCCCCAGATCACTCTCCTCTCACAAAATAACCTGGATGACCTGTTGGCTGGGTTAGTTCAGAAGAATGCAGAATTTAAGCTACTTGTAAAACATTTTTATATAAATGTCAGGTGTGTTTTTGCTGAAGTAGAGTCAGTAATTATTAATGTCTCTAATTACCACAAAGAGATTAAAAGATTAAAACAAAGATTTAAACTACCTAGCAAACATTATGCAAGAGACATGATTTACTTCTCTTCAGATGGTGATTAAAAATATTTTGCAAATAAATTAGACAAAGATTCTTTTGAAAGTGTTTGTGGTGTGTCAACGCTGTTCTCCTTAACACTTCCAATTCCACAATAAAATGCATTATTCTGACAGTTCAACAAGCCTCTCAAGTTACACAAACCAGAATTAGGCACCTCCCTGAAGTATCTAAATTTTAATGTCAATGGAGAAAGAAAGAAAGAGACTCTTTCAGAGAACATTTTCATTATATCTCTTCTCTTAATTGAGAGTGACTCAGTTGGATTGCCTCAATCCATTGATCTGACAGGAGAATAACCCGATTTAGGGACTCAGTAAAATGATAATGGTTAGACAATCCTAACAGTGCCATTTTACCCCTGTCCTATATTCTCCTGTCATTTCAGCCAGTACCCTATCCGATATAGTAAAATATGTTACGTGGTGATTATTTTCTTTATCATCAACTAACAAAATTGAAGTAAATCACAAAACTACACCATCTAAAGAAGAGAAACAAATGAATGGTTTTCTAGCTAATGCAGACTTGTTGATATGAACCCAACACACATTAATTCTTTAATTTTATTTTCTTCCCTACAACGTTCTGCTTTGTTTTGGGCATAGGTCCCCAGATCACAAACTTCCATTTGTCTGAAGCACAGAGAACCACACAATAAGAAGGTATGAGCTCTCTATAAAAAGAGATTGTCTTATACTGCTTATTATAAAGTAAATGACACAACGAAACATTTATCCCAACAAAGGTCTTCTGACTACCCTAAATCATGAATAATTGGGGGAAAAACGAGCTGAAGCCTTCTGATACCAGTGCCAGATCAACATCTGCAGCAGCCTTATTTGGTTCCCTGCTCTGCTCAACTGCTTACCAGCAGAATCCTCCATTCACTGAAACTATTAACAATTTACCAACTAAAGACTAAACTTCTACTGCAGTCAAATGCATGAGTGAAACTCACAGAAACTTCAACTACGCAAACCCCAATCACACTTTAACTGCGGATGTATCCTGTAACTAGGCTCAATCTTTAATCTTCGATTCAGCAGAGATCTGAGCGTGAGCCTGAAGTCATTCAGGTTTCAGCATACCTAAGTGCATAACTGGATGGACATTATGACCTTAGAAGAACATCATCCATCAGATAGATGGTGTTAAGAAGCATGCTCTTGAAAGACAATGACTGCAAAGTTAATCACATCTTCCTTACAGAAATGACTGTTGATTAATACAAGAACAGTATCTCTGCTGTTTCTTTTAAATTTTTAATTTAAAGTTCAATATCATTAATAAGGTGTATATACGTACACAGAAACACTCACACGTAGGAGCCTTTATATATCTATCTACCTGCCTATCTCAAGGTACTGGAAACTGTATGCAATAAAGGAAATAAAAAAATACATTAAAAATAGGTCACCAAAAAGCATACTGAAGGGCTGTAGCAGAACCACGAATGCAGCCCACACATCCCAATTCTTCATTACATATTAAGCCCTCACTCCTCTGTTACCATGCTCAGACTCCACAGCAGCGATGTAGCAGTTATTTCTTGTGCAACTTTTGTTCACTGGACTTTGACACATTTACCGAAACCTGACACACTACGTTAGTGATAAACTTACTGAAGTTAGACCCGTCATACAATTAAATGGCTGCATAAAAAGCAGTATTTCATCAAGAACTACCAATAAGCACAAAATGTTGAGAGCAGTTAATCCACAACATAAGTAGAGAGCTATGATGAAGGCTAGGCCAGTTGGCACACGTGTGTGTGTCCACGCATGTGTGCAGTTGAAGAACTGCTGCCCTCCTGTGTTTTAGATGTTTTTTAACTACAAGCAATGCCAGGCCCCTGGCTGAAATCCACCAACAGTTTACTGTTTACAGAAGTTAACTTTCATGTCATGTTTCTGCTTACCCACTTTGTATTTGTCCATCTTTATAATTACTATGAAGAACACAGAGTTTGAAACTCAGAAAGCTCAGTTTCAAAGTAATGGAGACAAAAAAGCATCTGGAAGGCTCTAAGATGCTACAAATGGAAAAGGTAAAAACAAAGGTGCCTGGTTTTATATTGGGAAAACAAAGCCTGAATGTAGAATTAAAAATTCTTATAAAATGTCCTGGTAAAAATCCCTCAGTAATTTGGTTATAAGGTTCCACTACAGTTATTGAACATTTTCCACATCCAAATAGCAAAGAGAAACTTTTATCCAACTAAAATTGGGTTTTTAATTACATTCAGAACTGTTGCAACTAACAATGTACTCGTGAAAAAGTTGAACGACACCTTACATGTTTTTGCAGCAGTTAGTTTATAGGCTGCAAAGCATTTAGAACCTGTTGACAGTCACATTCAAAATGAGAAAAGATTTGCAATTCCCAGGCAGTGATCTATCCAGCTGCCAAAGCCCACGCTGGATGGGGCCCAGCCTCCACTGTCCCTCAGCTCCAGAGTCCGTGTTCACTGATAACCTGCCCAGGCAACATGCTTTTTCCTACACAAGCATTTTTTTTACCTTGAGAGGAATCATTCTTTCTCTTGCATTTTTTTTTTCTTCATTCACTGCTTATTACTAAATTCAGAATTATTTTCTCAAAATGACTTTTTCAGGGACATTTTAAAAGTTCACCTGAAACTATCAGGACACACACCCCCTCCCCACTCGGGCTGAAGCTTGCCGCTAACACGACAGACCCACTGCTGCTGTAGGGCCTCAGCTGTCCCTGGGGTGGGATGTCCCTGCTCGGTGGAAGTGAGGGACACCCTCACTACAGCCCCCAGGACCGCCTGACAGACATCCCTCCCCTCCAGAGACCTGCTTGAAAGCCTACCGGCAAAACCTGCTCCCGCTTCTTCCGGGAGACTTCCCTCAGGCTAAGCCATACCTGTAGGGACCCAGAGCAGCGGGGGCCTTAGCAGTGTTGATTATTTTCTTCACGATCGAAGCCATAACTGCTGTTCCTACGCTGCTGCTTCTGCCGCCACAAGCCTCCTCCTGCCCTCCCCTCAGCGCCTTGCCAATGGCTGCCTCCTCCCCCCGCGCCGCGGGGGGTTCTGGGAAATGTAGTCACCCCGCGGTGGGGGCGGAGTGGTGGCTGCGCCGCGCGCATGCGCGGTGCTGAGGCTGGAGCGGCCGCGTGTGGCGGGAGGAGGCCGAGCCGCGGGTGGGTGCCGGACCGGTGCGTGGCCTGACCCTCCTCCCCGCACAGCCTCCCCCGCGTCCTGACGGACATGTCCGGGGCCAAGGAGAAGAAGCGGGCCAAGAAGATGAGGAACCAGCCGGCCAGCGTCACCCTTCCCGCCGAGCCGGGGCCCTTCCCCGGTGGTGGAAGCAGAGCCTGCCCGCCCCCAGGTAGGGCTGCCGGGCCCCCTACCCAGAGCCGGGGTGGATGATCGCGGAGGGGGTGTCCGTTCCCCCCCTCCCCTATCAGCCCCGGTTGTCACCGTCTCCTCAGCCCCGGCGGCCGGCGAGGCGGGCCCGGTGCGGGAAGAGCCCTGGGTGCATCCCCTGCCGTGGTTCTCCTTAACACAGGTCTATTTCACTTGCACAAGAAACCCCTGCCTACCCGCCGCCCTTGCTTGTCTTAAAATGAATTTTAACGTTATAGCCCGTCCATTGCCCACCCTTCTCTTTCTGCCAGGACTGGGAGACGCAGGTTTGGCCCGATGGGCCCGTGGTAAATGCCCTGTTTTCCCGTCAGGTCGGCATGCCCAGACTCTGTGCCTTTTGGCACTTGCGGCTCCCGTGTCTGTGGAAGAGCATTGGCAGGAGGCAGCGGGGCATTTCCCCGAAATGCCAGTGTTGTTTGGCCATTGCTGGTGCCTTTTGTACAGGGGTAACCTTTGCAGCTGAAGACTGAAGGGTCCTGTCGACCTGTAGGCCTCTTTTTATTCATCTGTGTGTTTCCACCTGAATCCTGTGGGCTTTAACTGGACTTCAATGTCCGCACCCACCCCCCTCAACCCCGTTTCTTGTTTTTATTTTGCTACCTATATTGTTTCTAGAAGAAAAAAAAAAAAAGCACAGGTAAGAGCAGGTCCTGTTACTGTGAGTCCTTCAGAAGCTGACAAATTGCATCTTTGTGGTTGAACCAAAAAATGCTGAAGTGTCACCCTGTGTTTAGGTGACTGAAGAGGTCTTAAGCAGACAGAGTGACATAGCAAATTATGGTCAGCCCTGTTGGAAGATTTGGGAATATCATTAGAGGAGTACTGCCAGATTAATCTAACACATTTTTCTAACCTTATTTGTGGCAGGGATCTTCTAAGTTTATGTGGTTATGTTTTTCTGTTCTCTTGAATAGCATAAATTTTCATCCATATAACATTCTTCTGTAGTGTTAATATCTCCGTATAGGGCTATTTTGTAGAAACGGGAAAGAAAAAAAATCTAAATTGGAGTTATAAAGCTATAGATCTGAATAGTAGCTGAAATTATTTAACTTTTCTTTAGGTGTTAAGTCAGTCACTGTCTTTTGAAACACCCTTCCATCTTCTGATTAAAATAGTTCTTAGGCTAACTTGATAGTGATAGAGTGTTTTTGTGATATGAGTTCATTGCTGTCCAGTTCCCCTCCCACAATTGGCTTGGGCTGTGGAGGGCTCTGCACAGATTTGCTGACTGAGGCAGCATCCATCTCTCTCTCCCAGCTATTTCCTTCTCACCTTCACCTCACTGACTGGACAGTGCTGCTCTCAGCCATGTGGAGAACCCAGATCAGGGAGTTATTCCACATAAAACTAATATCTGTTTTCGCACCACATTATTTTTTCATCTGAATTACTGCAGTTCTGCATGATGTACAGTTGCATTGGGGCTGCGACAGCATCGCTGCTGAACATGAAACTTCAGCTTCATGCTTATTTGAAATGGAAAAAGGACATTTTAGGTTCACATAAATTGAGGCTACTGGAGATGCATCTGCTCCTGGCTGTTCCTCATGCCAATGATAGCATTTTTGGGACAATGTGATAGGCTTGTTTAAGAATCTGATCAACCTGAAAACTGATTTTTTTAATCTCTTATCCCAATTCTCCTGGCGCACATGTTGATTTTCATTAGAGGATCTCCCTGAACTGTATGGCCCCATGTTCCATCAAGCACTCATTTGATGCGGTCGGTGGGGTGATGGGAGTGGCTGTCTTGGCTTTTTTTAGTCCCGTTGCCCAGCATGAGCTGCCTGAGAACCGTATCTCAAGTTGTACTAGAAATCTTAACCAATACTTAACTGAAAAAGTTGAATATAAGCTAATCCTTAAATATGGACTTCAAGGCCCTCTTAAACTTGAAGTACTGTTAGGTGCTTATCTCTCTTGAAAGGTATTTTTATACCTTAGGAAGCTTACTGTAGGTTCTAGTTAATTAAGTTCAATATTAGTTTACATGCCAGTACTGGAAAAGTAACTTAGTGCACCAACATATATGTATCATGCTTACCTTATTTATTGCTGTAACAGAAATACATGTCAGTGAGACAAGAATGCATTTGCTTATGGGAAAAAAAATCAGTGGGCAACAGGGAAAAATATTATCTTTGCTGGTTTGGGATTAAAACAAAACTAGATAACAGTAAAAATCAATACTAATGTTGCGTAGACTGATTTTAGTCGGGTCTTTCCTGACTGATAGAGCCTAATAAAGTGTTGGAGGCAAAGTCTGAATTGGGAACCATTTTCAGAATGTGCAAAAGTTGCTTAATCTACTGCAGGCTTGCTGCAGGACAGTGTAAAATATTTACTTCTTTCTTTAAAAAAGAACTTAATTCTTCTGATTTCTGATGGCTTTTTCAGGTACATATATGAAATATAGTAGGAGGAATGTGCAGTGCAATCTTACGAGGAAAGACTGTGTATAGTTATCAGTTACTCAAACTGCTTTGCATTTCTGTTACCTCTTTTCATCTCTAAACCCTCCAGGAGATGTTCGTTCTGAGCAGCAGTATCAGCAGCCGAAATTTTCGAACCAGTCCTCTGGGCCTTCTTACAGGAAAGACCAGTATTTTCCAAAAGGGCAAAATAGAGGAGAGAGAGGGAGAGGAAGAGGAGGATGGCAAGGAGGACGCCAGAGCGTTTCTGAGGAAATGCCAAAATACATAACAGGTTTGTATGTAAGAAAAAGGTCATAATTGATATGTGCAGGGCAATGTGCTGGTGATTAAGTTTGCCGTCTGCCTGTGGTTTTGTATAAGAGCAAAAATTAGAACCGATGCTGTGTTCTTCTGTTTTTCCTAATTTTCTCCAAAATACAGTAGTTGTGTGCTAGAATGAATGGCCAGCTGTTGTTCAATGAGTCCTTTCAGACATCTGAGTTGAAAAGTTGCACTTACTTGTAATGTGGGATATGGATTTAGGTTTCTGTTCGCCAGTAAAATGCATACTGACAGTCACCTGCTTCTAATGTAGCCAGTGGAATTGGTTTTGTCTATGATGTGAGCTAAAGATAACTTTTCATCTAACAGAACGTTTATTTAGGCGAGCAGATTAGCTTATTTTTTTTTGGCGGTGCTCTGATAGTAGATACACTTCAATAAGCATAAAACAAGACCAAACACCAGATTTTTTTATTTGATCGTTATAAAACGGTGTGTAATGTGATTACTGCTTCCTTTTTTCTTTCCCTGCTGAAGTTTTTTTCATCTCTCTGAGTACCACTTGAAAAGATTGCTACTGTAATTTAATAAAGAAGTACTTAATGCAAATAGGGCTTGTTGGTTGTACGACAGCTTTCAGAATAGTTCATATATAGGTATTGGCTTAACTATATCTGTAAGCTTCAGAATATCTAAAGAATTGAAATTTCTTCAGTAATAGTATAGAGTATTTACTTTTATGTCAAGAAGTCATTAGATTGATATACTAGGAGTACTCTGCTGGAATGGAGTAATGTAGGTAGAGTGTCCCCTTCTTTGAATTTTGCTGTTTGTCATGCTCTGATGCAGTTCTTTTCATTCCAGCGTCTGCCTTTGCTCAAGCTCGTGCTGCCGAGATCAATGCCATGTTGAAAGCAGTTGCACAGAAGTCTTCAAACTCTCTAGTTTTCCAGACTCTACCTAGGCACATGCGGAGGCGAGCTATGAGTCACAACATTAAACGCCTGCCCAGGCGGCTCCAAGAGATTGCCAGGAAAGAGGTACAAATGTCTTTTATAGTATTTGATAGACTACATATTGTGCATATCTAATGCACAGTGTTCAGCTGTACATTTATTAATGAGCTTATCCACAAAACTGCCCTGCCTACACAGATTCTCAAACCTCACTAACCTCTTGGCTTCGGACATCTGGAAAAGTTATTAGAGTAATGATGATAAAAGTGTCCAATCGAGGAGGGGTTGTGCAGGCAGCGTGTTGGTCCCAGGTGATCCAGAGGTCCCCAGTGACACCTCTCTGCCTTGCACCCCCACTACAGCTGTCAAGTGTGACCCCGATGGCCTCAAGGCACCATAGCCTGTTTCTGACTGGCACGGTGGTTCATGTGTTACAGTTCAAGAGTGGGAGGTGTGCTGGAGTTGTTGGCAGGCTGCACGCAGCTTAAGACTTGCTAATTGACTGTTTCTGGTTGTTCATGAAACTGAACGTTTAGTCAGTTACTTGCTCCTTACCTACTATGGCCTTCCTGTGGGTTTTAAAAAAAATATTTAAAAAATGGTTCAGCAGGATTCTGTTGTGAAATGATGTGTCTGATGTTTGGCATTGATCACTTTATGGTCTCTAGATACTTCTTAAAGTGACCATGTGAGTTTGCTTGGTAAGTTTTCTATGTGTTAAGGTTGACAGATAAACATATTTCTTGCATTCTTTTTTCACTTGGATTGTTAAGTTCTTTGAGAACTTACTCCCTCCACCCTGAGTTCCTGAAGATAATTGTTCATGATTTGGAAATCACTTCAGGTCCTTCCACATGTGTTCCGTAGGGCATGTTTTAATTGGATCTTCATAACCTGTATCTCTTCTTTTAGTGCTCTGGTTGGGATTCTTTTTGCTTTGTTAGTTGTGACAGAAGATGCAATTTGGCCTGTTGTCTGAGAACTGAAGGAAGAAGGTGTGGGCTATTTTGCATAGTTAGTTATGTGCTCTATCCTTGTTATATAATCTAGATTTATTTAATATTTATGCTTTGTTCTTTTGTGTCCTGCTTTTTTAACTCTTTTCACTTTATAGCCTTTCTGACTTCTCTGAACATGCTCACACTTATTCTCCCATCCTTATTTCCACTCCTTGTATGACTCTTGGATTTTTGAGATTATTTAATTGGCCCTGGTGCAGCTGCTATGTTTTTTCTCTGTTTCTATATTTCTTCTGCTATGTTTTTTTTCTTCAAGTCTTTTGGTGTAGTTTGTATGTTTGCACAGGCTGTTCTGTTTCATGTTTTCTTGCAGCTTGTCATCTCTCTTGAACTATTTCCTTTTGCAAAGGTTCTGCCTATTACTTTTCAGTGTTTGAATCTGCTTCTTCAAAGTTAGCAGTTTTGATTCTGCTGCATTTTCTTCCATTTTCTTAGATCCTTTATCATGACCATTTTCATCCAAACATTTATCTGGACCATTTCTTATGTTTTCAGAAGCTTAAAGACATACATTTTTCACCTACAATACCACATCCCTTTTGCTCTACTTGTTTTTCTGAACCAGTCAGTCACATACCATTGATCCAGTGGCTACTCTGTGGTAGAATGATGAGCCTGATGAGAACATACTTTATGTTTTTGTGCATTTCTGTTTTGATGTCATGGGTTGCTTCACCGTTTTCTGTATCCTTCTAGTTAGTGATCTTTTAGCATTCTCATTCCTGTGCCTTTCTTATAACCAGTGATCTGTTGTCAGCTATTCCTTGGTGAGCTTACAAAGGACATCCTAAGAATTTTTTTGTACATCATATAGTCCCTATTTCTTTCTACCACTTCTCTTAACAAAAAGACAAATCAAACATTGATTGAGAGGGTCAAACCTTCCTCTCCAGCCGTGCATTCACCCATAATAATTCAGAGCTTGAATGGGTATTTATCAAGAATTTGGTCAAGAGTCCACAGGCCTTTCTTGTTTGCTTCTAGACATTGTAGAATCCTTAGGGTCCTACTTGGCAGTCTGAGAGTCTGTACTGCTTCTGTTCGAGCTCGAATCTCCAGGTGTTGCTAGTGTCATGTTCATTTGTTCATATGGATACACTGATGTTGGGCAAAAACTTCATGCAGCAAGTAGCAGATCTTACTGTTCACTGGGAAGTTCCTGAATGTGCACAGATTTTGGTTTATCTATGGGTTCCAGTCAAACCTTGATCCACTTGTGTGGCTGGGGCTCCTGTATCCTTATAGATGTCAGCCTTTTTCTTTTTTTACAGAAGTTTGTTCTTTTAAGATTTACATCAATGTCCTCTCTTTTTAAAACAGGCAGAGAAAACTGTACATCAGAAAAAAGAACAATCAAAGACTAAATGCCGCAAAGCTAGAAGGCGCCACATAAATTTGGTAGCAGAGTTCAATCGCAGGCAAAGAAAGAATATTTGGCTGGAAACGCATATTTGGCATGCAAAGAGATTTCATATGGTAAAGAAATGGGGATACTCTTTGGGAGATAGCCCTACAGAGAAGTGCTACAGGGCTTGTTACCGAGCCATGACAAACCACTGCCTTCTTCAGGTATCACATTTACATGTCTTTAAATTTGTTTTCTGTGTTATTTTACCAAGGTGAAGTAATCAACTGTTCAGTTATAATGAATATTTTTGTCTATTTGAAGTACTGTTTTGTCAGCTGTTAATAACTGCTAAGTATGAAATGAGTGATTTCATAATTGCAGTGAAGGGTGGTGAGTATCAGAGAGAACAAGATGAACCTTTAGAAGAGTCTTACAGTCACTATGACTGAAGTGCTGTATCTTCAGTCCTCTTGAGAGCTAAGAGATACAGTGAATCCCTGCGTCATCTTCCTGAGCAGGATGCTATTGAAGACAGGCTCTTTGTTCTATGTCCTTTTTGGTCTGTTGGAGAGGCAGGTTGGCCCTCAAATAATAAATGTCTGAGAGTTCTCTTATAACTAACAATTTTAATTTTAAAAAGGAGAATGTTTTCTCTTTGACACAAATTTTAGCGAAAAATTACTACTTTTTCAGGGTAAATTGTGAAGCTCTGTCTAGTCCTTCTTTGGCAGGTTCACTTTCAAGAGTTTTCTCACTTTACCACTATCCTTTTGTTTCAGGACTTATCATATTATTGTTGCCTGGAGTTGACTGGTAAAGAGAATGAGCTTCTGAAGCAACTTGCTCGAATATGTAGCATTGACACAGGTAAATTTTATGTAGTTCAAAATAAAGTTAGGGTTCTGAATAGACTACAGGGTGAGCCATCCTTTTTTCTTATTCTAGTAGTCTCAGCAGTAGTAACACAATTGATACCGAGCTGTTATTTTGGTTGAAAACCATAATTTAAATGTCTCATACTAGGACAAGATGTTCTTATTTTCAGTTGCTTATTAGTAAACTAATCGTGGTACATGTTCTTTCTTTGACAGTGTCCCAGCAACAAGACTGAATTTCAATTTTTTTCTTTCTTAAACAAAAGATTATTTTTTTTTTCAATAAGTATCTTCTTCTTTAGGATTAACATTTGAAGAGGCTTGTTGTCTGTCTGGAAGATTCGAGGGTTCTCTGAATCTTTACCAAGCAGATCGCTATCCTGAGGATATGCTTGGTCCTGTTACATTTATTTGGAAACCCAGAAATGGCTCTGAAAACAGGCAGTTATGGATCTGGTTGCATCCATCTCTCAAACAGGTATCTTTTTCTTCACAGTTGAGCTCTGATTTCTTTATGCGTTGTACATTTTTAATGCTGACGACACCTTCTGAAAGTTGTAGAAGAGCTGGATGTAATACACGGCTTTAGGAATTAAAAGTTAGAAAACTATTTCTGCTCTAACAATATTTACATGCTGGAGTTCATTTTTTACAAAGCTGCATGCCTCTGAGGTGTTTTTCTTTTAGTATTTGTGCTTGTCAAAAGTTTTTTCTAGTGTCACTTTCTTCAGGATACATTTGCAATATGATTTTGCTTGATTCACATCCTTCCCACTGGCACCCCCAACAGGCAGTTTGCTCTCATCACAGATAATCTTAATTGATACTTAGCCATGAACTTAAAAAAAAAAAAAGGTAAAATTTTGTGCCCTGGCAATTTTTCTTTACATTAATTTGAGTGAGAATAAATTCTTAGCAAAACTCATCATTACATTCAGCTCTTAATAGTAAGCTGTGGACTTCAGCAGAATGAAGTTGATTCCCTTAAATCCATATAGGAAAGTAAATAGTAGAGTGTAATTCTTAAAACTGTACTTAAGCTTTGCAATGCACTGCCTAGCATCCTAATCCAAACTTTTCATTTTTCTGAAGGACATATTGAGAGAGTTAAAAGCAATATTTCAGTGTACAGAGCCTGAAGAAATCTATATTCCTGAGCCTGTTACAACATCGATTCAAGAGGAAAAACAAATGGATGTTGTTTTGAGCCTTGGCAAGAAAAGAAAGAAGGAGAATAAAGAAGAAGAAAGAGCTGTGCCAGTGAAAAAAATAATTGGTGATGGCACTAGAGATCCATTCCAGTCCTACTCTTGGGTCTCGCAGACTACTGGCATTGTGATCAGGTTTGTTCATAGTAGAGGCAGAAGCTGTGACCCATAACCAGTTAATACAGCTGAATTCTGACTTAACAGTTCTTAACAGTCAAAAAAAAAAAAAGTGTGTTGTATGATTGGACATTCACCTGAAGTTTTCCTCTCTTTCAGTGATAGAACTATGGAGATTCTCAGATACCGGCTGATTGGCCCATTATCACACTCTGTCCTTACAGAGACCTTGAAAGCCGCTTCTCTCCAAACAGTAAGCAAATTGGCAGTTTGGATATTACTGTCATTTTGATAAGATTTCTAGGCTGTGCAAGCTTTTTTTTTTCTGGAAAGAATCATAAACTGTCAAGCCTTTCTTATTATAAAAGCTAACCTGCCGTTAGCTTCTCTGTATTGAACCACTTGGCTAACGCTGATTTTGAAAGGAGTTCCTATCTGGATTTTAAGTGGGGATAGGAAGAAAAAAGAAGCAATGGTGCTGTTGAGCAGACTACATAGTTTCTGCTGTCGTGGTGAGAGGTCCAGAATAGTTCATACTCTCTTTGACAAACCATAGATCATACTCTCTATGACAAACCATACTCTCTTTGACAAACCACTCGAGCGATGAGCTAGAGTGCCTAGAGATAAAGGGCAAGACATGTAAGGTATAGAAAAACTTTTGTGTTTTCAATTAAATATACAAATTCTCCAGGATTTAGTCTTTTGTCCACCTCTTGGCATATAGCGTCACTATGGTTTTAATGTTTGGGGTTTTTTTGTCACTTGCAGCAAACATGACTCAGCCATGAAATCTCTGACTTTCTGTAAGAAATAATTAACGACAGAATTAGGAAGCATTGTGGATTGCTTTGTTTATTTTTGGAACATAGGTTAAACTGAACAGCTTATGGGCATTACTGCGAGGTGGAGTATAGGAATAGACTGTATAAGGAAAAAATGATTTTGATTTGAAACTTGAAGAGGAAGAAAGCAACCATAGTGATTAAGGCAAACTGAGAGTGAGTTCATATTTACAGACAGTGCTGAATGACCACTTGAGTTTAATTAGATGTGTTGTTTTCCAGGAGATGGCAGATTCAGAGACAGAACTGAATAACTGGTGGGTAGAAAACTGCAAGGACTCTGAAAAAGTATCTCTTCATCAACATCAAAGTGCTATCTTTGAGCTATTAGAAGGTATTTGGGCATGTGGATGCTACGGGAGGAACGGGAAACTCTCAAACTCTAGTGGTCAAAACCAGCATGCTAATAAGTTGACTTCAAATTGGAAATACTTATTTTTTGCTTGATCTATGCTTGACCTTTGTGCTTAGGTAATTACTGTGACATATCAAAGATTTGAGAAATCTTACATTAACTTTTTTTAAAGGGATTTTTAATCCTCTGTGTAATACAAACTCTTAATAGATAAACTGAATCTTACTTCTTATCTTCATGAACTTAGATTTGAGATTGCTGATGGATATACAGTCTGGTGTATACTCTCACTCTGTTCCCCCATACACACCAAATTAAGGCAATGAGTGGTATACAGGTAAAATGGTATGCTCCTACCCAAAGTGAAAGTATTATACCTTGCTTTATATATTTTTGTTCCTAATGAACAGTTGTATACTTGGCTGAATTGTAAAGTATCATAAAGTTAACAATATCTCCTCACTTTCTAGCACTGAAGCAGGTAAGCAGCTGGCTTTGGTAGGTCTCACATTATTCTTGAGCTTTCCAGTGTGGGGCAGTTAAGCAGAGATGAGGTAAAACTTTTAAAAAACCTTTTTAAAACAACTTTCTCCGGAAGAAAAGTTTTTTAAAAAGACTGTTTATTCTTTAGGAGATGTGCCAAATGTAAGGGATGAATTGAGGCTGTAAGTTGTAAGAGCGACCTCGCTTCTATGCTAAGCACAAATGTAATTGCAAACCAAGTCTTATGCTACTATTGTTGTCTTTTGTTATTGGTCATTTAACAAGCATTGGTGAATTTTCAAACCGTGTTAGACTGAGCACTCTGTGTTGCTTCTCTGACTTACAGTGGTGTTACATCCCTGCAGGCAAAAATGCACAAAATAATAGTGCAGAGAAAGATCATAACTTAATTGTTGGTTTCATGGCAATGTTCATCTGTGTATTTTTAAAGGGATAAGTTCACCATCACAAATGCCACCAGGTACGATACTTGGCCTTACTGTTGGAGATCCTCGAGTGAATTTGCCAAAAAAGAAGACAAAAGCCATGCCAGACTTTGAAAAATGCCAAGGTAAAATGCCTTGCTTATATTATGCTTCTTGTGGAACTGCCAAAGGCAAGAGATTCAGTTTCTCTCTACGCTTTTGTTTTTATTTGCTGTTATCTTCTGCTGATTGTCTCTTGCTGTTTTCCTCTAGCATGTGATTTCAGAATGTTTCCTTCCCCTTTCCACAGCCCCTGACAGAACAGAAACAGCTTGAAAGTTGTGTAGGTTTTAGAACAGCAATTGTGAGGGAGGGACATGCACCAAAGCTGGTCTTGTGCTCAGTGGAAGCCTCTGTCTGACCATACAGATGATCCAGGTTCGAATCCTGGCAAGGCCAACCAGGTGCTAAAAGCTACTTAGTGAGTTTCTGTTTGGTGTTTAGTCTTCCTGATGCTGTTTATCTCTGCAAGAAGATATCTGCTGGCAGTGGTTTATAGTCCTACAGTGATGAAAGTTGCAATTCCATTGGAAAAAAAAATAAATTACCTTTGCAAGACTAGCATTTCAGATGGCCAAGATGCTGGTTATGTTAAAACATCAAAGGTGTGTGCGTGACTTCTGAAACTTCCATTTTGGTGCTGACTTACACATTTCAGTGCATAATTCAAATTCAGTGGGATTTGAACGTCCTTAAAAATGTGCAAGAGCATCTACAGTATACAGTAGGGTTTGTGTGCAGTGTTGTGTAGATATTTCCAATTGATTGACTGGACACAGACTGCCTCACCTAATAAGAGAAACTTACTAGTCAGCAAGCAAAGAGTAGCAAACAGGACAAGTTGAAGGCTCTACTTCATTTCCTTAGTGGTGTGTTTTCAAGACACTATAATAATCTGCCCTTACCTTTTACTTGAATCAGGTTGTACACCTATTTTTACATACTGTCTTTTAGCTCTTTGCACAACTCTGTTACTTGGATTTTCTTACATCCTCCTATTCTACCCTCTGTATCTAGAACAGCCTTTCTCCTGTTAATTAGTTCTGCTCAGCTAACTTTCTTGTCATTAATGTTCCTGTTGGAAACGGAATACCTGACCTCTACTTTGATTCCTTCCTGTTGAGAAGTAAGGTGGGCTGTATAGCACTTGTTTACAGATACTGGTTTGAGCTGGTAAAGGAGTTAGCAACTACAAGAAGTAATTCAGCCCCCTTCATTCTGCTTGTCCTGTCCGTGAAGGTGTGTTCAAGAAGGCAAGATCAGCAGAAGGCATCTAGGCATTGGAAAGGTCTCAGTAGTTTCTCTCCTGCTGCCAGAGCTGCTTGTCCCTCAGGAAGGAGGGCCATGGTAAAAAGGTAATGATGTAAGATAGGGAGCCAAGGGGAAGAAAATACCTATGCCCTTTTTCCTTTGGCTGGCTGGAAATGGATCTTCAAGATCTTTCCACTTGGGGTTAGCCTTCACTTGCAAAAAATCTTCTAAACCACAAACATTCAGAAAATCTGGTGTTGTTTTCTGGTTCCTTTTTGAGTGGTTTTTTTTTTGTTTGTTTGGTTGGTTTTTTTTTTTGTTTCATCGTAAATTTAAAACTGCATCTGTCCTCTGACTTCTGTTCAGGAGAGGGAGAAGGTCCTTGATCAGCTAGCACGGACAAGTAAACTGCAAGGTACCATCTAATTTAGGTTCTGCTAAAGGGCTTGATGTTACACAAGCACGTCACTGCTAGGTAAGTTGAGTAGGCAGAAAGATGAAAGAAGACAGACAATACTGCTGTGTTGTAGTAGGAAATGTAAAGGACATCATGGTAAGGGAGTAGAAGAAGAGGGGCCAGTCCTCCTACAGAAAGCAGTAAAGGAGAGAGTATGGGGGACTAACGGTTCCGCAGGGAAAGCCACTGCTGTTTTCCACGTTTCCCACCTAAGTGACTTCCTGTGTAGGAAGAGTTACTGTAGGAAGAGATCATTCACAATCTCCTGCATACCTACTACATGTGCAGTGGGGGAATCTTACCAGCGTGATAGTTCATCTCTCCTACCTGAGAAACTCAAGACTGAGGTCTAACTGTAACTCTCCCATCTCCCTCATTGACTATTCCTACGTGTTAGTCAGAAAGAGAGGCTATTGTTACTCTCCAGAGATGGTTGGTCCTATTTGCTATGCAAATCAGAACAACAGCTTAAATGGAACAAAATCTTTTTCTGTCTGTATTGTCTAAACACCACCCATTGACACTAGCAGAAGCAGATAATGTGCTAATTGTTGCTGACCTTTGTGCCCTTAGTAAAACAACTCCCTGTTTCCTATACTGGCTCTAACATCTTACTTCCACTGTCAGCAACTTACTCAGCAGTAGGGTTGTTTCCCCAGCAATCTTAAAATGTGGACTGAAGAAAACAGGAGAGAGGTAAGAAATAAAGAGAACTGGTGTGAGGATTTGGGATTATGATTTGAATTATAGTATTTTTAGCAGAGAGATTAAATTCTCCAAGTTCAGTGGGGATGAAGGAGAAAGAATGTACCAAGTTAGGGAAGGATATTTTAGGGCATTGGTGAGGGGGATATTGGATGGAGCGTGGTGATGGGAAGAGATTGATTTAAAAGGGCTTTCTCATGTGGAAAAAAAAATACTTATGTCGTTATAGACTATAGGAATTGTAAAGAACTCCAAGAACAAGACAGGGATCGACTACCTAAGCAGTGGTAATAGAAAGAAGTGGTAAAAAAAATCAGAGAACTTTACAGTGAATAATTCACAGTTGAAGGAACTAGGACATGTTTAAATAATTTAACGTAAAGAGATTCTAGTGTTCATGAATGCTTTCTGTACAGAAAATACACTTTCCTTTCTCTATGTTTGCTGGTTATTATGTGACCTTCCCCCTTGGTGATCTGTAAGAGTAAAGAAGGAATTCCTTGTCACCACTACACACAGTTTTGTTGCTGTTTTTTTTCGCCTTCCTTTAAGGCATTGATATTTGCTATATCTCCAGACATAATCTGATAATTTCTTTAGTATTTCTTATTGTCAGGAGTGCTGCTGTATTTAATTTTTTTGAAGGATTTTACAACTTTTAATACTGGGGACATCTTAAAGACTATAGATTCTAAATAAATAGTTATTGCAATTATGTTCAGCAGTACCTATTGTGTTGTTAGTACCACTGAATAATTCACATCTTCCGTGCTCAAAGTCTTTGTCAACATTAACTGGAAAAATTAGCTGAATCTTCTTTTGAAAGACTAAGTGATTTAAAAAATGAAACAAAACTCAGCACATTATGTTCCTTTAATATGTAAGACTTTGTAGAAGACAAAATGAGCAACAGTCCCTGTAAGTTTTAATCACAGAACTCTTAGTAGGTTCATTGTATTGTTTATTGGTAAGAATTATTTTACTTAAAATACGGATCAGCATGGATTACATATTGTACACTGAAAGCTTTTAATACGTAGATGACAAAAGGTAGGTATATATTTTCTCTGCTTTGCTTAGATTGTGGGGCTGAAGAAGACATAGGTGATTTAATACCTCATCGATCAGTTTTAAAGCTACAAATGTTATTTATCTTCAGTAATGCACACAACTGTTGGCCTGTGCAGACATAAGCAAAGAATAGTCCCTTGAAGTGCAGAGTCTGAAAGATCCAGAGTGTGGGAAGCTGGTGCTCAATAAGTAGTTGCATACTAATCATGTCCATAAAAATATTTCCTGTATATACATTTCTTAAAGGTCATCCTTGCTTTTCTTACAAGTTTATTTAAGCGGATTTATTTCAGGCTTTCTAATGGTGTTTTTTCTGATTTTCACCAAACCTGTTGAGCTTCACACTCTGCCTGAAAGGCCAGATTCCAGAATATTAAAGGTGGCACACTAAAGATGTAACTTACATTGCCAAAGATGATGTCATTTGTAATAAGAAGTGCCTATTTGTAAGAGAATGCCAGGATAATGCTTCTAAAATGAAGTTTATTTTGTATTTGGAAAAACGTGTGACAGTAAGATAATACAGAAGCAGTGATGCTTTTTAAGCTTTTAATAGTCTGTTTACTTAGTTGTCTGCTCATTGTACTTACGATAGGGGAGTCATTTTGGTAATTTGCTACTTAAGGCACAAAAACTCTTTGAATTTTGTTTGAAGGTTCTCTTCTTTTGTAGATAATGATAAAGTTAGGCAGCTGTACCTGGAGGGTGTACCTGTAGACTGTGCTCACAGCTTTATCTGGGACCAGGACATCTGTAAGAACGTCACTGAAAATAAAATCTCAGAGCAGGTAACTAAGAAGGTTGGATTGCCATGGAGAAAAGAGCTAATGGTCTATAGAATCCATAGAATGAGACTCTTGGCACTTGTATAAATCCAAGAGCAGTGATTTCCTAATGTCATAGTATCCAGCTGCTGAATTGAAATGTTTATTTTGTAGCCTTTATGTAATGTTCTTGCACAACCATTGTTCATGAGTCAATTAAAAGAAGGCTCTATTGGATTGTCAACAGGACCAAGTAGTTCTAAGTTTATTTATCAGAAGGGTTTGGAATTGGATTTTCCTACATCACCTTATCTCACATACAGCAGGTAAAAGGGATGAAGTGGCACAGAGAGGCTCTGGCCATTCACTCCTCGGTCATAGCCAGGACAATTCTCCTTACCAAAGAATCATGGAAGCTGGAAGGAAATAAATCCCTCTGGTTCTGAACTGCAGCACACTGTTGTGGAGGTTCTGGGCAATACCTGTGATTTGTAGAGTCTTTAAATGTGCTGTTACAGGTTTGAAATCTCCTGTCTTTACGTTTCCATTGACAATGGAGGAGCAATCCATAAAATGCATAGGTAAAATGGTGATTCAGTCAGAAGGGGTGATAAACTTTCGGCACTGTTGAAATCAAAAAGAGAAAATATTTGTATGGCAGAAACATCTCTCTAAATTTTCTCTTTATGAAAATTAGTTTTGTGCTCTTACAAATTGGCTGCCATAGTGTAAGAAAAGCAGAGTACTTAGAAAATACTACATTAGTGCATAACGGTTATCAGCACAACCTTCCTGTGTTCTTCCTGCTGTCATGAAATGTAATGTTTACCTTATAAAACATCTGATGCAGAAGGGACATGTAAATAGGCAATCTGATGGTCTGGTTTTTTATAAACGTATTCGTAATGTGGTACAATGAAATATAACAACTGGTGATTGACAAAGCCTTGGTGCCAGCATGCTTTATGTGGAACTGTTTCATGACCAAATGTTCTTCGCATCTCCCTGGATGTAGTTCAGATTTTCTCTGTGTGCTGACAGACTGTCTGAAAGCACCTGTTCAGTCTAGTCTTGTGCACAAATCTATAAATACCAAGTTGCAATAGTTGTTTTTCCTCCATCTCTGCTGTACATTTTTGCTCTGAGTTTCAGTACCTGCCCTCCATCAAGGTCTGTGGAAGTAAGAAGGGGAGAAAAAGGGTGCTTAATACTTTTTTTAAAAAACATTTTTCGTGCCTCGATGAAGGCCAGTTCAAATGTGTAGCATATTACTAGTGTACTTTTCCTAGTTATCACCTCCTCTCTGTATCTTGAAAGGGTATCTAGAAGAGGGAAGAATGGTTACTAACTTATGGGAAATGTCTCCTCCTTCTCAGGATTTAAACCATATGAGAGCTCAGTTACTGGTACCGGGATCACACCTTGATTTGGGTCCTCGTGAATCTAAGATTCCCATACTGTTGGTGCAGCAGCCAGGGAGAATGGCTGGAGAAGATCGACCAGGATGGGGGAGTGGCTGGGATATCTATCTCCCAAAGGGCTGGGGCATGGCTTTCTGGATTCCTTTTGTAAGTGACTTTCATTGCAAGTAAATATGAAAAATTATATAATTTCATTCAAAATAAATTATTTTAGAGAGTGTACTTCACATTCTATAAGCAATTCATAATTACAGAATCAAAATCCCACTTTAAAAGAGGATGTACGAACTGGTTGATGACAGAGGCTTGGTCTTAAAATCTTAAACAATAGCTTTCCATATCTTCTGTTGGGTGTAACTGTGCCCACGTGGCAGACGAAAGCAGGAAATCAGAATGGGGAGTAAGAAGAGAAAGCTGATGCTCTAGCTCTTTGGTTTTGTGTTTCAAAGGAGAAAGTTTTGTGTCTCTAAAGAGAAATCATTTGGTGCCTGCTGCTTCTCCGTTTCCAGCTTGACAGTCTTCAGCACTCTGTCAAAAAATTGGTTGCCTCTGATTTGGGAGAGAGCTTGAAACACACAGATTGAGTTAAGCTTGAATACTTCCATGGTGCTCTTTGGAGCATCTTGCTTTGAATGCTTAGATG
Source organism: Tringa tobata (assembly GCA_033628505.1). NCBI lineage: Eukaryota > Metazoa > Chordata > Aves > Charadriiformes > Scolopacidae > Tringa > Tringa tobata. The sequence goes on from JAHREE010000563.1 coordinate 6,435,422, forward strand.
GCAGTTTTCATGTCTTTCTGCAGTTAAATTTATGCTTTTGAATGTGCAGAGGGATTAATTGCAGTGACACATATTGTACAGTTAGAATAAATTGGGCAGTGACTTTATGAAAGTAATAAGACATTCCTGACAATGTACAAAATCAGAACCTTTGAAATTCTCTTCAACTTTGCTGATAGTTTTTCAGAATTAAATTTAAAGAGCATGAGTAACATTTTTGTTGAAATGAGCATCTAGAACTGTGAAAACCATACTTAAGTTTGTCTTTTTTGAAAGCTAAAGTGATAGGCTTTCCTTTTTCTAATGCAGTAGCTTCTGGAGCATTAATATGGGTCTTTTTTCAGTTAAAACCCCAGAATCAGTATCAACATTCCTTTTTTGGGTTTGATTTTTATAACAGATATATCGAGGTGTACGAGTCGGTGGCTTGCAAGAGGCTTTAAAGCATTCTGAGTATCAAAGAACACCTCACATTCCAAATGATTTCCCAGACTGCCAGGCAGGAAAGCAGTTTGCCAAAGAACTGGAAACCAGTCTTCTTGAAAAATTCAAACGGTAATATTAACTTCAGAATTGATTGCAAGAATGAAAAGAAATGAATACTGCTTAAAATATTCCCTAATTATCTGTTGTGTTCATTTAGACTTGGACTTACATTAAGATCTTTCTCTAGTGTTTTAAATCCTAATATTATAAAAAAGAAAAGAATCCTAGATGTATTTAACAGAAAAGCTCTGCTAAACAGTGCATATAAATTAACTAAGACCTTCTATTCCCAGAGATATGCTCAGTTATAAGGCTGTAATAAGACTGCTAATAATGAAATAAACAAAGCTATTTCCAGCTCCTTAGCAGCAAATGAGGGAGGAGGGAGGAGAAGGCAAAGGCAGAATATCAAAGTATATACTAAGTGTTGAAGAATAAAGTGAAGGAAGAGGTATATTATAGTGTCTACTTTTTAAATACCACATATGCTGAAGTTTGCCTTCATTTTCATTACAATAAACATAAAACTCTTAATAATGAATATGGGGTAGCTGGAAGCATCCTCTGCACTAACTGGTGTTGGCTCCCCTTCCAGCTAGGAGGGGGAAGTAGGAGAAGGTTAGAGGAAAAGGTGGTGGTGTCAGTCACAATAAACAGAAATATCCAGCATGGCTGAAAGGGTATGGTGGTCAGAAATACAGCAGCATTGTCTAGAAGTGTAACTTTAAAATTCTTAGCTCAATGAGATTACAAAGGGAATGTACAATTAACTTTCTGTTTGAAATACTTGGTTTTGAAAACAGAAACATTATTAGACCAGCAGGACGAAGTAGACAGCCTTTTGAAGTGCTAGGGACTGAGTAAGGGCCCAGTAAACAAAGTCTTACCTACATGATTTATCATTTAGGCGTCCACCTGCAAAAAGGGCGAATTATGTCAAGCTGGGCACGCTCTCCCCTTTCGTCTGTCCCTGGGGGCAGCTGACGAAAAACTGGGAAGAAAGAATGAAAGCTTCAGGAGAATCTGTACGTCCTTCTTCCCCACATCCTGAGCAGTGTGCAACTGAAGAGCATAGCTTTTGTGACCCCAAAGCAGAACTGGTCAAAGAAGCTTCCTCTGAGACTGGTGAGGTAGAGGAGATCATGACAATAACAAGCTCTGAAGGTGTCTTAAAAATGGACACTGTTACAGGCACCCAAGACTTTGGTGAAAGAGATGAAACTGTGACAAGAAGTGATTTTGTTGTTCTCAGGTATGTCAACACACATGTGAGGTGTTATTTCTTTATTGGGAATTACTGAATGGGGAAAAGGAGGACCTCAGCCTATATTATTAAGATGAGAGAATTATTTGATACAAATATATAGGAGATTAAATAGTTTTATCCTGGGTCAGAATTTGCTGTTAAGTGGAAGTCCTTCTCCTGCGTTCCTTAGCAAACCTGATGACTAGATGAAGTAAATTTCTTAAATATAACACTCCTGCATTTAGTGTGTTCTTGGAATTGGCATATTCTGTCTCCTTCCAGGCAGGTGAAGCTTTTAGAGGCTCATATTTATGATTTTTATACTCTTGCTGTGTAAATCAGCTTGCATTCTCTTTTCTAATACTTCATCACAGGTGGTTCTTGTGTTACTTAATAAGGTTTATAAAGAAAATAGAGAATCCCCTGCATTCCAGTGCAACGCATGAGGGCAGCAACAGTGTTTGGAAAGTGCCTGAATGCAGGTCTTTCATTATTGTGTAATTATCAGGGGAAGAAAACACTGGCAGTTCTGGACTGCATCACTGAAGGTTTTAGAGCATTTGTGATTTAAGAAGTTTTGGGGTTTTTAACAAGTAACATCTTCCTCTAAAGAAATAGCCTCGCACACACGCTCAGAGTGATACAAATACCAGCTTGGAAGGTTACAGAAAGCTCCAGGGCTTTTTCAGTCATGCTTTTGCATATATGCAAGGTGCTGGATTTCTGTTATACTACTTGTTAATGACTGTCCTTGATGTTTATGTTTAAAAAATTTTAACAGGAGCGAGAAACTACTAATGCAGTTATCAGCCTGGTGCTATCCCACTGCTGGAAAAGATCGAAGACTCCGCCTTATTTCTCGACTGGGAGGGAAGGAAATGACTGAAGATGCCTTTTTGCCAATCTTGATGAGCTATCCAAGGGCTCTTGTATGGGTCAAATTGTCTCTCTTGAAAAAGGGGAATCCGGAGTTACATGCCATGATTTGCATCCCAACAGAAGATGACTTGCTGCATCTAAGCAAAGACAAACTTTTCTGTGGTCCTCAGGAACCCAAACATCAAGACATATTCAAGCACAAGATACAGAAACTAAAAGAGGAGAAGAAGAAGAAGAAGAAAAAGGATAACACAGAAAGTGACCCCCTGAGCATTCCCAATAAAGAACCAACTGAGGAGCATGAAGACCTCATTCTTGGCCTTTGGTCAGATGCTCTCCCAGATGTTACTTCCCACTGCTCCAGAACTCTCTTTGGATATGTCACTCGAGGGGATTTCTCATTGGCAGTGGGCTATGGAGAAGCACTGGGTTTTGTTAGCTTGACAGGGTTACTTTATATGTTACACAACCAGCCAGCAGATAAAAAAGGGCTCGTTTTGTTAAGAACTCCAGCATCTTTACAGTACAGGTTTGCAAGACTTAATATTGAGGTTTAAGTATCATTGCAATGCAGTAGAATGCCAAAAATACCAAAGAATGTCTGTTTTGTCTTTTGTGGCCTTTCTGTCTCAAATTTGAGGTGATTCTGAGCCCAAATAACACCCTGAGGATTATGAAATAATTAAAAGCTTTGCAGCATTATTCATGAAAATAACTAACACATAAACAGACAGTATTACGTCTGATGTCTGCATTGCTAAGGATTTCTAGCAGTACCACATCCATTATCATCATCTTCTTTAGAGATAAAGGGTATTGTTCATTTTTCACCTTAGAGCAGTGGGTGCCATAACAATAGACAGAAAAATCTTTATTTTCCTTTTAGAAATCTTTCAGTGAGATGGATTCCAACTTTCCAGTGCATTTCCCGTGTAAGTGCATGCAGTCTGGTCCGGTGTATATAGCAAGTGGCTTTTCCTGATTCTTTGTGTCTGAATGCATGCGGCTGCAGTGGAACAGAGCTAAGCAGACAAATCTATTAAGAAAGCAGAAGGGTACTTAGTTTAGTTTGGTGGAAAAACTCTGTGCTTAAATGAAATGCAAATAAAATACAGCCTGGCTATATAATCATGAATTCTAGCAACAGGAGCTCTTAAACTGTAAAGTGTGTCAGTCTCTTTCTCTAGTTTGAGAGAGAAAACTCTATTTTTGAAAGGTAGTAAGCCTTTCAGATGCAAATTGCTGGTTGTGGGTCAGCATATATTTTCTGTTAATAATAGGGGATATTTTGGTTCCTTAAAACATAAGGTTATTTTCATGTGGAATGTGCTAGGATTGAAGGTTTCTTCATTTTACTGTATGGTTTATGAATGTTCAAATTCATAAATCTTGCAAAGCGTGCTGGAGGAGTGAGGGAAGAAAGGTGTTTGATTTGACTGGGATGGGGTGGTTTGTTGGGTTTGGTGTTTTGGTTTTTTTAATGATAGCCTTAAGCTTCTAGCCATTCTTGAGTTAAGCAGCTTGAAAATGAGTTTACAATAATATGCTGTAGTTTAGTAGCAGCATGATACAAATATATACCAGTTGGTAAAATTACCCTGAAATGATCATGTACAAATAAAAATCTAATCTATTCTTGATTCAGGAATCTATTGACTAAGCTTGATTCTTTGAGAAATTAACTATGGATCAGTTAATGACTTAGTTCTCTTAAGTACAAGTCTGCAAATTAATTTCCTCATTCATGGTTTTGTTTGAAAAACTCTTAGGCGAATAGATCAATGTTGTTTGGAGTTGTTTGTTGGAGGAAGGATTTAGAGTACCTTACCTTTACAATTATTAAAATTTAGGGCCATTGGTGGATTAAACGTGGCACACGCATGGGGAAGGGCAGAGAACATCTCTGATCGTAAGGGAAGTACGGGAAATGGAGTTGGATTATTTTTTTTGAAGTCTTCAGAAGACCCATTTAAGAATCAGGTGCCTGTTGGAGTTACAGCAGCATGTGGGATGGAAAGGCACAGCCTCCAGCACAGCTTGGACTACAGCTCCAGGAGAAGTCATGCCAAATGGCTCCACCCTTGCTCACCTCCGATGCACCTGATAAAGCAACCGACGTCCCAGAAAGGTCCCGAGAAGCATCTGCGCGAAAGCCGGCAGATGGCCCCAGAGGAAAGAGCTTGGTGCTGGGACTCACAGGCTCCTCACCCTGCCACTGGGAGCACGGCAGCCTGGAGGTACGTGTGAGCAAGGAGCCCCTTAAACCTTACAGCCTGGCTGCTCCCACCGAGTTCTCTCCTGGTCATAATCCTGGATTTAATGAACCTTTTGAATTGTGAGCCCGATTGAAATATTTCTGGGATCAGAGTTTCCAGAGCTGTGCTTCATGGGAAGAAAGGAGGGGAGGTGATGTTTATATGGCTTTTCCCCCTTTCGCCTCCCTTGTCTTAGTAGATACATATTTTTTTGCCTGACTAGACCTGGCTTGTATGTGAGAAAGAAAGAGGAGAAGCCCCCCACCCATGCTATCATTTTTTCTTTTCTGCTTGTAGATCTTTTGTCCGCTGAATGTTTCCCAGGTTTTTATTTTTTTAAAAAAACATCTGGAGTCTTTTTTCTTTTCCTCCTATTGGTAATTTCTGCCAGGTTTTCATTTTGACACTTCCTGTTACTTTTCTTTGATTTCCATTCTCTCTTTCTGATTTATGATCCTTCTCTCTGGTGAGCCAATGAACAGAAACTGGAATCCAAGTGCATCCTGTTCTGTATATCTTGTAATATTGTTACACAGTTGTTTTCCTTTAAGTCAATGATTTATGCCTTAAGACTTCACTCTCCTTGTAAAATATACTGCAGGCCCGATAAGTTAAAAATGCTCAAAACTCTCAGCCAAAGTTTGTGAAAAAATGCTGTGACTTTATGTAACTGCAAGGAAATTTTTATCTGTGGTTGGGATTTCCAGATTCTGAGCATCTCAAGTGTGATTTAGTCATAAAAACTGTGTCAACACCAGATAATCAAACTGTGGATAATTAAACCTGTGTTATCCGAGCATCAGCTGGACATTATGTCCGTGTTCATCGTGTTGAACCAGGTGTAGTTTGTAGCACACATCTGTTCCTGGGCTGTATTTTACTGCAGTTACTACCTGTTGGTTAACTACTCCAGAGCATCTGGATCAGCTCCTGTGGACTCTGACACACAAGCATTTTTGGGAACCCAGGATGCTCTCACTCAGTGAAAGATGCTCTCACAAGCTCTCTGGCTCCTATGCTGTTCTCCAGATAACTTGCTTAAAGTGGATGCCAGCACGAACCCTCAGCTCTCATTCCTTGCTTGGCAAGAGCTTTTGGAAGCTGATGTGAAGCACAGAAGGCAATTCTGACATTATCTGTAGCAGTGAAGAGCTCGAATGCTACTGCTCTGCTCCTGTAGCATTCGAGAGACCCACGGCTCCCTCAGAGCAGCTGAGTAAGTGCTGAACTTGAGACTCACCTGGTGAAAGGGTCTTTGCCCAGCCTGCACCATGACTTAACGTGGCAGTTGCCTGCTATGTCAAGATGGGCACAGAGTCTAACAGACCTACCAAGCTGAGGGTCTCATGGCTTTGAAATGCACATTCTTCACCATTGCAAGCCCAGAAAATGAGGTTGCAGAAGCGGGTCGTGATTACTCTGTGGAATGAGGCGAGGAGGGACCCTGCCCAGATTGTTGTGTGTTTGTTAAAGACAGTCAGGGCAATCGGTTTGTTTAGCAATGCATAAGTAGTGGAAGAAGTTACCTGGTGGAAAGGCAGCTGGGGCTGTTGAAACAAATCTGGAAAAATAATCGGCAGGGTGACAGACCTCTCGAGGGATATGGGAGCCTTGGGGGATCATGGCACACGCAGACAGAGGGAAGTCAAATGCAGCATGACAGCTTTCTTTCAGTGCTCTAAATCTGGAAGAGCCCGATATGTCAAACCTGATCCATTCAGCATGTGAGATAGGTAGTAGGAACAGAGCTCGGGGGAGTAAACTACCGAAGGCAGGTTTCTGAAGAAAAGCAGAAAAGCAATAGCATTATATTTTCCAAAAATATAACATGCAAAAAACCCCAACCCCAAAGTCCACGGTTCTAAATGTAAATATTCCTCCCAGAGGTCAACAATCAAAATAGCACCCACAGTGTACCTCTTGCTAATTTGGCTCAGCTGTACCGAAATTCTTCTTTGTGAACGCTGGTCTCACCAAATCCCTGGAAGAGCAAGTAAACTTGTACTGAATAACGAGAACTCTGGGAAAGGACAGAGGAGATGGGCTAAAACCATTTTGTGGCAGCTTTGAAAGTGAGAGCCTGCTTGACCCTGGACAAAATAAAATTAATGAGTTCAAGGTAAGGTGGCAAAAGAACAGAATACACAAAACACAGCTTTCATTTATTGCATTGGGTCTCTTCTTAAAGAAATACACTTTCTTCTATAGTAGGAAAACTGCCTAGACAGAATGATTTATTTTTATAAATTTATTAGACACTCCCAAGATGTGCATAACATGTACCAGCATCAGCTTACTTGACACATTTTAGCTGTCTTTTCATCATGGGCTTGCAGCAGTACTGCTAATCTGACAGCCTTGCATGGCTAAGCCTGAGTCTTAAGAAACAGAAATCAAAAAGACATCCAGGACACAGCAAGAATGAAGCCGAGAATGAAAAAGCAGTCTGAAAGAAGAGAGCGGCTCAAATTTCATGATCCAAATATGCAAGGATTTACTGTAATTTCTAGAAAGAATGGTGCAATTCAGTATTTCATTTCATCTCAAGAAGATCAAATAAATAGCCAGGATGAGAAAGGCTGGTTGTTTCAGCACAGTCCTCTCAGCATCCTGTTTCTTAGGCCAGAAAACATTTTCTTTTAAAAAGAATACAATGGTTGTGATGGATGGGAGAGCTCATGCATCTGTAAACCCGTGTGCTCGTCAGGGCTCACTCTCACACATCACTTCTCTTAATTTCTGCTTTTGTTCTTTCTTTCACTGGGTAACATCAAAAAGGCTCTTTGCTTCTCCTGTCTTTTAGCAAAAGGATGAAGTGAAAGCAAACTTCAACAGGCAAAACCTGATTTAGTTAGAGCTTTAGGCACTCAAAAAAGAGTTTAAATGCCACTTCAGAAATAAGCCGCCACCTCCTCCTCCCTACTTAACACACCCCAGTTGTTTTAACTGTGGCTCTAGTGACAAATCCTATGTGTCTAGAGTTGTAATTAATTAGAAATACCACACATTTACTTCTGAAAAATCTTACCCGAGTTGGACCAGGTGTGACCCAAGGCAGCTTCACCCACATGCGAAACCAGTTGCTCAGAATGGGTTGGACTGGGTGAGAAAGAGAGACCACACACGTTAGAGTCTGTTCCTTTTCCTTAGCACTCAAAAAAGGCCAGAGTACATGCACAGAAGAAGGAACTGTAAATCTGCAATTAGAAATACACTTTACAGATTGTCAGTTGCTTAACAGCAATTTTTAATTTTATTTTTTTTTTTAAGATGCATATGGGAGGGGTTTTGATACACGCCAGCAGGGATTAAAGGGTTAATGATAGATAATTTATTTTCCCATAAGACAAAACATCTTACAGGAATCAATTGCGTCCAGGTTTTCTGAATATTTTCACGATGCAATAATTCTTGGGAGTTAGTTGGCAAATATATCATGGCGGTTCCAAATGAAATCACAAAAAGGTAGGAAATTGGCTAAAAACTTCTCTTTTCAAACAGAAGCTGAAGAAAATAAACATTAGTGCATCAATAAAGTAGTAGGCTGGGAAAATTCTTAACAGAGAATTAATTTAGTTTCTATTGGTACTTTTAAGAGTTTCCCTGAGCTACTGTATTTTGAGGCGTTAATAATTCATGAGCCCTAGAGTAAATTCTTTTAAAAAAGCCAAAGAGCTGTAGTTTCTGTTAGTGTCTTTAAGAACTTACTGTGATGCCTGGAGGTAGCACACGGTGGCACGACCTTTAAAATGGCAACCCCAAGGCAACAGATTTGTGTCGCCCCTGAAGCCTCTCCAAGCCTGATGCTGGGAATGAGGAGGTTTCCAGGGCAGTGCCCAGGCTGGGTGCTCGCCTCCAGCAGCCACCACCAAGACCTCCCTCAAAACCACTCCTGGAGCAACGTGACAACAGCTCTCTGTGGAAATCCATGGAAGCCCATCCTTCCCCGGCTGGTGGTGAAGCTCTGGAGCCCTTTGATGTTGGAGAAGGAAGTGTGAGTCTAACACAGATCCCGACCCAGGCATTCTGTTCCATTTGCCAAAAAGAAAAAAAAAAGAAAGATAAAAGGGGGAAAAAAAAAAGAAAAAAACTTCCTTTTTTTTAGGTTAGTAGACATGCAGAAGGCTAGTTTTACTTAAAGTTATCCAACAAAACCAAAAATGGCCTGAAAATGGCAATTCCCTGCCTGAAGGCTGGTTTCTCACATCATACGCCCTCAACCCCGTTCTGTTGGACAGCACACTGGGCTTGTACCAATAGTATGAGACATCACTGTGCAAACATTTGCACGTGGGCACACGTAGTAAGAGGCTTCCTGATGAGTACACTTTTAACTTGCTTCCTCTTTTATAGCAAATAATTTTCCGTGATAGCCTGAGGAGCAGAGGAGGCTTGACACGAGTTTAAAATCAAAGCCTCCAAAGCCAGAGACGTTTTTAATCTCTCCCAGTAAATACATGATGGTTTGAAACTTGAATTTTCTCTTTATGTAGAAAGGTAATTTGAGTAGCATGCTATATTTTAACTTGTAAAAATACCTTAAGCTCAGCTCCTTTTCCTTAGTGGAAAGCACCCTTGCAGCCTGTTGATGTTGCAGATGCAGTAAAATAGATCACATGAGAAAAACACAAAGTCCTGGGAAAGGCCTCCCTGTTACATAGAGCATAAAGGCATTAAAGTCCCACAGCAAGATAATATTTGGGGAACGTGTGCTGTCAGTCACATTTTTAAACAAAACAGAAAGATGCAACAAGTACTGTTTTCTGCCCTGCCTGCAGTGCCCCGGGCATCCTCTCCAGGGCTAGAAAGACGGATTCAGCTCCCACTGGGATTGTTTCCAAGACCTGCACTCATACAGGACGGTGAGGAAATAGAGACACACGCCACCAGCAACACAATCTTTCACTGTTTCTCTGAATGGGCACTAAACCTGATTCTTGGAGTCTGCTGTGTAAACAGTAGCAGTCATCTGTTTGCTGTTTTGGGGTTTTTTTCTACTTAATTTCTTATGATTTTAGAACACTTTAGTTTTTTAAATGTAGTGCTGTATTTTCTATAGCATACACACTTTAACATGTACATGACATCACATCAAATGAAGATTTAGATGTAATAAGTCCACAGCATTAGCGTATGTCTCAAGAGACAGATCTCTTCCACTAGTTGAAATGTTTGGTTTTTAAGAGCTAAGCATTTTGACCCATCGCCGTGCAGCACCCCAAAGGGGACCTCAGCCCACGGGGGGGTTTGGGTCCGCAGCCCCCACTCTGGTTCTCATCACACCCTTCTGCAAGGTTCTCTGCTGAGCTCCCCCCATGAGCCCATTCCCAGCGCCCTCACCATTTGGTGTGGAACCATTTATTTTTTTTTTTTGGAAACTTTTCTGTTCCAGTGCAGTAGAGACCACAGAAGAGGGAAAAGCCAAATTTATGCTGTATCTGTGTTTTAAATTCCACTTTGGTTCTATTTTGAGTAAATTTTGGCCTTCATTTTGAAATACTGTGGGGTTTGAAAAATTCAGATTTCCTTCTGTTAAAGGCCGTCAAAAGCTGAAAGATTGCTGTCCCACAGTACAAGGAGGGATGCTGTTAGTCTGGCCAAGCAGCTATCAAAAATATGCAGGAAATACAACATAAATTCATTTTTCTCCAAATGTTTTCTGCAGGCAAGATCCCAGGCTATTAGGTTAACTCCAGGGACTACAGAGACAATAACTTGAACTAGAAGTCCCAGGACAGTAGCCAGGTTTCATGTGGTCTACAGGGATGGGAACAAAACACCCTACCAAAAATAATAACTTCCTTTTCACCATTGAAAACAGTGAACTCCACATGTCAGCTAGATTTCAGGGTTTATTAAGAAGCAAGAGAGATGACCTCTTCTATCTGCAAGGTCATTAAATTGATGATGAGTAAAAACTGATTCTTATCCAGATCCATTTGTAAAATTAATTTGCATATTTTCAAGAATATAAATTAGACTATGGGGACCTATATTTGATACAAGTTGCAGTATCTGTTTCTTCCTTTTCAGACCTCAAAATGTTAAGACCACTGAGTATTGAAAGATATGAAAAGTTTCAGCCAACCTCCTGACCGAAGCCTGAGCCTCCTTCTCAAAGAGGAGCTAAACAGAGTTTCTGACCCCACAGACAGGATACACTTTTATGCCATAACATAAAATTATAGAAAAGCCTTAAAAGACTACCCTTTGGACTTTGACTGCTATCATTAACATTTCTTTTGTTTAGGTTATCACATATCTTCTTTCATAGACTGCAGTATGCACTCTTCAATTAACTGGATGTTTTTCTGTGTGTACCTTCAGTTTTTTGTCATGGCAAAACTTTTTGAAGTGAAAAACACAGGGGGGAAGAATGAAAAGCAGACATTTTATCTGACCCTTTAGACATCCATGTATTTTTTTCTCAAATATGAAGCAATATATCTTACAGAAAAACCTATAGGAGCATGGTTTTCCAATACATTAAAATATTAATTTAAATTAAAAAATATAAATATTCTTAATAGAGTTTCTTGTTTCCACTTTCAAGCCCTGAAATACCATTGGATAAACTTGCAGGGCACTTCTCTCTCCAAGTCTCTCCTGGGCACCAGCACGCACTCTGAATTAATTCCTTTCTTCTAAAGAGTAAAACCATCAATCTCTGTTTCCTACCACTTCAAATTCAAGCCGGATGCTGAAGGAAGAAAAATAGTGATTGGCAGAGTGTGGAGAGGGAGCCAGGAGGAGTGAGGAATGCCAGCTCATCCGGCAGAAAAACTCACGCGAAACAATTCCTGGTCCAAGGAAACCAGACCAAAACTCTCACTATAACATCCATCATTGATAGAAACAAAGGCTGTCATGCTTCTGAGCACGTTCCAACTTAATGAAGGGACAAGCAACCAAAAGGAAAAAAAAGAGGAACCCCCAACTGTGACAGCACATATGAACAACATCTCTTCACAAGGGAAATAAAGCACTGAATTAAAATTTATGGCTTCCCAGTAGCATTACATACCCTGGGAACAGTGAATGTTTTGTTCCTTCCCAAAATGACAAGTGTTAAGATCATAAAATCAAACTCAACTGGAGTAGCAAATTGATTCTAGACTATCTAGTTCTTCCAAGCTGTGTCATGCCGAGCGGAGTCGGTGGTTGGTTGCCTAGGGTAGCAAAATATTAGGAATAACACAGTATTTAGTGGCTGTTCATTACGAGCCTGCCTCCGAGAGGGGAGGTGTGTTCATGTGTTACTGTGCTTAGCGCAGCAGAAACCCTAGAACTGAGTCAGTCCCGAGTCTTGCCTTTCTAGCCAACTTTCCAACAGCAATGAACTAATAGCATTTCCAAAGGTTAACATTTCTGTAACTTTGCCAAATGGTAGGGTCATGCCCTGTTCTTCTGCTAATACAATTTACTTCCCTCATTTTTTTTTTTCTCATGACCTTTTCCCCACTATTTGCCACCATCCATTTTGGCCCTTTCCCGTATTGCTACGGACCTCTAACAGACTGCTGAAATTATCAGCTTCATGTTTGTGTTTTCCTCTCTCTAGGCAAGGAAGCACTGCAGAACTGCTGCAGCTGTAATGAAACCTGCCCAAGCCTTAGCTGCTAATCATTCAAGAAACAAGGTAGCCTCTTAACTTTGGATGTATGCAAGTTTACTTACGCGTCAAGTGTCTTCAAGGTTTAAATCTGGTTTTAATGCAGTATTAACTTGTCCACAGTAAGCACATGAGCACTTGGAGACATTGTCCTGCTGTTCATCCTTACAATTTGGTGGCACATCCTCCCCCCGTCTTTTTGTTGTTGTTTCAATGAGGCAATGCTGTGTTCTTCCTAGAAGAATGCCTTCCTAGAAGCCTTGACTCTTGATAGGGAGACCATCAACACTTTCACCCAACAGGCAATTACTAGTTACAGGTGTTGCTGCCCTTTACTCTGGCACCACCTGGCTGAGGCTGGAGATGGGATAACGATGCATCACCAGTGTTATCTGATGTTGCATGTCTTTTGTAAGTTTAGTAGCCCTTCAGTGTTGGAGGCCATCCAACATGTGCTTCTCAGCCTTGGAAACATTTCCCGCTGGGTCTGAAACTTTTCCTTACCAATTTTTTTCACAAGTGTAGTGTTTTAATCTTTTCCTCCTGGATGCTACAGGCTATTCCTGATACAGCTGTCGTGATGTTTCAGAGGCCCTGCAAGAGCTCAGGGCTTCTGTGCCATCTCCTGGCTCACCAAAGGTGTTTAGTAGCACAAAATGCAGAGAGGACAGATCAGGTATTTATTAAGAAGAGATGCCAGTCTTCGCCAAAATAAAATAAGAGACACAAATAAGAGATGATCCCTGTCAAAAGATGTCACTCTTCTGTGCAGGTTTCTCTGAAGAACAATAGTGGCCAGCATTCACTGTTTCCTTGTACTGTTTACTGGGGGCTATTATTCCCGAGTTCTCAGAGAAATGGGTATTCTCTAGTCAGATGTCCAACTTGTTTGCGTTTTTGGAGCACACTGCGTTTGTTGTAGCCCAACAGCATCTGCAGGTGGGACTAGGGGAAGAACTTACACAGTGAGCAGAAGTTGGCCCGCAAGCTTTGGCAAAGCCCTCACCTACAGCCAACATTCAGCCAAACGCTGCTGGACCGAGCCTACGACGGCGAGCACTACTGTACAATTTCACAGTCTGCAGGAGCTCGCCCCCGAGCATGGGATTTGTCCTTCTCTCCAGACCCTTGGCTTCCTCAGGCCATTTATTTCTGGGAGCTGGGAGTCCTGCCCATGGCTGTTCGCGGCACAGAAATGCACCAGGTGCGGGTTTAATGAGTGAGTGAGAGGGTAACACCCCACCCCACCTGCTCGTTAGGTGATTTCCAAATCCTTGTAACTGTCAAGTCAACAACAAAGATTTCCTCTGGGATCCATCCCAGTGCTGCACTCAGTGAATGTATTTCCACAGCAAATGTCACTGCCTGAGACTGCCTTTTGCCTTGAAGCCTTATTTGGAGGCTGGGGGAAGGCAGGGGAAAGGTCTGAGTATGTTTTTATAATGAGAAGACGATTTTTTCTTCACTTCCCGCTCACACGGTAATGGCTGAACTCTGCTTCCTTTCTTCTTGTGAAAGAAATGTTCCAAAATAAACAAAACTACTGAGTTGCAAGCAGCTGCAACGCCAGGAAACCTGGAACCAGGAGGCAGCAGTTTCCTAAAGTTAGGGACTGAAACCAAAGCCTTTTTCCTATGTCGACCTCTACTCTCACCCTAGTTTTTCATACAGACCATTGCCTAAATAACACAAATGAAGCCGACATGAAGGGAAGCAACGGAAGATCGTGGTTGCAAAAAAGGGGTGTTTTGGATATCCCGATGGTTGGGCGGTCCGGAGAAGATGCAGGAGAGGCAGAGGAGCTGTGCGGTGGTGCCGTGTGGTCATCTGCACTTGCAGAAGGATGGAAGGACCGAAAGGGAGAAACCAGCTGAGAGGCCAAAGGAGCTGAGGGGGGTTAATGCGGAGCCTCACATGAGGAGGGACTGTGGGACAGCTGGCGGAGGCTGTGCCTTCCAGACCAGGGGAACGTGCCTCTCCAAGACGTGGAGCTGAACAGAAAGGAGGTGAAGGAGGTCCCTGCCCACCTCCTCCCAGGACCAACCCAGCTGACCCGCTGGCCCCGGTCCCGCCTGCGTGATGCTCTCAGCCTGGCCCTCCTACCCCCGGCTGCGCATCGGCTCCTCACCGGGGCCAACTATTTTTCAGCTGCTTTTCAAACTCAGTCTTGGGACCTGTATTTTAGCTCAAAGATAAACATTTTGAAAATTGCCTTCTTTCTCACAGTGCAGGCATGAGGTGGTTTTAATTATCTGAGGAAAGCTTTCCTTGGCCAGGCCAATTTGTTCGCTGTTTCTCTTGCGTAGTTGGTCTGTTTGCTCTTGTGGAGCTGGCCTATAAACCAGCTATTAGGGGTTTATTGTGTAACATTATCAAGAAAGTAATCTTTGAAAAAAAAAAATTGAAATCACTTATAACAACCCTTTTTTTTTCTTTCTTTGCAAATAACTTCATAGAAGCCAAATGATCTCCACAGCTGACCACCCAAACCTGCTGGAAAATGCTTGCTCCAAATGAAAATGTTTAGGTTTAGTCATGTTTTAGTCCTAAAATGTTTCAAGTGATGATTTGGGCAGGACAAAGTAAGTTCTTCCTGTAGGGGGATGATATGGGAGAAGGAAGACTTCTTTATTTTTTATAATGATGTATTTTTGAGTCATCAATGCATGATATGTGCCGAGAGAAGCAAGTCCAGCTCTTTGCTAGATTTCTGTCTTTTACAGACACACACACTCACTAACTCTTATATAAAGAAAGCAAGCCATGGGGAGGCAACAGCAGTGATTATTACACCTACTGGTTTTATTATTGGTTTTGTTGTGCAGACTCTGAACCATGTGGGTGTTGATGGTTGACTTTTTAAGAGACTTAATGAAGGTTACCCTTGGAAATTTTGACATTCATGATGATAAATGTGCTATTCACTTAGAGGAATTCAGTTATCTTAAACAGACTATAACAAAAATTTAATTTTCCCTTCTTTTTTTTCCTTTGACTTAATTCTGCATTATCCCTTTTCAGAGCTAATGCCAATATTTTTCTGATGACTGTAATTTTATTGCTTTCCTATTGACAAAGGGAAAAGAGGTATCTTTCTTAGGTTCTCCTCAAAAGGAACATAAAAGCAAGGACATTGAAAGTACCAGAAGGAGACTCGTCAATATTTACATTTTATTACTGTTTCAAAAGAAATTTGATAAAGGAGACTACTTATTTTAGTCAGACTATCTTTTTACATCTCATCTTTGAGTCACCTCTCATTCACTGAGAAAATGTTTCCAAACTCTTAAAAGGCTACTCCTAAACCCAGAAAACAAAACAAACCCATAAGGAAACCCTGGCCCTTTTCAGGGGTCTGTCCTTTTATTGTCTGTGTCTTCTAGAGCCCACCTACCTTACTTCCTTGGGATGCTCTTACACTGGTGACCGCTGATGCAACTTTTCTTAAAATCTATACTCCCTCTCAGTTCTTGCACGCTTTGATCACCATCAAAATCAGTTAGAGCGTAGAAGGCATTGAATGTGTCAGCTCTGATTTTATACTCTAGTTCACAGGGATACCCAGGAGACCTTACATCTCAGGCTTTCCACACATGCCTGCAGAGGAACAGCACGGGTTACATCTGCATCGGGGTTTAAACATTTCCTTTGCTATGACAACAATTAGAGCGCTATTTTCTATTTCACTGTAAGTCAGGCCTGTGAATAACAATGGAGAGGTCTAACCCCCCCTGGTCTCTGAGCAATCCCTCATGAACTCAGCAGCTCTGGGGAGCAGCGCAGTTCTGCTCTCAGATGTTATTTTGTCCTTGGGACAGTATTTCTCAACCTGTGCTCTGGGGACCGCTCGTGGTCTGAAAGACTTCAGAGAACGGTTTGTGAGATCACTCTAAAACAAAGCAACCATCCCCACCACCTCCCCCCACCCCAAAACTGCCCAAACCCACATACACATACTGTCACAACTTTCAAAGGGCAGCCTAATTTTCAGTTGATTATTCATGAAGACCACTGCATTAAGACTGCTCAAGCAGTCTGCAGCTTAATCCTCCTCCAAAAAGTTCAGGGATCTTTGGATTAAAAAGCATGGAGAAACACTGCTTTGGAGAAGTGTGTTCACTTTTTTATTTATTTCGGAAGAAAATAAGTATCTGCCTGGTACGTTGTCTGTACTCTTTAAAGTCAACGATGGATTGCTGCATCAGGCTTCCACCAGGTTCTTAATACTCATGAATGAAGTATACTAGATGCAACAGAGCTACTAATAAACCCCAGCAGCTTCATATTATTTTACTTCCCTCTTTTTGTCTCCTGGACACCACCTCAGATGCTGCTGGAGCCCTTACTACCGCCGTTGCAGTTGGGCTGGGTTGGCTTTTCCAGTATAAACATCGCTCCTGGAGTATCTGGGCTACTGCAAAGCCTCAGCTCAAAGGGAAGTCTTTTCCCTTCCTCACAGCTCTGCTGTACAGAGAGGAGGTGCTCCTGCTACGCACGGAAGGTCACAGCTGCGGGAAGCCAAGGCTGAATGTAACAGCCACATCAGATTGTGGAGCATGAACCGGGGAGAGACCACCTCCCCATCAGAGGCTCCTGTGCTCTTGCAGGTCATACGGTTTGCAGGCTCCATCTTCAGACTGGTTAGGTTTCTTGCTCATGCTGTTTCTGCTGGGAAGCTTGTTGGAGCCTTGTTCCAGGGCTTGTTTCTAGCAGTGGCTAGAAACACATTTTTATGGTATATGTAAGCCTATTTACTCTTGAGCTCATGCTGCCTCTTACCTTAGTGAATTATTTGTAGGGCAGTCACCAGGCACCCAACACACGCTGCAAGTGGGGCTGGCCTGAAACGATGAGACTCCAAACAGAAGATGCAAAACACAAATGTGTGCAGAGGAGTCAAACTGGCGTCCTGACTGCTGACAGCTCCGGTGCTTCTTCCATCACAGGGAGGAGAAAAATACCCCACAGACCTGCTGTGAAAGGCAAATGAAGGGAATGCGGGAGAGTCAACAGGATTGGTTGCTCCAGAGAGCAGGAGGCCAGGTTTGATGGCCGTACCTCCTTCACCCGAATTCGATGAGAAAAAAGGAATCAAAACGTTGCCATGCCCATGAGCACGCAGGGGTTCAGGGTTGTCTCTTACCTGTGCTGGGGCAGGGTCTGTTGTAAGCGCTGGCTGAAGGCAAGGGGCTTAATGCCTCCCAGTAACCCCCCAGTTCACCCCAGCATTTGTTTGTCAGTTATTAAGCAGCTGAAGGAAAGCACAAGGAGCCTGGTATCTGCTGTGGACCCTGCAATCTATGAGCACCAACATTTGCTGAAATAGACTTCGGAGCATCTTGCCGAGCAGAAAATGTTCCTACCACTTTTTAGCACAACTGTGTTCCTGTAGGTTGATGTTGAGATCATCTTAACCAATGTTTGACTGCAGTGTGTGCTCTACCCTGTTTCATACAGCCCCGATTGCAGCCTACCTCTGCTCGTGGCTTGGTGCATTTAAAGCCACCATTTAGCATAACAAAACAAATCAACATAGGCTTGAGTTTTGGCCAGCCAGACTAGATACATTTTTAAGCTATGATTTTGTTTTGGCCAACAGTTAATGATGACACGTCTTAAAGCTGCGATTTTATTTTGCATGGGAAGAGTTGTAAGGAATAAGTATTTTTTCCAGTTCTAACGATATTTACTGCATGTTGCACAACTTCAGTCTCCAAGAAAGAAATAAAAAAAGGTGCACTCTGAGCACTGAATGGCACAGCATGTTGCACACTAACAATCACATAGTAGGGCTGATATTAATTTGTGAGGTATGAATTTGTGCCACATGAGTACCCAGTTAACCAGCCATATCTGCAAACACTTTTTCCTCCAAATGACACTATTCGAGAAAGCAAACATGGTTTTGGGCACAGCTGGCAGCACTGATTCCTTCTCTGCTCTAAGATCCCACTTTGAGCTGATCATAAAACTGCTGAATTTCTACCATCTGAGCTGCACTTTTTCATATGAAGTGTTTGCCTCTGAGTGCTGCTGGTGGTTATTTATAATCAGTTGATTTAACAATATGGTTTAACTTTTTCAGAGAAAAGGTAGTGAAAACTGTTTATTTCTTAGCAAAACAACAACACTAAATTTCTTTTCTTTATATGTAGGAGGAAAGAAGCATCTTGTCCTGACTGCCATATGAAGTGCCACCACAGCACCCTCTGGACTGCAGCAGCAGGGTCATGGTGGAGCAGAAGTCCTCATCCCCCAGTAGCCCAGTTCTTCCATTTCCTGAGGACGAAGCTAGTGGTCTCCAGTACAGACTGGGAAGGATTTCAAATCAGACTTTTGAACTTCACATTAATTTTTTTTACCACTAAGAGGTACCCTGGAGCAGTGCATGCCCTGAACTCTCTTAGGCTGTAGGAAGCCGTTTGGTTTTGTAAAGAGCTGCATCCTTTGAAGACTTGCCCACCTCCACCACACCCTCCCAGTGTAGCTGATGGATGGGGCTATGTGGATGGCCCCTAATCTGCTTCGAGCAGTGATGGTGGGATTAGTGGAGGTCTCCCTTCATTGACAGTGAAGGCAACATGAGCACGTTCAGCGCACTCTGTGTAATGGCTTTGGTCCATTCAGCTGGCAGAGCTGTGGAGCATGATGGCAAGCAGCTGGGGGAAATGCCATTTTTTGCTCAGCACAGCCTTTGCAAAATTACGGTTTGTCTGTGCTGTAAGTGTCTATGCAAGGTGTCTGAGAAGTACATGTCCAGCGTGATTCTGGAATTCATGTGAGTACTTGTTTGACATAAGTGGGATCCCTGAAAGGCTCCAGCTCAGTTAAGCATCGGCAGCACCAGACCCTGAATCTGGGAGGAGGGGGGTGACATTCAGGTCACTCCCTGGCAAAATTGCCCTCTCTCTCCTTTTCCTTCGCTTTCAGGGGTGCCCTTTTGGGTTCCCAAATGAAGACTTTGCCGACCGCAGCTGGAGAGCAAGGCAGTGCAATAAACAGGAAAGTAAGAGTCTCTTTCTCTCTGGCGCAGCCCGCCTCGCTCTAGCCGGGGATGGAAAAGAAGACGAACGTCCGCGGAGCGCTTGAGCGAACAACAAATGGCAGAAGAACAAATGCAGCAAAAGGGAATGCCAAGGTTGTCATCCCCCGTCAGCGGTTTGGATGGGTTTCCTGCTCGGAGCGGCGCTGGGGGGGCTCGAGGCGGGACCCCGGCGCAGGAAGCAGGTGGTTTGCTTTACCCGGGGCCGTGCGTAATGGTCAGGGAGCTGCGCCGGGCCAAGCTACAGCAGATGGGCTGCAGCTCGCTCCGCTCGAGGATATTTTTCATGTTATGTGTGGAAAAGAGCAGTAACCCTTGTTTGTTATATGAGGCCTTGTAGGACTTTGTCTGGAAAGAAGCCATTTTTGAGATAAAAAAAAAAAAAGCCATTAAAAATATGAGTCACTGTAATCACATTCAAAGTGCTCCAGCATGGCCTTTTATTTGCAAAGACTTCACTATTAAAAGCAGCTTTTCTTTTTTTTTTTTCCTTTTTTTTTAAATGAAGAATTCCACCACAAATTACCTCAGGCTAATTGAGGTGACATTACTGAGCTGTTCATTTGAAATTACTAAAAAAAACCCAACCCAAACACCTCAATGCCCTGGATTCAAACTATTCACAGTGCAAGGGGACCAGCAAAATAGCTGGGACACGGGACCTTGGGCTGCAAATGCACCACAGCATTTCCTCCAACACAAATGCATTTCAAAAGATAGATCCCACAAGGGCTGAGGGAGGCTTGTCCCCCGTGCAGGGAGAAGAAGCAAGACCAGAAGCACAGGGACCACCGAGAAGCAGCACCCTGGGGGGAGCCTTGGGCATCTCGGTGGGGAGACATCCACAGCCTGAGCAGACCGCTGGCCACCTGAAGGAGCCGAAGAGGCCAGGGCTGGCACGTGCGTGCCACTGCTCTTTGGGGTTTGGACTCCCCATTCAGCATTACCAGATGCTTGTGTCCTCTCAGAGGGGAAACGTCTGAGCTGCTGCTTTCAAAACACGTCCTCACCGTGAGGCTGTGAGCAGCGAGGAGCAGAGGGAGTAGAAGCCCTTCTGTCGTGTATGATAAATATCAGCATCTTTTCTCTCCAGTGCACCATCACCACCCTTGAGAAGAGACCAATTGACCTGGGCAGGGTCTCCTCACAGGCAGGCACACCTCCCAAAGCCTATTTACTTACTGCACCTTAAACAGTTGCTGAGTGAGTCACCCTCCTCTGAAATCCGGGCTGAGCCTTCAAGTCCCGCAGGCACTGGAGAAAGAGCAGCTCAGTGAGATTGCTTACTACCACTGCCAGGTGCCACCGTGGCTGTACCAGCCCCTGGGCCAGAGGGTTTCAGGGTGTCCTGCTGTGCTGGACCTCCTGGGGTCCTCCGACCAGGGGCACCTACTCTTTGGACCATCGCCAAACTCAGCGATGAGTCAGAAGTCAAATCGCTGGAAATAATCGAGGCTGCTGCATCTCTGGGAGTGCAGGGTGGGCAGCGTTAAATTAGTGTCAAACCAGAAAGCGTAGGTAGCCCTGGGGAGAGGTGGCAGCTGAGCTGGGTGCTGGGCTGCAGCTCGGGGAAGAGGGGAAGCCCAGGCACCCCATCACAGCGTGCTGGGTCTGGTCCAGTTCCATGCTACTTCTTCGGCGCTCCCAGGATCTGATTTTTACTCTGTGTTTGCCCAATTGCAGACGCTGGAAAAATGGAGAGAGAGCAGAAAGCAACCACAGAAAACAATCTGAGGGCTGACAGAAATGTCTGATGGTGAGAGACTTAAAAGGTCTGTCTGTTTGGCTTAGCGAGTAGCCCAAGTCATCTTACTGTATTTTACTAGAGGGACTTACCGAGCGCTTTAAATCACTGGCAACAGACAAATAGCTGCAAGCTAAATCCAGACAAGTTAAAATAGACATAAGGCACAGTTCAAAAGCAAACAATGACTCATTGCTAGTACAAATTGCTAATGGCATTGGTGGATCCTCTACTTTGACTAGTAGGAGAGGACGAGGTGCCTTCTTCTGTAGCTGGGCCAAAGGGTTCAGGCAGAAGTGCCTGGAGGAGGTCGTCTGACTGTAGCTGTACAGGAGGCCAGCCCAGATGACATCAAACTTCCTTCTCACACCAGCAACCTGCCGTTACTCACAGCCCTGCGTCGAACCCTGCAGCACATCCACGGACCCCGCGTCCCGTCAGCATTGCCAGGATGTGCCTGTTGGATAACTGTTAAATATTGTCTGGAAAAAATAAACACATGGGTAACTGCGATGCTTAGTAATAGTAAATCATATTCCTCAGATCCTTTCCCTTGTAAAACACAGAACAGCTGTTCTTGGAACACGGAATAGAAGCTCCAGGACTTTGTTGTTGTACTCTATTGCTGTACGATGTGTTACCAGCACTAACCTTCAGTGACAGGTGGGAACTGCCTTTTTAGCAGTCTCTGTGCCATGCAAGCTTTCTCTCTTACGCTCCACTGAGGGCATTACAGAGCATTAGACAGCATAAGCTCTGGGCCTGATACAAATGCTATTGAAACCCAAGAAAATAATTTAAATTTATTTTTTAAATGGAGAGAAAAGTCCTGATCTTGTGTTCATGCTGCTCTGGATTTATGCCCACCAGCTATCAAACAGAAGACAAATGACAGTGCTGTTCTTTCAACCAGTTTAATGATTCTGGCAAAAGACCTGGCAGCAGACTCCAAAGTTTTCATCTAGGCAAGGCAATGCCTATTCCAAGAGCGGAAATCTCCAACTGGAGAACTGGCAAGCGCATGTTTGTGCTGGAGGTTTAAATCAATCATTTCTATTTTTCCCAATGTGATCTAGCAAAGTACAGAAATTGGCTCCTTCATCAATGGCCACAGGCCACTTCTCATGTTTAAGGTATTAGTGCCATGGGATACAGTGATACATCGACTTCATGTAAAACAGTCAGTGTCAGAACCACCTGTTTAATTGTTCCTTCACAGTAGCTCTACTTTGAAAACTGTCAACAAACGCCTTGGTGACACTGTCAACAAGGAGTCCAGGACACCACTATGTGTTAGTCGTCCCCTGGAGGACCCCCGCTCTGTGTTCATGCAAAATTCTCCTGCCACCACGATACGTTTCTGATTCTGCTGCCGAACACCATCGCCCTCCCTCATCGTTACCCTGTGAACTGATAAAAGTTCCCCTGGCATTGATGCCCGAGTCCATCAGCAGTCACAAGGCTACTGCAGATTTATACTATTAAATGCACTTCCTCCCTGAAAGGCTTGGATAAACCTTAGGGGTCTAACTGAAAAAAATGGGATTTAGATTAAATAAGAAACCTACTCAGCAGCCACCCTTTCTTTAGGGTCCATCTGCTGTGCCTGAAAGTTCCTGAGGTGCCAATAATTCTGCTTCTCTGGATACCCAAAAGTTGCCCTTACTCTTTCCGGTGCCAATCACAAAGTAAAAGGAACATAATCAAAGAGTGGAGATTTGTGCAACTTCCTTGTAGGACAGTACCCTATGAACAATTCCCAGGTCAAGGGAAATGCCCTGGCAATACTGAATCTTCTTATCAGAGTATGCCCATGACACAGTCTAATTTCCACACAGGGAGGACCTGGCCAGAGCTCTGCATGCAAGACAGTACATGCCAAAGAGGCATCGATAGGATGCTGAAGGGGCCCAGCCCCCAGAAACGGGTTCAGCACATTTCAAAAATACATTTATGTGCAGCCTAAGGGGACAGATCAGCTACATGTGCTCTGAACAGATTTAAAACATGACAAGAGGACAAGGATCCTTTTCCTAAATGGTCATGACTACTTAATGTGTAGCGATGTATTTCCCAGCGCTGCCTCTCTGTATGTATCAATGGTTACTTCAGCCAGGGTGCTTGGAAGGTCTCTCTACATTTCTCGCAGCTTCATCAGGTCAAAACATCTCCCATCTGCCAAGGGAATACCTAATTTCCTCTCTGATTCTCTAGGTGGATAATAGTCATCCTTCATTCCCAAATCTGTTTTAAAAAAAAAAAAAGCCAAGCCAAACTCAGACCACATACAAAATTATATGGAATATATGAAATTTATTCACTGATGTCCCTAATTCTATCCCAGAACTCAGAAACATTTCAAACACAGAATATCTCAAACTCCTGAGAATCCAGAGCACTATACACTTCTCTATCTTTTTCTCCTGAAGTGGCCTCAGGTTGTAAATCTTCCAGCTTGGTCCTCCAATAATAATTATGATAATTAGCCTCTCTCTCTTTGGGCTAGTTGCTAACACAGTCCAGCTGATTTCTCCAAATGGAATAAACAAACGAATTTAAACAACAAAAAGGCCAAGCCTCAGAGGACGGTAACAAAAGGGCAAACTGAAAGACGGCTCAGCCTAATCATCTGCACCCCAGCATTATCAAAGTCAACACTTATCTCTGCAAATAAAATGGGTTGGAAGGAGAGACCGCAGAAAACTTTTGGTTCCAGTCCATCCTGCCCCCGCTGTTTACACACCTTACAGCAAACAGTCAATGGAAAATAAAACATCAGTCCTTAGGCACACAGTCAGATACATGTCCAGGCCTCTAGCTGGCCTTAGAGCACTTCTTGTGCCACCTATTTCCCCCCCCACGTGGAGCCACTCAACGCTCACTATGGTGACATGTGAGGAGTGAGCTTAGCAGGATGCTTGCTGCACGGTGAAGCTCCTCAGAAGGAGAGAACTAATGTAATTCTTCCCCCTAAAGAAGAGAGGTCTCACTCCCTCTCCTCCTTTTCCCCTCCTTCCCACCAAACGCTCCAGTCAGCCTGGCTGGCTCAGCTCAGAGAGCCAACCCAACAAGGAGCAGAAAGCAGATGGTTTCTGGGGGCTGAGCGAGCTCAACTGGCTCACAGGACCTCACAGCTGGGAAAAAGAGGATGAGAGGTCACGCAGCTCTGAACCGTTCAAGCAGCTCACCAGGTGCATGAAACCACGGCTTCAAAGCACAGAAACTCAAGCCCCTGCAATGTCCAATCTCCCTCCTTTGGTTTTAGGTGACCAGTGCACTTATGTGCAAAACAGGAGGCCACCAAAAGCTGGGTGGTAGCAAGGAGCAGGCAATAAGCCTGCCAGGTGAACGCCAGGCCCTTACCATGAGCAGAAATACAAATCCAGTCCCAAATTAATTTACTTTTTTTGCCAGCTGAAAACGTTTGGTAAACGCATCCGGATATTTTATGGCAAAAATTAAACAGCTTCGCTCTACTCCAGAGCTCCCATTTCCAGGCCCATGGCCAGTTAATACTTCATCTCTTACCGCAGCGTGACCAGCAGTGGAACAAGCACTAAACGAGTCCTGCTGGTTCTGGTCTGTCAAAAATCCCAAGCTGGAGCTTGGGGGACCACGTGAGCCGCCGCCTGCCCACCCCGCCTTCTCGTGGTTTGATGTCCTCACATCCCGTGGAGGATCTGTTCAAGAAAGTTCAGTCTGCAGGTGCAAGTTTTGCAGCTTTGCGTCTGGCCCACAGTTTTAATGTCAGGAAAAACATCGCAAGAAAATAACTCATTATTAAAGAGAAGACCTCCAGAGACATTTCGTATTCCAGTGGAAAGGCTTTTCTTTTAGCAGGCGTTTGTCTGTGGTGTTTGCAACCTAAATATTACAAGCAGAATCTGAAAATGATATTGATTAGAAACTGATTCTTGAAACAAATCATGTCCCTTCCTTGGCAGAGTAGTAATGAATTCTCATCTCTAAGTTTTTCCAATCTTGTAATACATTAATTAATTGGAACATGCTCACATCTCAAAAATCATGTCAAATCACAAATTTTAATTGCATGTAATTCCCACCAGTGTTTTGCTCCATAAATTAATATCAATTACATTCAAGTTTACAGAACACATTTTAACCCTTATAATTTTTTTATAAAGCCACAGGAAGAAAAGAAGTGTTGTTCAAGAAGAAAGACAGCAGTTTAAAATAAATAAGAACCTGCCACAGACTATTACGTTTGATTTATGGAATCACAGAACAGTTTGGGTTGGAAGGGACCTTAAAGAGGTTAGAGGTTCCTGCTTTAAAGAGAAAATCCTATCCCAGGTAACCCATATTATCTCGTCCAGCCTCCTGAATCATGGAAACAGATTTTGGAAAGATGCCCAAGGCCAATCGTTTAAAAAAGAAACAAAACCAAATCCTTTCACCCATTTGTTTCTGAGGTCACAGAATGAAAAACTTGTAGGCCTCCTATTTACACCTTTAGCACACATTCTCAGTTGAGACTTAGAAAGTGGCTTAAATTTGACTTGCAAAAGAAAGATAGAGGCATGCCCTTATTCCCTGGAGAAAGCATACAAAAAGAATGAGCACTTTTTTTTTTTCCTGTTATTTTAAGCTTTAGAAACTTGAACTTAAGCTGTAAGAGGGGAAAGGAAGGCCACAACCAGGCAGCTGGTACAAGTAAGGTGCAGACACAGAGCCTTGTCCTGTGCCAGCTGGAAAAGATCCAGGTTGGAAAACAACTTCACAACCCCCCACCCTGTGCCCTGGCTCCCAGGATTTTGCTGCATAGGGAAAACTGCAGCTCTTTGTGCCCTTTGTAGGGTTTGAAATGAAATTGTCTTATGGATCTTCAACCGTACCTACTTTGAAATGAAATAAACAATTATTCCGGGAAAAAAAGGAGACCGCATTTCTTCATATGCCACTGAAGCAAAATCCATACAGCCTATGGCCCTTAACCATTGCTGCAGATTAATTCAAACCAAAAAGGAGTATCTTGTCCAAGACACGAATGCTTTTCAAGAGCACTTTCACTTCTTTCTGCAGAGGAGGTGCCTGACCCCCGCTGTGCCATCTGAGACGGATCAGTGCTACCAGGCAGTGGTAAAGGGACCCACCATGAACTCCCAGAAGAAGCTTTGTTGCTGGGAGGCAGGGACTGAGGGACACGGAGACCTCCCAGACCTGACTGCAGAGCCTGTATTTCCACAGTCCCCATCGCTGCTGGCTCTTCAAATCAGCGTGGAGACACTACTGTTTAATGAAGGAAAAATTGTTCTGTTAGCGTGACTCTTTGTGACCCTGTTCCTTACAGCCGTTCCTTATCCCGGATTACCAGCAGTTTAAGAAGGAGGCAGGAGTTGTCCTACTTTTCTTTTTTAGGAGTATTTTTCCAAGACGCATCAAGGGAGGGAGCCTGGCTACTCCAGTCCCTCTGGAGAATTTTGCACTTTCTTAACTACAACCTTGTTCTCCCAAAACCAGAAGAGGCTAAACCTCAGGCTACACTACACTAACAGGTAGTATATTCCAGGCCAGTGCAGAGGAGTCTCCTGGGAGGATGTAAAATGTCAAGCATGGCTCCCTAGCCCTGCCTTTGCTGGGTACCACAAACGTGTGCGTGCACACGTGCATGTGCCCATGGTTGTGGCAACTGCTCTCTTCCTTCCCCCTCCTCATACAAGTACTTATTTCCTTGGAAGATAAGATAATTAGTCTGATGGCAGAGGATAATAAAGATTTTCCCTCTATACATAATATAAAATACTTTATGTGTATATACTTGTGTATACTGTATATAAGCCCACATTTTTGATTTTTGAACAGGAAGGATTAGATTTTTAAAGGTATTATACATATAGCAGAATACTCTGAAGTAATTTATGAAAATTCTCCTCATTTTCTGCTTTTGTCTTTAAGCATCTACACAGACCTGGGGGGCTTCAAAAGAGAATTTTCATAATCCTGTTCTGTTCCTATTTGCATTTCAAGGCAATTAAGACTCTAAAAATATCACCAAGAGGCATTGATACTACCAGAATGCTCCATTTCATTAATGGTTATTTAGTTTTTCTTAAGGCTTCCTTTATCTTCAGAACACATTTGGAACAGCCATGGGATAAATTAAGTAGGATTAAATAATACTATGACTCATCAACATACAGGAGTTCAACATATGCTTGAATATGTCCAACAAAAAGGTGCTGCTGATCCTCACTCCAGTGGTGTTCCTCCTGTTAATTGGCATGTAAGGTGCTTTCTTCTTTCAGCTTTGACTTTTCACTGAGTTGTCTTCATTATTCAAAGTGCCATACCGTGAACTGTGAGAATCTGGTTGTATTTTGCCTGTCAATTTTTTTCCTAAGGAAATGGGGTGAGAGAAGGGAAAAACAACAACTCTGTGAAGAATTTTAATAAAACAAATCCCCCACCAATCCATCATTTAAACATTCTTTGCTCCAGTAATCATTGTTTTCATTTGACTGGTTGTAACAATAGCTTGGAAAAACTCTGAAAAATTCTTTGAAAAATCTGTTGGGAACAGGAATAGAAATTAAGGGAACAGTATATTTATTAAATATGACTAGAACACATTTGTGACTCAACTCTCTTAGGTCATCCCATTATCTGATACCTCATTTTTAAACAGAGACAGAAAAAAAGCCCTACTTACCAGGAATAAGTCCACAGTCAATAAAAGGAATTTGTAAATGCTCCTCTCTTTTATTTCTTGCAATTACAAATACACCAAGGAAAGACAAGAGACACCTGCAAAATAACAGTGGCATAGTATCATTAGAAATAGTTCACTGCATTTGAGATGAGAGTGTCTTTCCACGTTTCTTTTTCAAGGACTTCCAAATCCAAGCTGCTTGGTTTATAAAGAAACTTTTCTTTCCTGGCAGCCCTATAAATTCATCTTGAGCTCCCTTTCAGTCTATTTTTTGCCTCCTGAAGCTTTATTATCAGTTCCAAAGGCTCTGCAGCCAAAATCACACTTTCAGCAATATATACCTAATCAAATGCCTGTGAGCATGAGACCACAACATCTGAATCCCTGAGAAAACCTTCACAGAGCATCTAAGCTAGCATTCTAGCATTTGCAATTTCATTAACAACTCGGTCTTGCTGCAGATAATCAACATCTCTGTTGTTTTTCTCGTTTGACTGTGTGTCTCAGGGGCCAGCTGTAAGCCAGGAGTGATGAGAAACTGCTCTGCTTGGATAAATCTTCTATCCGCTCTATGTTGGACACACAACCACTAATTCCTGTCTGCCAAATACATGGGTTGAATTTGTTCATCTCCATTTTCTGTCACTTTTCCTGCAGTCAAACAACACAGCGGTTGTATGTACCTACTCTGATCTGACTGCAGAGCATGAAGATGTCTGTAATTATCAGCCCTCTTTATCTGACAGCACTGTGGCAAGACACCTCCAGCAGTTCTGGGAGATGCTTTTAACCATCTCACGTCCATTAGCAAGTAACTGTCACATGTCCCCAGGGTTGTTAAGGTGCTGGGAGCCAGCAGAAGGTTTCTGCTCTCACAACACCTAGGAAGATGAGGGAGAGATATTATAGTACTGCCTCGTAGGTAAGCATCTCATAAAATTGCCCGTGGTCAGTGGCAGCAAAGACCAGACGGACACGCAAGTGGAAGGTAACATGGGAAGAGATTTCTCGCAGTTGTAAAAGCACCCCCACCCTTTTGTGGAGAGCAGTGACTTCTCCTTCCTGCTGGAGGAACACATGCTGCTGGTTTTTCATTCCGTCATGAGATTAGTAGTTCATAAGCGTCTCACATTTTTACATATTTGGATTCAAAACCAGGCCTCCAAACTCCCAAAGCACAGACATCAATCTTTCCTTTAATGTTTTTTTATCCTACTATAATGGCTATTCCATAATACTTTAATAACAAGACGGGTTTCTTCTTACTGAGAAAAGAAGGGATTCCACAAGGCAATGCTGTTTCAATACAAATGTTAGTGCAGATTTTAGGCCGATACACTTACCCGAACAGAAACATGAACACGTTCAGCAAAGCTGCACTTCGGAATTCCCGATAAAATATGAGCCCTGGAATGTGACAGAAACAAGAATTGCAGATCTTGACTGGCTTCCAAGTGATATGAATTACAGCTGGGAGGGTCAGGAGCAGTGTCATGCTCAAATGGAGCAAAAAAAAATCCCAAATAAGGTATTAATACACATTGTGATGGGTTCACTTCATG
Source organism: Tringa tobata (assembly GCA_033628505.1). Taxonomy (NCBI): domain Eukaryota; kingdom Metazoa; phylum Chordata; class Aves; order Charadriiformes; family Scolopacidae; genus Tringa; species Tringa tobata. Next base: position 6,464,918 of record JAHREE010000563.1, read on the forward strand.
TGCCCATATTCCATTATTTAGGCTTTCTCAAGATACTGCATAAGACTGGAGAAGATTTAGTCTATCCATTTGGAGCATGTGCTGTGTTAGTAACTGCACAGATGCAGGTATTTTTTGCATTGTCAGCAACAGTTTTTATGCAGGTCAAACTCAAGGTCTTATTCACAAGCAGAGTCATACCAATATAGCTAACAGGTTCTTCATAGATTTAGTTAAGCCACTCCAGCAGACCATGTGGACATCTTAACTCCAATTTGGAACAGGTTTTCTATAACTAGCTGTGTCCCTGATGTTTACACCAAGTTAAGAGCTCCGGCAGCCAAGTTTGCCAAATCTTTCTGGCTGAAGGGATCACTAGCTCTTTCTGGTCACCCCTCTTTCAGGAATTAGCACCTCTGCAGTGGAGGTGACAGAACCAGATGTGTATCTGGATCTCAGCTGCCCCAATTCACAGCCAAGAATATTAGCTTTAAACCACTGATGAGCATAGTTTTGCTTAGAAACGCCAGAGTGTGAACCAGTGCAGCTGAAGTGTGACTGTATCTTCAAAGGCTGTAACCTGGGATGGGGGAATCGTGAGACGAGGTGTCTTCTACGAGCACCCCAGCAAGATTCAGCAGAGGTTGTTCTTCTAAGCCCTACGCTGGTCTAACTAACCTGGTGCAAATGCATGTGTATCCAGTCTCAAAGCTATTAAGCCATTCCTGAATAGGTACTTGATCTTTTAAGGCGGCCCAAGGCCAAATTCCCCATATGGTCACAAGAACGCAACCCCCCTTTGGCACGAGTCTCCTCTCAGTCACAAAGTGTAGGTCTCGTCTAACACAGGTGCTGAGGCAATCTGTGCACGAAGCTAACTCCCCTTCTCATTAATGGCAGCTCTGCATGAGAAACTCCGGCACAGCAATGACAGGAAAGCCCCCAGCGTGCGTTAAAATGAGTCATAAATGTTCTAACAACACGATCATTTTGGCTCATTGCTGATGCAGCATCTTAGTCGTCCTCCCTGCTCACGTTATTACGCTGCGCATCATTCCCAAGATTTGCAGTCCTCCTTTAACAACACTGAGTTCGAAGTTCTCACCCAGAATAAAATGTTAAATGCTTAAAAGGTCTTTGGAGTCATTTTATTTCCTTCACTTAACCTAGAATTCCACCTTCTGAAACTGAATATACACTAACTACTATGAAACACAGCTGGTTGTCATTTGAGTAGTTTGCCAGGCTGTTAAAATTACTCTACCAGTTCGGATATGGAGAGGCTGGTGTGCACATGGTAAATGCATTTACTGGATGTCAAGATGAGGCTAGGATAAATGCAGGTACTTCTAGTATGCAAGGCACAGAAATCCATACATATAAATTCTGGAAATGCTAGAATTTGGTTATTTTTCTTTTGCTTCAAAAGTTGGGAACTTACTCATTTTTCAGAGCTTAAACACCTGTCACTTAGGAAAAACTTCTCTTTTTTTTTTTGAAGACAAACATGACTGGTTTGTGTTTCTGTTCACAGGCAATTATTCTTGAAAACCTGATGTTTAGAAAATCGTTCTGTAGAGGCAGAAGGCCAGAAACAAACCTGAAATGATGGCACTGGTGGTGAAGAACACAAAATTAATGGGCACAACTGCTGTCGCTTCATACAGATGCATTGCTTGATTCAAGAACCTGGAAGACAAGCGTTATTGCACCTCATGCCCACAGGAGGTTCATGGCACTTTAAGTCAGGTTAAACCACTTTATGTCAGTTTAACAATAAGTGTGACCATTTCTTACCACAATAGCAAGTAGCCCTGCAGAGATGCATATGTCTATTGAATTTACCTTCTGGTTTTGACTCTGCAGAGTACAAACAAACAGGTGAAAGCAAAAAGGTTGCCATGGTTCTTCTGGCCATAGGCTGTCATTGGAGAGTCCTTTAAGGCACTGTTGGAAAAATTTTGTCTGCCACAGATAAGGGAGGAATGCTGGGGTATTACTGCTTATGGTCTGCATTGGTTCTTGGAAGCAGTGCTGCCTGCGAGCAGCCAGGGACAAGTTGCTCTAATTTAAACAGGTTGTGTAAGGGTATTATTTCCAGCACGGACATGAACACGCAAGTCCTCGTAGGAACTGTTTCACTTTGCTGAAGTCCCCATTGCTGCTACTGCTCAATCCAACTTGGCTACAACACATATTTGTGTGTTTATCCATGCAGTCGTACCCCAGACACACTCTGTCCTGCCGGGAAAGTCCAGGAAGGCGGCTCCAAGCCTGCTCTCCTTGGGTTGGAAACTCTCTGCTGGGCTTCTCAGAAAGGCAACACAAACCCTCACCAGAATCAAGAGCAAGAGTGTGCAGGAGCACAGACTGCATGCAAACCTGCAGGACTAAGACACTGGCCATGGAGAAGCACCACCCAGTCTTCATCAGCTGATGAAAAAGGCAAAGCAACTAACGCACTTCTACAGAGACCAGAGCTATCAACATTTACACACAGGGTGACAAATCACGAGTGTGAGCTCTCGGATGCACTGGCAGATACTCTGTTATGTGAACGGTGCGTTTCAGACCAAAAGAGAAAAATCAGGAGGCTGCAGAGTGTATTCAAAACCTATAAAAAGAACCACACTTAAATGTTTCACTGGTACAATATACGTGCACAGTAAAAATCCAAGCTTGGATCTGTTTTAGCCATTAAAGTAATTGCATGGTTATTTTAGCAACTGTTGAACAGTCTCCATGGTGCTTTAAAAATAAAGAAATCCTACATATCCACAGGATAGTCAGGATTTTGAAGTCATTGAAAACACCTCATTATTTTCTCCCATTTGCAACAAACTTGGTCACAGGGACCAGAACAGTGATACCAAGGCCCAGCACTGAATCCAGGAGGACGCTGCAGCACAGGCTGTTCTGAGCTAACACACAACAGTCCAATAAAATAAGAGAGGAAACAAATAAAATGAAAAATTTAGACTGACAGCACTGTCTTTGTTAGAAAACGTGTCCAACCAAGAAGACAGAAAGAGACACTGAGCCCAGGGAATGAAATGGGCACATTCCACTTCAGTTTTAATTTTGACCCAGCAAATGAAAGAAAGAAAAACTGGCAAGAAGGAGAAGTTAATTCAGCAGCTTCCTATTTACCAAGTTTTCATTTCCTATTTTAAACGCCCTGAGCTGTTCTCCCAGCGAAGCCAAGCTGGATGTAAATCACTTTATAATCTGTTACAGGGGAGTTCCCGAGTCAGCCATGGAGAGTCACTGCATAATAACGCATGGACTTTCTGATTCCACATGGGAATGGTATGTTCTGCCACGAGAAAGCTGGGTTGGCTCTTCTACCGGAAAATAATCATGCAAGTAAACACTCAGATTCTCGCTGGAGCAGTCTAGATGAGATTACTGAATGATGCTATCAGCACCTGAAGCAGAGGGACCAACATAAAGGGGATGGGCTCTCAGTTCAGCTGCAAGTCATATTTTACCATGCTGCCACCCCCAGCAATCTGTGAAGGCAGCATAAAACAATCACTTAACAGGCCAGGGGCCAGCAGGGAAAACTCGGATGTCCCCTGCTCACCAAAAGTTAACTATTTCCTAAAAAAGTACAGACATACAGGGTAGCAAAGCACAACATGCAGATTTAACAGAGGCAGGGAGAAAGCTGGGGTAAGCTCTCTTTTTTTGGTCTGATGGGTGACATAGGCTAGGGAAAAGATATGCATAATGAGGGTAAACGTGGCCATTGGATTATTCAGCAACAGAAGTTGCTAAAAGTAACCAAAAAAAATTTACACAAACATAAATTTCATTTCATGAGTTCAAAACTTGTGCCAAAAACTAGAATTAAATTTGTTAAGACCTTGCATAAGGTGATAATGAGATGAGGTAGCTTCTGCATAATTAATTAAAAACTGAGAAATAAAGCCTAAATAAACAATGCAATCAGCTGTAGGCAATTCATGCATCTGTTAAGGTTCTGCCAGGAATTTGTTGCCTTTAAGTGCAACTTGGATCTGGAGTTGATATCAGTACTGAAAAAAAAGAGACAGACAAATGGGTACAAATGTTAGAAGGTAAGTAGAAACTCACTTACTTGACTTGGAAAGCACAAGAAGTTGCCATTAAAACAATCATGATATAGAAAACAGGATAAGTTAGCTGCATTTTCCCCTTTGCAGAGAGTGTTATCATGCTGGCCACAGCCTTTACAGCAATGACAGTCATTGAGGCTGAAAGGGAAAGGGAGAGATTAGCAGGGCAGGATTCACAGCAGGGACCTCAGAGCATCCATGAGGGAGGACAAGGTGTCAGGTCAGAGCCACAGAGCCGATGATCTGCAGACACACTGAGGTAGGATTTGGGCACCTAAAGCCAAACGTTTGGTTTTACAAACACTCACCAAGTTACTGCCTAAACTCAGAGTGGCCTTAACTCCATGTGTGCTTTGTGTTTTGCTTGGAAATTCTTGTAGCACTGAAATCTGCAACCCTGCATCTACCCAAAGTTTCACCATTTCCAACACAGTAATTTAGGTTAGAGTCAGGTAAAGTCTTGCAAGGTAGGACTCTGAGTGTGTCTGAGAGAGGCTGAGCTCAGGTAGAGGAAAGAACTGGATCCATTTCCCACTGCTGGGCAAATCCTAAAAACTGGACTACCAGATGGAGGTGGTACAACAGTCTCCACATCTTCCAGACATACTTTATCCTCCAGCTGCTAATTTGGAGCCCATGATACATTATTCAGGAGAGGTCTGAGAGGTCTCTTTTTCTGTACAAAATGGCTGGGACACCTCCTAATAGCAGCCTGCGTGTGACACCCGCAGCCTAAAATAACTCCTCACCCTCAGGGTTTCTCTGCTGAGACGGGAGCTGGCCAAAGCTGGCCAAAGCTGACTTTTGGGGCTGCATCACGAAGCACCTAACTCTCCCCACTGGTTTTGCACAGGGAGCAATCAACCAACACAGGGGTCTGTGTTTTGTTTCATGGGCCAGGCTCTTAAGACCATTACTGGACTTGGCCCACTGAATAGAATACTTCAGTAGTGTGTTTTCAATCCATTCAGTCACTGTCATTGCATCACCACAAACAAATCTCAGAAAGCAGGCGATGGTTTTAATACATGTCGCCAGTTCAGAGAAGTCTTGCAATATTCATCTTTTAGAAAAGGGACTGACAGTTCAGCTAAGAGTTACTTCAGATTTCCTTTTGGAGTGCGCTCTTGGTTTGTTGAAGCTAACCCAAGTACGCTGTGATTACTGCAAGCAAAATGTAACAAATTCAAAATAAACAAAAAATGGTAAGAAGAGTCAGGGTGCAGAGGTGACCTTTGAAAAAAGGTAATTAATCGTCAGGAGCACTGTCCCCTAGCTGGGATCCAGTTCCAGCCTCTCCCGGAGCTGAGAAGTGTTGGATTTCGGTGGTCTGATTCATCCTCCTGTAACTGCAAAATTCAGATTGGCAAAAGGAGCTGCACTGTGCAAAAAGTTCAGGCCAAGGCTTGGGAGAAAAGGTGGGGGAAGAAGAACAGATTCAGGTCTGTGGTTTTGATTGCGAGCATTTTTCTTATAGCAAGTCCAAAAGTTCAGGGGGAGTTTAAGAGTTGCATACATCTTGTGATGATCCTGTTTTCATGACAACCTTTCCACCTAGTACTTCACTTCTTGCTCTGTACTGGAAATAGGTGGAGCAGTTTAACAAACATAGCAATAAAAGTGAGCAGAGGAGGTCAAATCCTGACCTGCAGCAGTGCTAGTGGTATGATAAAAAGCCAAAAAATACACTCAAGCCCCAACAAGCAGCCTACATAAAAATTGAGATTTGCACTCTAATGTGAGGGAGTTATTATTTTAAAAGAACACTTACAGGTAAAAATTAGTAGTTTGAATTGTCCAACTAAGGGTAAATATTGATGAAAAATTGTTTCTGCCCAAAAGGCAGTTTCCATCCCTTATAATTTTAACAAACCAGAAAAGAAAGCATCAGGGGTATTTTGATTGGTTGGTTAGTTTGGGTTTTTTTGAAAAGTGGAATGAACTTTTGAGTTAAAGTAGCCCTGGAATAAGTTTCAAAACCTAGGAAATGGTTTTCCTATCGCTGATAGAATGACCCCCCTGCAAGGCTAGTGTGACAAATGATGTCACTTTCCAGCTGTTAGGGCAGGAAACTCAGAAATCCCACTTTAATCTCAAATATTTCCCCCCAAACTTATGATAACTCCCAGTATATACATGAGGTAAAATAATTCTCAACAAATGAACTTACAGAGTTTTACTAAGTAAAACATTTGCAGATTTTACAATAACCTCTATTTCCTTCATAATGAAAGTAGCTCTCATACCCAATGAAGTACAAAGGCTATGTTCTTTTTAAAGAAGTCTTTCTCCATTTCACTTACATCTCTACAATCATCTCTACTACATCTCTCTATGCAGATATGAGAAAAGGCAGAAATCCCCTTCCACGAGCTGCCACTGAGAATTTTCTGCAGAGAGACCCCAAGCCTCATCCACCCCTCCCACACCAGGGCCCTCCGAGGACAGTGCATGTACCAGACGGCTGGGAGCAAAGCTGCTGGGACCTCTCAGCCCTGCATCACTTTGCTCAGCAGAAACGTTGGAGAGCAAGCAGAAGGCTCCAAGTGTAGCTTTGGGGGGACTGCCAGGCACCAGGATGGCTGCAGGAACCAGAGCCAGCCACAGTTCTGGGTTTCCTGCTCGAGGGAAATGTCAGTATTTCGAAAGTTCCCATGAACCAGGATTTGTTTGTTTGTGTCTTTTTTAATAGAGCAGAAATAATGACACATTTTTCCTGAAGCTGCATATGCTCACCAAAATGTCAGCAGCCACCAGCTGAAATTGTTATTTTTGGTTGATTGCAGCCTGACCACCAAACTGCAGTTATAACACGCCTGCTGTGGCATGTGTTTGCAGCCCTGCTGCTGTTCAGCAGCTCCACGTGTCCCTTTGGCACCAGTGGCATCAGGGCTTGCAGGCTCCATGGCAAAGGAAGCACATAGGGCCATGCAGCCCAATGGCCAATGTCTCCTAGAGCCGTGTACTGACCTTGCTTGGGGCAGCCATCATGGTAGGTCTGCCCAGAACTGCAGCAGTCAAGTGTAGAAGCCCATCTGGGGATCTTCAGGCTTCCAGATATGTAACAAGGATGCTGGACTCACTCATCGCTCAGGAGTGTGCAGTGCTTCATGTTCGTCATGGCAGGGTAAGAAATTGCAGAGCAGCTCAAGTGAGCTCTGCTGAAGGTCCTAGGCCCCATACTTGGAGCTGAGGGCTGGCTGGACTCACACTTCACTCCTCCAAACCAAGAGCAGTCAAACATTAAACCTAAGGCTTTTGGGGCTCTTCCATCTCTGCCTCATGCAGGGACCATAGAAATCCTTTATGGCTTCTGCAGAGCTACAGATCCTGATGTTTCTAGCCCTGGGAAACTTAAATGGGAAGACTGTCCCAAAAAAGTTGATCTGAAAGTCTGAGCTTTTCAGCTGATAAGAAACCAGTGAGGGATCTGAAGGAAGGCAGTTAATAAATCTATGAAGGTTTTTCTCATTCAGTTAAATCCAAATTGTGTAACTGGCAAACTTCAGTGAAATTCTATTTTATCAAAACACTCACGACCATTAGCGACCACTCATGACCAAAGCTCCATTAGAAATGTGCTTTTTAAGTCTTTGCAGACTGATACATGCACCCACTGAACTCAGTGAAAACATAACCATTGACTTCAGTGGCACAGTTCAAGCACCTTTCACTTCAAACAAAGCAATGTGGTGTCCCATCAGGGTTTCATGGAGAAGTGACAAGACGAAGATGGCAGGAGATAGAGTGGTGACAAATTCTTAATATATCCCTGCAAGTGGTGGAGCTTTAGAGGAAGATGCCTGACATTTTTCAAAACTGACTAGAGTTTAACTTTATTGAAAGTTAACTGATAAAATTATCTCACTTGCTTCCCTGGGTATTGATTGTGGCAATGTTAATTAGAACTTCAGTGGCCCACTGAGTTCTTGCTATGCTTCTGGAAAGGTGGTAAAGTATGAAATCTTGCATGTGCAAACAGGCGTAGATAATTCAAAGAAAAGTTCCTGTACAGCGTATCACCGCATTTGCTTACAGAGTGCCTACAAGGTCTTAAACTGCTCTGTTTTAAGGAAATTATTTTCACAGCTAGCCTGCCCTCCAAAACAAAGTTTCAAACAGTCCCCTTTCCCAGGATTTAAAGCTAAAATGTTATTTTAAAAAAGCTACAGAATATCATTGCACCCAACGTATTAATTTCAGGAAATCTGTAAAAAGAGATAGTCCCAGCAATAAGCAGAGAATCTATGTTTCATAATCAGCTTTTCTCTTCAAAAAGACCCCACAGTAAAAATCCAGGGAAATGTTTCAATGGTTCTCCTTCAGCACGCTGCTTTGAAATGGCACTAATCTAAACTAGCTGGGGAGACTGAGTGACAAGGAATTATCAAGTAACAGACAGGAACATTAAAGTGAATAATATGTTCTTACCCAGTAGTGCTACCATCATTAACAAAACCACGATGTGCTTCACAGCCTTTCTTTTGTAAAAATAGAGGAGAATGCAGAATATTATAATTTCTAAGATCTGAAAATAAAAGGGAAGAAAAGTTAGAGCTGTGAAACTATGTAATAAATGCTTCATTCAATGTCTTTGAGATGTCACACTCATTTTCTGTGCTCTAAGAGTTCAAAGGAAACATTTTATTAAGCATCTTCTGCTAAAAAGTAGCCTTATTGCTAGTTGACTGAGCTATCGAACAGTGGTTGTCATTTACCTTTTATAGTAAAAGTTAAACTTTGAGCATTTCTTATTTCTTTAGCTTTTCTTTTTGGACTTCTAGCTATATTTTGTCACTGGTAGCATTTTTAATGTGACAGCAAAGACATCCATGCTTATTAGTAATAATTCTTACAGAAACTCTATAATTCCTATGGAGTAAAGCACTAACCTGGAGGAACAGCAGTCTCTCCTTCTAGCTGTGATATTCCTAGTGTCACTCTTCATGACACACAAGCTTATTTTTGCTACCCTCTTTGCCCTTCTCCCCTGTCCTACTGAAAAAAATCACCCCAAACACTGTCATTTTATTCAAAATTTCTGCCATACATTGTAAGGAGGAAAAAATTTATTTCATGTAGGGGTTCTCAAATCACAGGCACCTGTCAAGAGTTTACCTTGAAAAGCTCAATGACACACTAGCAGACCACACCGCAGGACATCTGCAGTTGCTGAAGCAGCTTTAACTACACTGTGCATGGTCCAGACCTGCTCCTTCAATTACACGGCAGCTAAAGAGCAGACAGTCAAATTTACTGACTTGCTGTTGGTGTGTCTCTTTGCAGACTCCCTTAGTAACTCTTGCCTTTTGCCATCTCAAAAGTGTGGGTATTCTCCCTCCTACCCACGTTGCCCAAATACCCCTCTACGCCTAAAGAAGACAGCAAGTGCAAAAGCCAAAAAGCTTCTGTGAAGCCCAAAAGACTTACAAAAACAGGATGATGGACCTCTGCACTGAGAGGTGCTCAGAAGCCCAGAAGACTTCAACACAATATGAAGAAAGATAAGTTCATTTGAGCATGTTGGAAAGTAATCAAACGGGGGAAATAAGAAAGAAAATGAGATTGTCATCATTAATGAACCTGGTTATTATAATTTTTTACCAACAAAACAAGTCATAGAAAAACCTCATGTCTATCTCCTTGGTTTATGTTTTGTAATGCCACTCCACTCTTAAACCAGCAGTCACCAAAAGGCAGCAATAGACTCGAAAAGACCTGGGTGTTGTGTTGGTGAACTTCCCAAAGCAGCGACCGAACAGTTACTAGCGGCAGTTACATAAAGTAAGACAGCCCATTTCTCCTTTTGGAGAGTGACTGCAGCAGGAAAGCCGTCATCAGCCACGTTCAGTTACTAAAATTTTCGACCACACTCACACCTCCCCCAGTTTAGTTGTGTTCAAAAATATCAACAGATCATAATTATGCTTTAATTTATTTTTTATTTACCTTCACACTGATCCCTTGCTCCCAAAGACAACCGAGAGCCAACTGCATCTCAGAATATCATAAACACAAATCTGGATTTTATACCACCTTTCTTTTAAAAATGTCAAATATTTATTGCAAGACTAAAAAAAAAACACCTTTTTTTTTTTTTGTAAAATGTGTTGAATCTACGAAAGCATTTTGCTGTTGGTTAAAAAAAATGCATTCCTGGACTAATCCTTGTTTAACAATCTTTCCAATCTCTTGTGGAGTGCTGGTCTCATCTCCCTCCAGAGGAACTTCCCACCAGGCTTGCACCCAGAGGTGAAAGCTGGGCCACCAGCTGGTAGAAAAGAGGCCTCACAGTAAGTATCAGTCTCACAGTAAGTAACTTGGCCAGCCTCCCCAGCTTTATTCAACAGGGTAACACCGGGTATGTCTAAATCAGGAACCAAGGCAGATGTCATATTAAGATCTGCAGACATGTGAGTTCATCTTGGCCTCCCTGTGGAAAACTATGACAGGGTTTTGAGGGAACTCGAGAGGAGAAGTAAAGGTAGCAGCTTCACTCTTCATGCCACTGGCAAACACATCTTGGGCCAGAGGGGAATATCACATTAACAGCCTGCAGCTACAGCAGCCTCCAAATAGCTTCAGTTGCTATTTTGACAGTGAACAATTGCTAACAGAATAGAAGAAAGCTATGCTAAATAAATATTCCCCACATGGAAAGGTACGCAGGCTAAGAAAGACGTTCCAGAAATGTTCCAGGCATCCTCTTCCATGACACGTCAGTTCAGGACTGGCATACAGGATGGTGTGACTTGGGATGGGGCCATGGCACCAGGTGACACCGCACTGTGAGATCTGCTTCCCCCCCTGCAGTGCAAACCTGAGCAGCCATCACCTCTCCCAGACCCTTGGACTGGTTGCCACAGAGCGTGCAGAAACCCATGAGACAGCCCTACTGCAGGCAGCCAGATACACCTCAGGTATTGATTCATTTTATATACCCTAGACAACTTCAATCACAATGCCAGCAGAGGGAAGCACCATGATCTGCCCTGTCACTTACATTTCAAGCAATCTATGCAAGAACAATCATCCAAAAACAAGCCCAGGGAGAGTCACTTGCTCAAACTGCTCCATCACACACCAGCTCTGGTGCTCCATTCCCTCTTCCACTTCACTCTGACCCCCACAGCGGCAGGTAGTGCCAAGCACCACTGACCTCAACTGAGCTAAGTCACTGTTGCTGGCTCTGTCCATCAGCCCTCTGTCAGTCCTCATCCTGCCATCAGCTCTTCTCTTGCTAAAGCTACCATAACGTTCCACTGTGGTCTCCTCCTGTTTAAATGCAAACAAGCCCACCAAGAAGAGTCACTTCTGCAAGCAAACAGCCAAGGAAAACCACCAAAAGGACATAAGAGTCCCTGATGGCAGCTGTGGAAGGGGCACACAGGACTGTATGCTTGGCTGCTTCTGCCTCCCGGGGAAGCCCAAAAAGCAGCGGTGGTGTAGGGCGAGAGATGGCAGTCCTGCAGCCGAACACAGGGAAAGCTGATGTTTGCTTTTCAGGGCTGTTATTTAAGTTTACACAGCTCTGTCAAGTTTTACACACTAAGCATGAAATGCAAACAATTAGTTCTCACCTCGTGCTGCCCAGCAGCCAAACTATTCTTCCATGGTTCTCTGCTGCTTGGTGACCCACCAACAGGTCACCTTTAATCACAAGACATGGGAGAGGCCATCACATTGAGTCACGCTGAAAGAGGAGTTCATAGCTCCTGACAAGACCTCACGCAGACAGGGACCCTCCTGGGGTGCCCCAGCTGCTGCCTACTATTGTCTCCTGAGAATTACCAAAAATAGTGCTTGCTCTCATAGTTGATAACTGCAGTAGTGTTAAATACAAAGTCCAGGAATGGGAAGTGCGTAAATTATATCAGTTTCACATAGTCTGTTTAGACGAATTGAAGGACCTTGACCTGCTTACAATCATTTTTGCTATTATAACTAATCTCTACTGAAGTCTCCTCAAGCCCACATCTCATCAACATTTTTTTATAATCATGATGTTTTCCATGTTTCTAAGCATTACCAGCAGGCACCAGAACAAAATAGAACATTGTCTGCCTCCATTCTTTTTCTGAGATATACAGCAACATAGGGACCAATGAACCAGGAGGGTCTTCTATGCACTTCGAAGGAAAAGCAGAAATGCTTTGAGACTGATTTTACAGAGATTAAATATTAACGACCCAATACTCACTATGCTTCTGTTTAGGGAAACATAAGAGCTTCATCTATAATTGATGTCTTCTGTAGTGACTCAAAGTGCACATAGGCAAAAGAGAAATAAAAACAAGCTAGGGTAGTCATTTTTTTTTTTCAGACATGATTATGCTACTGCTTTGAGTCTCAGAAGGTGACTCAAAGTTGTCTCATGTGGGAACTAGAGGCTATTTCTGCAGAACTCCTCTGATGCCAGTGGAGCGCCACATGGGGATGGTTTATCACCCACACAGAACATTTTGTACCACTGGGGCTTTGTATTTCTCAGCAGACCACACTTCGGGGATGCTTTTAGAAAGACTGTTGGACTGCATTATACTGCTGTACTGTCTCCTCGCTATATATTTATACTGGAAACTCTGCAACTTCTGCTGCGCTTTTTTACATCTCAGCAGCCAACCTGTGCTAGGCGTTTTACAAACAGTGATGAAGAGCTAATTCCCTGCCCAAAGAGAATGTTTACAGCAGGGTTTGCTTGAACTTCCAGCAGCATACCAGGATAATCAGGCTGGTATCTCAGAGTCTCTTGTGGAGCCTTTCACTCCTTCCTCTTCTTTGGATAGGGGAAGCTCAAAACAGATGAATCCAGGGAGCAGAAGGAACAAATAAAGCTTGATATGTTGTTGAGTCAACAAAATTTGCTGTACTTGCTCCATCCTTCCCTGCAACCCATATTGTACACGTAGAATTGGATGCTGGCTGAGGCAGGAAAAAGAGAGAAGAGGGGAAAGAAAGTCTAGGGGTTACCTATCACCTACCTATCACCATAATGTCTCCTAAGAAGAATACAGCACATCTGTATGTGTCTTCCTAGGCATTCAACTGTGTTCTTATTAACTTTTCCTGAAAAGAGGTCGGAAAAGTCCTTTTCCAGCAATCTGTTGGTTTTAAGAAAATGTGAACAGCACATGGCACAGAAATTTCTGGTGTCACTGAGTGGGGATGGGGAGTTTTCTCCCTCCACCACCTCTACACAAAAGGATAAGTCAGCAATTTAAAATCAGCGCCTAAAATTCCAGGCTGTTTTAGTATTTATAGGTGGAACTGCATGGTAGAGGGGGATACTCAGTAGGAAAAAGAGAGAGCCCTTCAGTGAGCACCAAGACCCTAATTCTGAACCCCCTCCTAAAGAAGTCCCTCTTCCTCTGCTGGTTACATGGGTTTGCTGAAGCTCTTGCTGAGGCTAAAGCTACCCTTACTGAGTACCCCAAAACTCTTGGACATTGCCTTCAAAAGCCTCTCTGCTGCACTGATAGAAAGCGTATGTTGTGATTTATGCAGCATGATCATTAATTTCTTCCACTGAGCTGTATCACCATCTTTTAAAATGCACAAAAAGTTGAGCAAGACAATCAACATTTTTTGTACTTTCTGCTTAACCAGTAGTCTCATGGATAGTGAGATATATTTAAAGTCTGCAGGTTGGCTAAAAGATTAAGGTCCTTAAACTGTCTACTCAGTGGCTTTCTAACTGAGCTTCCTACTGAGAAAAGCCTGGGCAGTGACAATCTAACCCAAGTGAGTCACTTTACTGGGGAAAAAAGTAACTGCTTCTGAAGCTCCTGTATTGCATCTTTTACATTCAGCTGGAGAAATTTTCAGCATTCCAGAGGAAAAGAGAGTGAGAAATTCCTCCTACTCACTCTGGTCTTGTTCCTGATGCTAATTAAATACATCAAAGAAGATGTATGGTATTTGAAGTTTGTGTACCGATACTTTAATCAAAACAGTATTTTTGTATTTGAATTCAAACTCAGGTTCAGATTGTGATATGAAAGAAAAAAGCAGGACCAAAAGCATACATAGCCTGATTTTTAAAAGCACAAGTCCATCACATTCCAGAAAAGCACTGTAACTTAGATGTACGTGCAGATAGTGTGGCATGAACACATACATAGGAAATATAAGCAATGCCAATATTTAGGTTTTCCCACAAGCCCACCAAAACCCAAAATCTTTCCATTCTTGTCAATCCTGCACAGCTGTGACTTTCCCCTGGCATGTAGTTCAAAATACATCTTTTGGTTCAGCATATTTTCAGCTTGGGAAGGGGCGTGATGACTTGCTCTCTCTCCTGTGAAGATCACACAATTTATCTCCAGAAGCAGTTTCCCTGCCTTTACTTCATAATGCTGCAAAAGGCACAAGAACCCCATATTTTTTTTTTTTGATTTAGGGAGTCGTATGAACCAGACACTCACCGAATATACCAAAAAAGGCCAGCTCACTAAGTAAGTCTGTACTTGTCTTGCTGTAAGCTCTTGGGGTACATCTGGAGCGAATGTCACCAGCAAGTATGTCCCTGTTACTGTCAGCGTTCCTCCTTTAAAGAAAAGGACACATTGTTTTAGTACAATAATATTTGTTAATCATGGTCATCCTTGCTCTCCAGCTGACTAGGAAAGTTTCTAGAAGAAAATTTAAGTCCACTTAATCAGATCTAGGCTTAGGTACTTGAGTTGCCTTGTATTTGTGGTCTTATCTAGCGTAATTTTTGGAAATATGAAAAAAGCCATCAGTAAAGCCTCCTGTAGGTTCCAACTACGCAACGCGTTTTCAAATATTCTTAATTCTAATACCAAGTGCACCACAAAAGAGAATCAATCCTTTGTATTTCTCACAGGCACAAAGCAGGTCACGTAAACTCATTCTAAACTGAACAGACAAGTTACTCACTGAGGCAAACAGCTAGATCATTAACCCGTGCAAATAAACACCGCTCTCCCAAAATCAGTGTGGCCATAGAGATCTGCACCAGCTCTGGACCTGCCCTGGAAACATTAAGTGCAACAGGTACGTTCCAGTCCAACACTCATCCCAACCTGTCATGGAGCCAACACTTCGGCCCCTCCCTGTTGTATCTGCAGCCCTATGAACTGTTTTATAAAAGGCTGATTTGCAAAAGACTGTTCAGCCATTAGGTTGCCAGGGCCCCTCTTCAAGGTTGAACTTGCATTATTGTGCTTTTAATAAAAGTCTGGAAGTTCTGCCTTGTGGACAGCCAGCTGACAAACACAGATGTTCATTGAGGTATCGAGATAGAAATGAGCCGATCCTGAGCTCATAAACTGTATCGGATTAAGGAAGATATTAACTAATCAATTTTTTTTTTTTCAAGTAATCTTTAAAATTCTTGGCAAACCTACAAATCGGTGTGGAATACAAGGTTCAGGAATACAAAACAAAGCATATCCGGAGGACTTTGCTGGCACTGCTATTGCACACAGTTCCTTTGGAAAAGCAGAACTGTTCTATATTTATGTGCTTGCAAAAACATCACCATATTTCCCATCATACAGCTCATTCCTATGGAATGTAGCAACATTGTTAAATCCTTCTTGCAAAGTCGAACTCACAGAAATAAAATAAATCAGTGCTCAAACGCTAGTTAAAGCAACACACAATGTAAAAGGCCATACGGGAAACATGATCAGTCAAGGAAGGGGGGGGATTTTGAATGTAGCAGCTGAGCTGGCAAACTTGGATCCCAAACCTAAATAAATATTATATAGTATTCCTGGAACCATATTGAACAGATCTCTCCAAAACATTCATGAGAACAGCTGGGATGTCCTCTTTATAGTATGGACAATCAATTCTACATGCTAGGAACCCCCCAGAAATATCAGGTGCCCTTTAGCAACATCAGGTGCACTGTCCTGGATGAGATGGCTTGGTGTAAAGCCCAAACCCTGAAACACGCTTGTCTCTCACTATTACTGTGTTCAAGCTAGGCAGTTTTGATATGCAAAAAAATCTTGGACACAGATAAAAAGTTGACATGCTTTTACAGTGAAGACCGTGTTTCCCAGCAAAGCACTTGACAACATGATTATTTGTTCTTTGAAGTGATAAAATTAATACCAAAAGGGAGGTTGTCGCTTTTAATTGAGCTTGAATTTTTGTGCAATGTCTATGCAGTAAGAAAAAAAAAATCACGTATTTGAGTGAATAACTCAATCATTTCATTGTTTTTATTAAAAATGTGTTGTACTCATAAATATAATACTAAATACAACCTCAGAGGCAAAAATAGACAATGAAAATAAATTTGAGCAATAAGGACACATAAGGAATGAGTTATGGTTATAAGAGCAGAGGATTTGGGAATGTAGTCTTTTCCACATGCACTGAAGATTCTCCCTCTTTTTGTCACTTCTTCCCAATTTTGTAAGTGTCTGCCTCGAAACACTTGCTCGGGAAAGTGGGAGTGGGAAGGTGGGGGGCTGCGTGAGAGTTACAGCTTGCTAAGCATATGGCGACACACATGTCCATATTAGCAAATGCTTACTTACCCAATATATCAGCAGCCCTCATGGTCTTCTTTAGGAATAAGACAGAAATAAATGCACTACCTAGAGCAGAAATATAAAGACATTTTTTATATCTGATAAAATATCAAGTGCTACAGCAAAAAGCTGCCCTGGACCAACTATAAACATATCTCATGGCTGTTGTTGTTGCACCATACCATGATATAACCAGCCAGGAGTCCATTCTGGCAACCAACCAACCCTCAGTTTTTGTAAGATTTTAAATATCCCACAGGCTCTTACGTGGTTAAAGAGATGCAATACCCTTCCCATCTCCCACGCAGACACTGCTTAAACTGCTCTGATTCAGTCATATGTGGAAGCTGGGCACCGATCTGCCTTAACGTTCCACTCCCCATTTTGCCACCAACTCACTGTACAGATTTGTTCAAGGCAAATTGCCTCATAGAAGGATAAAATTCTGCTTCTTTAGACTTCAGTGTATTAATACAAGAAAAGTAGCAGTACAACCAAGAGGAAGAAAGCTAACGCAAAAGCATAATATTTAGTATGAACTAAGAAAGCGGTCACGATGTCTGCAAGAAGCAGGGGAATGAACCAACATATGTACCATAGAGGAGCACTGCCCATGGTTTTCTAGAGGGACTTGCAATGAGGAAAGGCAAAAATGGAAACAAGCCCTGGAAATGACTTCCTGTTCCCTTGTCCAGCTCTCCCATCATCCCTGTGCCAGCTCCTAGCCCTACCTCTCCTGGAAGGGCAGCAGTGGGTGGGTGAGCAGCAGTGGGGATCGGGCCAGGATTTCTGGTAAGCAGCTCAGCATGGACATGTGCTAGAGAGGAAGAAGGGGTTTGGACCTAAGAAGGATGAGACTGTTGGCCACCTGGGAGAAATGGCTCTATTCCAGCAAACAACATTAAAGCATCTACCTCTGAGGAGAGGCAAAAGAAGCTGAAAAGCTCCTATGGAAAAGAGATGAGGAAAGGCCTTTGGGAGAGGTGCGTTGCTAATGTTAGATTCATTTAGAAACCTCAAAAAAAGACTCTGCCCAAGAGGGACAGCAAAGGGACACATTGAACCTAAATCATGGGATTGTGTTACAAGAGTTCTGTTCCTGCCTACAGCATCAAATTCTTAGTTTATTCTTCAAATGACAGTTCAACCTTTTTGCAACCATCTTTGGCCCGTTATCTCTATTGTTCTGATGGAAAATGTAATTCGTGGTTAGCTAGTAGATGTACTCTAGATAAATCTAGGGAGGTTCATACCAGGAGGTAAACAGAGAACTGGAATTCAGCATCGTGTGTGTGTTATCCAGTCAGTAGAAAGTCAGATACAGCAGAAGTCATAATTGTAAACTGTATCAAGGGTGATGGAGATCTATGCAAACAAGTAAGTGCAATAAAAGAATCTTCAACTGGAAATGCCTCACTGAAAGTAAGCTGACTGACACGGTTGTCTTTATTCAATGCTTCAATGACAACTTTGCTGGAGAAAAGACAGTGGTATCCAGGCAACACTGGTAATAGCAGAGCTACCTACATTTAGAAAAGAGAGAGGACAAAAACCAGGAAAGAAGCAGCAGCAACCCAAGACAGTGCAGGAATTAATTACTGCTCTGTCTCCCTGCTGTCGCAGCTCTCCCAAACTCCACCACAGCCCACCCACTGTCACAGCAAAGACTGGTTGCTTAATGAACTGATGCCTCAGTGACTTTTTTAAATTATTTTTTTTTTTTGAGTCTCCCTTTGTCTGGGCTCTCTGCATTCAGCAGAGACCTAGTAAATGCAATTTAGGGTTCAATTCCAGTGTTGGCATCCAATTTGGGGCGAGATGAGTTATGCCCAAAATTCCACTGCCTGCTTCTCTGGAGATGACAAATGGCAGCTTGGGGGGATCACAATCTTGGAGGCTGGCAGTGGGCACAGGGAGGCACTGGAATGCATCCAGATAATGAAACTTGTCACTCAGCCTGTCATCCACTTTAATAATGCATTCAAATGTGGAAAGCTCTTTCTCCAGAGATAGCTGGCAATGCACAAGAGATCATGAGCTTAACAGAAAGTATGTATAATTAATGCTCTTTATGATGTGTAAAGTGTAGAGGAATCTAAAAATAGGAGAGGTTTTAAGAACATATATTAGGCCATCTGGGATGATTGGAGGAAAAACTGAAGTAGGAGGGAAGGTGCAACACCAAGGTGAGGAGAGTAAGACTCGGGAGAGACCCTGAACACAGAAGACAACTACCCCTGTGGATAAGCCACCAACACTTCCTATGCATTCAAATGAATAAGAAAAGCAAATGGGGTAAATCCAAGTGAAAAAGCAGAGAACAGTTACACAGAACTGATGAGATGCTAGAGGACATACATGACTGATGGGCAGCCTGGCAAACTCTGGCTGTTACCTTCAGGGATAAATTTTAAGCAAGCTTTGGTAGCACAGCCAAGAGAGCACCTTATTACTACACACTGCCTAACTAAATATTTATTTTTTTTATTTATTTTGCTAATTTTCTGGGGTTTAAGCTGCACATATTTGACTTTTAGATAGTCTTTTATGTTCTTCAGATTGCGGGGTAGGTTTGAACTGGGTTAAATTAAAGAAACTAAGGACATATTGTCTTGATGCAGACAGTAGCTCAGTAGAAGCAATGAGCCAGAGGAAGAGGGGGATCAAGGGAGGCCATGAGCCCCAGGAGCGCAGGTTGCCCTTTACTCGCTTTGTCTTCTGCTGGCTTTGCAGCTTTCCCTGGCCAGCAACACAAATGGCAGGCACTAACTTGCATCCCGGGAGCCCAGTGAGAAATCCACAGCCCTCACAGCTGCTCTGCCCCTCTTCCTTAACTCCTTTAGGCTCCAGCTCACAGTTTCAGGTGCATTTAGGTGCTTAAGACATTAACTCCTCCAGAAAAGACAGTTTAAGACAACACATTATATGATCAACACATTTCCCCCACCATCTCCTCTCCGCCTGATGGCCTCCAAGCTGACCCCACTGTGACCAGGAGTTTGAGTTAGGGACCTCTTGAGGTCTCTTCCAACCTGAGTTATCCTAAGACCTTGTGAAACCTTGGCAGAAGAGTAAGTGGGCAGCGAGAGGCCACAGCTAAGCCAACTAGATACATGAGTTAAAGACCTTCCTGTGTCCCAAATTCAGCTCCCAAATGCAGCCCTGCCGAAATCCCTGTGCTCAGCTCCCCACACTCTCCTCTCCTTCGTTACCATCCCTCAGACTACAGAGGCAAGGCGTCTCCTGTCTTCCTGCCTCTCCTCCTCAACACCAGTGATGTTACATCCTCATGCTTTCATCCTAGCCAGCTTCCCCTTTGCCATGATTTCGCACCATCACTGCAGCATGAGTCTAACTTCTTACCACCCAGCCCTGATTTTCCCTTTCCCATGCCAAGGTCCTCTTGTTCCCCCCTCTGTCACAGAAGCTGCGTGCCTCCTCCTCCCACATCATTATACTGATGTGGGAAATAAATCACTGAACATTATGTTCAGATCTACAGATGATTAGACCAAAAGAACTTGGGCAATTGCTGTGCTGAAAAGTATTAATGTGTCTTTGCAACTGTTCCTTTGTTTGCCTGGATTTTTTAAAAAGCTATAGGCAGTTATAGAGATTGAGATCTGTGTCAGAGGGAGGAATAGTCTCTGATTTATTTTTTTTTAATTGGTCAGCAATAGAATACAACAATACAGAAATGCAGACAAAAACAATTGTGTCAAAGTGTAAGCTGGCAACAGCTTGGCAGCAAAACAAGCCATTTATCACTGTTCTGAAGCCTCATTGCTTTGGAGCCACTGGTTTTAGCAACACAACAGACGCACAACTCTAAGCCCGAATTGTCAGCTTGCAACAAAGACTACATCCCTGGTCATCTGAGAAGACTTGTATACTTCTGGGTGAAGAACAACATTTTTAGCTTTTTAACTGATTACTAAGGTAAAACTTTCAAAACTAGGCACAAATCCTACTCCCACTAGGAGCGGTGGCAGAGAGCCTGCAAGATCAAAAGAAGGGCAGAAAATCTGCGATATGATCTGTCAAGGATTAAACATTAGAGCCAACACATCCTAAAGAAATCCTTGAGTTCGTTTCATGCCTCGACTGCATCATGCTTATATTAATATCTACAAACTGAGAAGCAGATAGGTCCTGTAAAATATCTGTATCTATATGACAAAGCCTTTCTGTAGGCTCATTAAACTCTTCAATCTGGAAATAGAGAGTTCGTATTTCAAATGAAAAAATATTATGACTTGGCACTACATCAAAATCATGACAAATAAAAACTATTGGGTAGAAAATGGAAAAAAAAAAAAAGAGTTTGTTCAGGAGCTTAATTGTTATGTTGAAACGAATTAATCTTCTCATACATCAGCATAAACCGGGCTGGTTTGTATTCATTATTGAATGAATATATTCACATTATTAAAATAATATATACCACTGTAGTACGTGAATTTCAATTTAAATTGAAGAAAAAGGTAGAAAATGTCCATTTCTGCATGATATACAATTAAGTGCCTTAGGGGAGGGCTGCAGTGGTGCTACATATAGCTTAGTCAGCTGCTCATTCTCTTAGGAGAGGATCATTTACGATTATCTCCATATGTAGGTTTTCTCCAGCACAACCAGATATAAAGTGTAGCATGATATGTGGGTTCTGCCACTAGCAGACACTGAATGGTGAGAACCCAGATCACAAAACAACTCCTCTGCTTCCCAAACATGAAAGCTGTAGTTAGGATTGTTTCTTGTTTGTTTCTTTAAGAAAGGGAAAATACACAACAGGAGAAGTTAAAGATAGAAAATACATGCTGATCCGTAGAGTGTATTTTCTATATTTTGTCCAATCCAACCTTAAAAAAACTCAAATGAAAGAGTGTCCATCACTTATTTTTCCTTCCCAAAACTATTTCACAAGTAAGTATATTTCATTATTAAGTTGTTTTCCTGGTAATGAGGCGATTTATGAATCTCATTTTTTTACCTCTCTATTTATTGTCAGGTCTCACTCTAAATAATTCCTTTCATAACTGTTCATAAGTTCAAATATCAGTATATCCTTCCTTTTCCTCTTTTCAATTCTTAGATGAGCTTTATGTACTATTTTAAATAGATTAGTACTATAATAGATAGACTGCTGCTGTCTTATCCAATAGTTTTCCCATAAAACCACAAAATCTAATATTTGCCTCCAATGTTTATTCTGCTAAGCTTAACAGATTCAGCCAGGTAAAGACATTTAAATCCACCCATTTTGCAGAATACTTTCATACCCATTTCACTGATGGTCTGGTTGAAATACCAAAGGAGGAGTACTAGCCATGATTCAAAGACTTGTTTAACGTTTGCACCTCTCCCAGTTTGTGCAACAAGAAAAACATTCCACTTTGAGACCAAGCATTTTTGCTGTTTTCTACAACTTACGGGTCTGCCTCCATCTAATGAAGCAGTTCAAGCTCATCCACTTCATTTTGCACTAAATATGTCGAGCAGTTCTCAAGCTGTGAGAATGCAGTTGCTGCTGGTCACATTTTAAGATGTGACCTTGAAGTATGTTTTATACAGACAGACGTTCAGTCTACCTTCCAAGCTGAAGGGATTCAGGATCATCCCATTACAAAAGCATTTGGAGATACTTTAATTATTAATTAACATACCATTAAAGAGACTTTAATACATACCAAACTCAAGCTACTGTAGTCTGCCACGCAGTCAGGAAGATATGGAGAAATGATGAGGCAGGTAGTACATTTGATCACTGCAGCTCAAATGAGAGCAGGTTAAGGAGGCAGAGAAAGAGAGCAGGTCTTCCTGAGCAAGTATCAGTAGAGGTAGACTTAGATTAGATATCAGGAAGAAATTCTTCACTATGAGAGTGGTGAGACACTGAACAGGTTGCCCAGAGAAGCTGTGGATGCCCCATCCCTGGAGGTGTTCAAGGCCAGACTGGATAAGGCTTTGAGCAACCTGGTCTGGTGGGAGGTGTCCCTGCCCATGGCAGGGGGCTTGGAATGCAATGATCTTTAAGGTTCCTTCCAACCCAAACCATTCTATGATTTCCACAGGGGATCCAGAGGCTGTACATGAAGAGGAGGGCAAGAAAAAAGGCTGAACTGAGGAGGTTGCTGGTCACAAGAGGAATGTAGTTTAGCTGAAGGATAGTGTGAAAAAATTATTTTAAAAAAGTGCCCAAGCATTTTTATTAAGCACATTCAGAAGGATCTAGTTTGGAGAAAGGAGCTGTGCTCACAGTCTTGGAGCAAACCAAAGTATATCTTTCCCATGAAAAGTGCTACTGGGAGGGGACAGAAGAACAGGAAGCACAGACAGCCCCTAATGCCCATGCACAAAGCAGGAGGACAGGCAAGTCCACGTGCACTCTGCTGGCACTGACAGATAAATCACAGCTGATTTTGAGTACCTGTAGCACCATCTCCATGGTGCAGTCTGCATAGAGACTGATAAATCCAAGCCTGAGAACCTCTCTGCCCTGAGACTACTAGCTTAAAACCTCCTTCATCTTACTCTGCCTACATCTCAGATATACCTTTTTGCTCAAGGGGAGGGCTGGAGTTCAAGGAAAACCAGTCTGCTGACCTCCTGTGGGTCATTTTGGGGTAGACAGGGGGGACGATCCAGGTATGAGGAAGATGGATGCATTTGGACCTGGTGAGACCTGTGTCTGCTTCAAGGCCATAGCTCTGTGTCAAGGAGGATTAGCACAAATTTGGAGAAACCCAAGAATGCCTATATGCATAGCCAGAGTTAAAAATGGAGCTAGCTCTGCCCAAGACATTTGGGAATAAATTCATCACAGCTAATTGACTACTCAAACCTATTCTTAGTTTGTGTGATAGATATTAATGGTGCACTGAATACAAAGGAAGACATTACAGAATTTAGTGAGTTGGTGCATGACGTCTTGATAGCTATCCTGCACACTGAACATATAACAATTCTAACATGATTAAATATTAGTACTGGAAAAGTGGTGGACAAAACATGAAACAGTTTTCCCCATCTTTAATGCCAATATCGTAATAAAAAAGCAAGCCAAATATCAGAGGAATTGCTCAAAACAGAGACCATTAAGGTGAACTTAATTCTGGAAACTGGATTATAGCACAAACATACTGCAGAGAGAAGGAAGAAGCCTGAAAAGCGTTTTGTTGCATGTTCTAGACAAGTACAAATAAACTATTTTAAAGAATAATCTGGTGAATGTTTCCCAGTTATCATTAGTAACAGAATTATCAAAATCCCAAGTTCTTGGGCCACTAAGATGTTACATTACAGTGAGTGGGAGAAATCCATTTCTATGAGAATATTTGAGAATCTTTTTCCTAAAGCACCATCAGGGATATCAATTTTCAAAGCCTAAAGCAATTTCTTGCCCCACAGCTATTTAGTGGGAGCACATGAAAATGCAAAGGGATCTCAACAATGTCAGTCTAAGCGAGTTAAGTATAAACCAACTCTCTACAGAATTATGAAACCTGCAGAAGAAATTATCTCTGATACCACTGGCCTCTTCTCCTCCCCCCCACCCCCAAGTTATTTCTGCAGGCAAAAGCAAGACAATGAGCTAAAAACCACAGCAGCCTAAAATTACCCAAGCTACATGTAAATCATGTAAAACATGGTTTTTAATTTTTAAGTATAAAAAGCTTTTTAATGATCACATCAAACATGTATTACTCCTCCACTTTTAAATTAAAAATTTACCAATTTCTCCTCTTGAAGAAAACAACTGCTGTCTTCTCAAACTATTTAAAACCCTGAACAGATGTAGAGCTTGCATCATTGCAACCACACGCAGAAATACTTCCACTGTGTAAGAAGAAAAATATAGACTTTGTTGCTTAATTCTAAGAAAAAAAATATTAAAATCTACTGGTGTCATGCCAATTCATGGTCTGTGGTGCTGGATTTTTTCTAAAACAGAGCCATCGGAAGCACCCAACTCAATAGAACGAGACACAAACTTTTCACTATTTAATTGATACCGTGTTAAGTGCAAAATTCAGTTGGATGCAGTTAAGTGTGGTAGCAGAGCATAATAGATGGTGGCTCCATCTATTTTAAGACCCAGGATGCTTCCTGTCTCAGAGGTCTGGAGATATATGATGGGTAAAACCCAAATTCATTCTGGGCAGAGACACCAGTCTGCCTTTTCCTTCTCCAAAGCCCTGGTTTCCAAGCAAAGGAAACTTTCCATGCAGACCCAGAGTGCCAGGGATCTTCAGAGAATCCCTTAGATGGCTGGGCATACTGCAAAGCACGCTTCCCCTCAGTACACCACAGGTACTGAGTACCCGATGTCAGTGAGAGTCAGCTCTTACCATGTGGGATGCGTTGACACCAGATTTTGAAAAAATGTTTCTCAGAAGGGCGGACTTAGGGTTCAGATTCACATTTGGAGTTCGTTATCGAGTGCCTAATTTCTTCATTTAAAAAATTAACTTATGAAAGACACACATTCAACAATACTGCAAAACAACTGCAAATTAGACTGTGCAAAGTCCACCTAAAATAGGTCACAACTTAATGAGAAAAATATTTCTTAATCTTTTAATTTGGAAAACCTGCTGCCTAAACGATCCTTTGCCCAGTTGTTAGCAGATGATGCACATATGTCCTGGTCAGTTTTTCATTGCTCTAAATGATGGACTTCTGTAAAATTAAAAGGATGCTCTCTCTTTCTGGCTATAATTTCAGAAGACAGGAGAGTATCTAATGGTAGGAAGTGTTACTGAGAAGTTATTGTTGTAATTGGCTGTCTACATCAGTTCTACTTTCCCTTCCTTAAGGGAATGTTTGCTAGACTAAATAAAATTTCAGATATCTCTATTGTTTGGGCTATGAAATGGATACTGTCAGCTAATATAGGGGAATGGAATATAAGATATTAAAGTGCTTTCTGGCATCTTCCAGGATAAGCATTTTGGGTCAGTTTAAAAAAAAAAAAAAAAAAAAGGCGGATGAGAATTTTGATAAGATATAAAAGTTATGGAAATGGTTTCTTGGTATTTGTTATGAGTAAGGGGAAGTGGAGAATGGAGGAAACAGATGCAACATTTCTTTGCATATTGCAAAGGTAAAGAAGAAGGAATCTGCCCAGATAAAAATCAACCTTAAGTGTGACCTCTTCTTTGTAGCAGTTTAATAACCAGTGGAATTTTTTTCCCTTCCCACTGCCTTTCACTTCTTTCTAG
Source organism: Tringa tobata (assembly GCA_033628505.1). NCBI lineage: Eukaryota > Metazoa > Chordata > Aves > Charadriiformes > Scolopacidae > Tringa > Tringa tobata. Next base: position 6,490,730 of record JAHREE010000563.1, read on the forward strand.
TTTTCTATATTTGCATTTTATTCAGTTTGGGCAACAAATTAGATTGGTCACTGTCCCTTTATGTTCATAGACATCTGGAAATGTCTGCAGTTGTTAAAGATGTAACTACCACTACCAAAATTGCACTGGGACATGTCATATTAACTTACATTTTCATCTCAGGTAATATCTCATTCCTTTCTCTGAGAAATCTTTCCTACAATGGTGCACTACCGTGGCTTTATGTCTCATTCTCCAAAATTCTGCAATAGTTTAACATTAAAGGTTACAGTAAATTACCTGCAGTTTCCTTCTCCCACTATCTCTTTGCTAAATTGCAGCCACATATGGCCGGCTGGCTCCTTCCACTACAGCCAGGCAGCCCACCGGGAGGATAATTCATCTTTTCTACTTTCCCATGCAGAATCCCTCACTGCAATGTCACTTCCCAGCACGAAACTGGTAGCTAGAGACAGACCGTGAAATGTTATCACCTGCCAATAGCAAGCGAATGAGCTCCCACATATGCAGGGCTGTCGTGGTATCTCAGCCCTGGATGGTTCACATGTGGATATGAAGCGACTCGAGTTTGGAGAAGAGGAGGCTGAGGGGGGGACCTCATTGCCCCCTACAGCTACCTGAAAGGAGGTTGTAGAGAGGCAGGTGTTGGCCTCTTCTCCCAAGGGAATAATTACAGGACCAGAGGAAATGGTCTAAAGTTGTGGCAGGGGAGGTTTAGATTAGATATTAGGAAGAATTACTTTACTGAGAGAGTGGTCAGGCACTGGAACTCCCTGCCCAGGGAGGTGGTGGAGTCACCATCCCTGAAGGGATTTAAGAAATGTGTAGACATGGCTCTTCTGGGCATCCTCTAGTGCCCGAGATCATTGGTTTGTGGGTGCGTGTGATGTGGTGGGATGTTGTGTGTGGATTTTCTGTTGTTTTTTGTTTGTTTGTTTGTTTTTGTTTTGTTTTGTGGTTGGACTTGATGATGTCAGAGGTCCCTTCCAACCATGATGATTCTGTGTTTCTGTGATTAAGGGATACAGCTGCACCCTGTATTCCTGCTTTCACAGTCTCTGTACAATACTCCTGCTTTGCTATAGCACAACATGACATCATATTTTAAAACGAATATTTCTTTATCAAAGAAACAGACATCTAATACTTGCCAATACCTTAACTACAAAAAAGCACATGAAGGGAAGAGTAAGATCATATCAAATGAGTCCTATGGAGAAGACTTCTGCTAAAATCCAATTAATCTGCACACAAAGGAACAAATTAACAACTTGGATAGTGTCCAAAAATAAACTAAATATTTCACAAACTTTCTAGGCCCTTTTTGTCACACACTGCAGCGAGTCGAGCGAGTTTGCCTGAGTCTACATGAATCATGGTGATGGGCAGGGAACGGGCAGCAGAAACCACTTGGTGTGACCACAGAAAACAGGTTGTAGGTACCCAGGATCAGAGCACAGCTCTGTGCGGTCAGCAGGATGCCAGCCCTTGGTCTGGGGGCTTGCAGAGCCAGCAACGCTGGTACAGCCCTGGGTGACCAACTGTCAGGAACAAACAGAGAGACACAAAACTATGGAAAAAGAAAGATATTAGAAGAGCCTCTGAGTTAAGTAGCGGGTTTGTGTTAAACTGTTGGCTCATGTAATTGTATGAATAATTTATTTTCAAACCACAGCATTAGCATTTTCCCCTTGCATTCCTGCCACAGTTCCCACAGTATTATTCCTCGTCACAAACAAGCATTTGATTCAAGTATGTACCCGAGCAAAAAAATGGCAAACCATCTCACCTATGACAGATACACATCCCAGTGGAGCGACAAGGACAATGGGGGCAAATCCATAGGCTATGAAATTGCCCACCTCTCCAAGCCCCAGGAGGGTAATCCCGCACCACCACAGCTTGCTTGTGTAGTAGGGCTTCGGCTCTGTTTGGCAAGCCAGTCGGAGATGAGAGCATTTCTAGAAAATTAATTATTAGGAACAGGCATGAAAAGAAAGACTTCCATTGTGTTCTAATGTCTGACAAAAGTGGAATAATTAAGGGGGCTGTCAACTTCAAACTCCAGGTGCGTCAAGGTTTTCTTTTTAAACACGACTTTCAGCTTGCTGTTGCAGACACACTGCTTTGTGTTAACTCAGTGCTGCTTCAGACATGTGCTTTCTTAGCCGTGGTGGAAACGACTGAGAAATTAGACCTCTGAAAAATCCTGAAAAATATTAAGTGAATACTAGCTAATGCTTTCTAACTATCACTGCACGCCCCTGTTCTTCTCCAAAGTAAAGCTTGTCAGTTGTGCTGTGAATCTGGAAACACACAAAGGCAGGCGATGGGGCAAAATCAGAACAGTGGCAACAAACTGGAGAAGGGGACCAGATGCCATGGTGTTCCTGCTCCCTGATACATATCCTAGCCAGAAACACAATTTAAAAAAGAAAAAGACAGCACTTAACCAAGTCTGCTGTAGGGAGGACTCCAAATTAATTAGGTAGAATTTAGGATTTGGTTACAATCTCCTGTTTGACCTTAGAAGAAGATCTCGGGTAAAGCATTATTTTCCGAAGGAAAACCAGCTATACCTGTGTCAACAGGCATAACATATAGTCAAGTAATACTTCATCAACACTTCTTGTTACATGGCAAAGGTATCATTGACATGTTGTAAATGTTTTCTCTCTGGCTATACAGCGACAACCTGTATATAACAAGATAATTTGACTTTGATCACACCAGTCTTCTGAAACAGAGTCCAGACACTCTCCATCAGGAAGGTGTCATGACTGGGAAGGATGTGATGTTTACCACTTCCTTTCTGCAGAATATTATTTCCTTTCTCAGATTCCTCACTGGCCTCTCTGCACAAGGAAGGAAATGGGTCAAAAAAGTTGGAAACCAAGTGATACGACTATTGTAGTATACATGGTGGTAAAATACTTCCCCCCCCCCCTCCCCCCATCACTTGATGTTTGATTTTGGAAGAGTCCTTGCAGAGCTGCAGGGAAATTGTAAACAATTTTCCTCATCCTCCCATTCTACTCTGTAAGATACGCTACAGAGTATGGGCCAAACAGTAACGTCTGTGATACACCAGAGACTCAGTTGTTCCTCTTGTTGAGAGGATGCAGCCCATTATTGCAGCTTCATGCTGAGGAACATGTTCAGTGGATGAAATCCTAGGAGGAAGTTTAGTCCTCCAAGGAGAAAGGGAGCATAAGGAAATCATACTTCCCTCAGCCACAGACCAGCAATTCACAGGAACATACAGGATTTTGCATGTTCCATTTTTATAAACAAACAAATGCCCAATAAAGATCCAATTGAAATGAATATTAAATAATATTCAAATCAAAAATTCAAGTTTCTGCTGAAAGCTAAATAGGATAAGTTCTTAACTGGCTCCTGAGCTCTGGTTTCTCCCCAGATTCTCATAGGAATAACCCTTGAGGGCACAGTGTGATCAAAAAGATGTGCAATGAATACAGGAGGGTAAGCTTATCGGTTCCCCTACAGCCTTCTTTCTCCAGATGTCTGCCGCCTTTGCATAGTACTGTGTGTAGATGGTGTTTAGGTGGAGGCTGTTTACAATCCAGCTGAAATACATAGCAAATGGTGGGCTGTTCTTTAGCTGACAACAAGCTAGAGGGAAGAGAGGGAGAATAACTGAACTCATGGTGGGAAAGGGAGACTGAACAATAAAATTTGGCCTGTCCATTTAAAGAGAGTGTGAAAATAAATGTTGACATTTAGGGAAAGTCATTAGTCATATTTATAAGTTGTTGTTACTAAATGGAGAAAGACCAATTTCAAAAATAAACAAAAATGTTGGTTGAAACTGTCTGTCAAATGGCAACACAGAGCTACTGGGTTTTCCTAAACAGCATTTAAAATGCTGGAAGACAGTTCAAATCCAGTAAATGCCGTTAATGATTACAAGGCAGTAGAATTTTGCATGCCTCAGTACATCCCCTGGCAAAGCAGCCACTTTGGCACTCAGTGCCCTCAGCAGACAAAAGATATGAAGTCTGAACAACCTCATTATTATGGGCTAGTCTGAATTTCCACTTCGCCAACAAGAGTTTTTCCATTGAAACAGAGACTGTCCTAGTCCTGTCACTGTCAGCAGGTTGGAACTCATATTGGAGAGGCAGCAGTCATCTCAACCTGCCTGCCATCTCTAGATAAACAGATTTCTTTCTATGGGATTCTCCAACTAGAGATACTTAAAAGGGAATCAGTGAAGAACCTTCTAAAATTAATAAAATGGGTTATTATGAATAGCCAGTTTCATATTCCACAGCTTTCTGTTTCATCCTTTACAGAAAAAGCAAGAAGTAGCTTTATATGAAGCATACAGCTCATAAAATACAAGCAAGCATAAACACTTTTTTCTGGACAACTTACACAGCAACATCTTCTGCACTTTAAAAACTTTTGTTAGAAGACCTAAAAATATCATGAAGTCTGCAAGATACAGACTGTGATGAATTATTTGACTTTCTACTTAGTATGTATTCTAATTACTAACACAGAAAGGACTTCATAAAACCCATCCTACAACCCTTTGCCATAGTTATAAGGTCAGCATCTCCCTTTGCTTTTATGACTTAAAATAATATTTAGTCTGATTATTTTATCCTAATTACAGAAGGAAAACTAAATTAGTCAAAGTCATTTTGGGGCCCAATATTGCAAAAAATCATATCACAGAATGGTAGGGGTTGGCAGGGACCTCTGGAGATCATCTAGTCCAACCCCCTAATATGCCTCTATGCATTTAATTACATTAATCACTTCATTAAGCAGCACCTAAGACCTTGTGGTCAATTTCATTTTAGATTTAGACACTGAGACAGGTTCACGTGATGTCCAGTGGAACCACACTGGGTCACAGCTGGTAGTTCTTTATGGCACACAGCAAGGAGGAGGAGGAGTTTTTAGTCTGTTCCCATATGAAAATCACAGCACAGAACAAGTTGAGAGCTAGTGTACTGCCAACAACTACAGCAGGACACTGTTAAACTCCAGTTAAAGACAGGGAATGTTTATTAAATGCAACAAAATTTGTATTTTGAACTTCACCATAAAAACAAATTGTAACACAAGTTACTTGCTCAATATAAAAAACTATGAATAAAGAGAAATAATTCATACCTGTATATTTAGAGAGACACTAATCAGAAAATTTGAAGCAGCAGCAAGTAAAACTCCCAAGAGCTGAGTCTGCAAGATCACAAAACAAATACAAGAATATTCATTAGTATAAGAAGAACAATATAATGGTGATTTTCTGACAGCACATTGCAACCCAATCAAAAACAAATTATTGCACTTTTCAATCACTGAGTTTATGCTGCACTGAGTAAAATGATAAAAAAATATCTCTGCACAGTTGACTAGGGCTCAAGTAGTAAATAACTGGGAATGGAAAGGGCATCCCAGTGCAGGAGTTTGTTTTGCCATCCTTCAGTAGCACACCTTCTTAAATTTAAGTCATGAAAGAAAAAACTAGACAGGTCTCAGTTGAACACTACACACAAGTATTCTTCTTTTCCAAAAGAAGAAGCTGTTTTGTTACATAATCCAGAAGGAAAATCAACAGCAATTGAACCATTCATATTGGAACACAATTATCTTATGTGTTAACATATCCACCGTTTGACAGGGCAGCCAGGAACATAGGTCTCCTGACAGTTTCTTTAAGGTATTCTGTTATTTCATCAAATTCTTTTCTAATCAGCCTGTCTAATTTTCAGAAAGATTTGCAAACTTTCTATGAAGCTGAGAAATTAAAAACATTCAGGCAGGATTCATTATTTTGGAAAACAGCCATTTAAAAATGCCATTTCAGCAAGCTCAAATAACAGGTACATGGTAGAGCTCCCTGTCTACTTTCAAAATGTTGCAACACTTTGTGCATTGTCATAAGCGTATTCAAGACCCATTCAAGGTCACTGGGGTAAACTCTGTGAGGAGACCCATTAGCTTGTAGAGAAGACAAACATCTTATCAATGAGATTTTATAAAACATGACAAGGTCATCGTAACATAACCCAGCATAAGTATTGCTTGCAAGCTGTAAAGTAGCATCCAATGCAGTGCTCACAGCCTCAGCTTTCATGACTCTTCTCCAAGAAGGTCCCTGGGCACCTCTGAACAGGCAGTGCCTACCAGTCACAAAGACTGTTGTCCCTTAACATTTATGAAGGGACGTATCTGCTCCAAATTCTTGGAGATCACAGTAGGAGATCATTGTTGTGGCTAGATAATTCCCAGACTGGGAAAGAGCATCCCCCAAAATGTGAAGAAACAACAACCTTATTACAAATGAATGATAATATTCTTAGTTAAGAGACAAAGCTGAATCCATGTTTCCAACCCCATGCATTTCTGTACTGGTCTAGACTCAGAAGGAGAAGCAGAACAGTCACTCTGTGTGAAATGCCTGGCCAACTGCCAGTTGTCACCAAGACATGACCAACAGGTACAAGGGGATGCAGAAAGGGGAATGCAGGAGAGAGGGCTCCCTTTGTTCACACTCCCTCTGTGCCAAGTAATAGAGCACCAGTGCCACAGCCTGTGTGCATGAAGCATTCAATGAGAAGCATTACTCAAGAGTTTTGCTCGTTCCTTCTGGTGCCTGGCTACTGGAGGTCCTTCCCATCTTGCACCCTCTGCCCCCCACACCAGTTTCCCCAGTGGATGCTCCAGCAGCACATTCTGGGCTCTCGCACACGGTGTATTTTCCATGCTCTGGGTACACCCCTCACTGGAGTAGAGGGGAGTGTGTGACAACATGTCTCAGCACACCTTGGCACAGACGTCCCTGCTGAGATTAGGCACTATTATTGGGACACAAGCAGCCAAGCTGCCTCCTTACACACTGGGGAAATGCTGTCAAAAGCTTCCCGCCCAGGGCCCTGCAGGAGCAGAGGGGATGGGTTTTCCTTCCTGAGGCTTTGATGCTGGTGGTACTACATCTTGCGCAAAGTTTGGCCGCTTCACAGGTGGATTATTGCATCATCCTGCACACACAGCAGCTTCAATAAAACAGCAGTTAAATCAAAATTGTTTTCTTGCTCCCAAAGACTTGTTCTTTTTAAATGACAACATGCTCCCTTGTGAGGGGGTGGAGAAGTGGCGCTGTCAGCCTCTTCATGAAGGTTTTAAGAAAAAGGAGACAGCAGGGAATAGAAAACAGAAACTACCACCTCATTTACCCCATTTTATTGCTTTCACATCAGTAATTGTGATATATCTACACTATTTTGCAGCAGAGAATCCAGTCTCTCTGCGTCTCTTTCCATTTCAGTGGCCAATGCTGCCCTTGTGGCTGCATCTCTGGATAAACCCTTGCAGCTCCTTACTCACAGCTTCCATCTGGGAGTCACAGACACTGTGCAGAACTCAGGAGGCAACCAGCATCCCAGGATGGGGGGTCTCAAGCACATGGTTGGTCTCAAGCCAACCTAAAGGAGGGTCTCCATCTATCTCTTAAGTAAAACTTGCATGCAGCTGGTAGGCAGAGGATGAGATGACACATTTCACCTGTCATCCAACTAAATATGCAAAATCCATAAATGGGTACCAATGACTACCTGAGTATCTGACTCCAGAGACTGAACCAAATGCCCCTTTCATGGCTTTACATGCTGCATGGATAGGGACTCCAGCAAGAAGTCTTCCAGTGCATTACTGGTGTCCTCTCCAGAGCTGACTGCTTTGTTACCATGATGGTTGCTTCCTCAGGTACATGTGAGCTTGGCTCAAATATCATTCTGGGACACGTGAAATTTCTAACACAATGGCCACCCTATGTCTGAACAGAAGTAATCTCACAAAAATCAATCCTCTTCTCCCAGGTTCCAGAAGTTCCCAGGAACAGAAAACAGGTCAAAAACTGGGGTCTTCTCAGTCTTCTCCTCCTTTTCTGGGAAATACTGAGACATATGTTACCATTGTCTTAGTACTTCCCTGTGAAATACCAAGATCAGAATCCCCGTCAGTTGAGGGTGGGCCGGGACACGGGTCTGTGGGTGGGCCTGGCTCAGCAGGACCCATGACTGGGCAGGGCAGGGCTGTGGGGAGCTGAAGACCGGCCCTGCTGTGTAATGGCTGGAGCAGAGGCCCCAGGGGGCTGACATGGGGTCCTGGGCCCTGGGCAGGGTGGGAGAGCCCCGAGGACAGGCAGGGACGGGCAGGGCTGTGGGTGGCCTCAGGGCCCTGACAGACACATGCGAAGCTGTTGGGGTGACACTCCCTTGTGCCTAACTTCGGCAACCTCCTGTGTCTGCACATCAGGAAAAACAGTGCGTGTATGATCAAGTCAAAGCCGTAGTGGCAGTCTGGGCTCAATGACCTCTTTGCTCAGGTCACTTTATCATAATGACCACATGTTTCACCTGAGCGTTGCTGTTGGCATATATACTGCACTGCCTGCTCCAGGCTGACATGTGTTAATGAGCTCTGTTTAGTATGGTGATAGCACCATATTTCCAAACCCAGGGCTGGACAGACCCCTGAAGATTAAAAGCAGAGTACAGTGCCCTAAGGAGTTCAAATATCACATGGATCCTTTCAGGGAGATGAGATGAAAGTACAGTAACGCCATGCAGCTACAGCATGGCAAACCTGTCTCGTACAGGTTCATACTCAGACATGCCAATATTAAAGAAAACAACAGGGAAGAGAAATGCGCTAAAGAGGAAAATTAGATCGCAAACTTCACAAACCAGAGTGCATCTTAAATTAGCAGGCAATTTCTAATGTGCAAGAGCTATCACATACAGCAGTGCTCAAAGCAGGAGAGAAAAAAATAGGATACCGCCTCAGGCTAGTAAAACCCTGTATGAATGAAAGATGACCTGCAACAGAAGCTAGGTCACCCTATCAAATCAAAATGGTTGCCGCATTACCTTGAAGGCCACCACAACCCTTTTGTTCCCATCTTGTCACATAAAAGGCCTCATTATTTGTGCTGTGTATGCCATTCAACATCCTTTAGAGGCTAGAGGACCAGTGGAACAGCCAGCTTTATAAGTAATAAACACGATATTCTCTGAACACAGAGTTTCCAGTTGGGATATCCAGTTGTGATATCATCTGCAGCACTGCACGGCTTCCCACACATAAGTCTTGAGACAAACCTCCATGAGGGAATTCAGTTGCAGACACAACTTCAGAGCCACGGAGCTACTTCAGTCAACTAAGGACTTCCACAAGAAAAATCCTTAAATATTCAAAACTGTTGGCATAAAATGCAAGTCCCTTCATCACCAAAACATCTGTCTGAACGTACAGGCCATTTTGTTGGACCCCAGATTTCAAACTGTTGACGCATTCTTCCAGTGCTTCCAAATGCATGTCACAGAAACATCCTGCCCTTAAGTTTTCCAGAAAGTATAAAAACACCACAGAAACTTGATTTCCTTCACCTCAATATGGTTTGGAACAAGCCATGAAAGTCACTTGCTGGCTTTGTGGCCCCTTCTAGGCAGTCCCCAAGCACACAGACCATGGACTGTGTTGTGGATCTGCCAACATTTTCCTCAGTGGCAGAGCCAGCTTGAGGAATGCCTTCCTCTGCCCCCCCCCATTCCCTCACTGCCTCGTTTGCATTAAAACAACTATTTGTGAGGCCTGCAAGGCACTGTTCCAGCTCCAAACTGTTCCACTGTTTGAAATAACCCTCCGAAAAACGTAGCCCATTAGCATTATGCTCTTTATAAGCCACCTGCCAATGTTTAGCTCTAAAGGAGGATCAAAATTCACAAGCCACAGCAAAGGTTTTAAAATCATGACCTTGTACAGTTTGCCAGGGGTGACAGTGGCCGGTACAGGGGACCGAGGAGAAAATGAGTTCAAGTGGCAAATTCCTCTCGAGCAAGGCATCAACACTCTCCTGGCATCCCCCATCCCAGTCGTGCGAGGCTCTCACACAAGCCCAGGCGTGGGGCAGGGAGGTTTGAAGGATCGGTCAGCAGGCATCCATTTGCAATGTGAAGCGGCAACATATTGCTATTCAGAATAAATGAGCAGCAGCACAGCATATAGCTGCCTATGGTCCTGCTTCGAGCGCTCATGCAGGACCTGATGCTCATTTACCCTAGCACCGTTTCACATCATTCTGGCAGTGTTTTAAAAGGGCATTTTACATGCAAGGTCTCTTTTTATTGCCAAAGTAAATTAAAGAGTTTATGGCACCTGAAAGCTAGGCTGAAATCTAAATCTTTGGCACTATTTCTAATAAATTTCCTTTGCACACTAAAATCTGTATTGGAGACCCAGTGATGCAATTTATCCATATTACCCGCATGTTTTCCTAAAGCACATTAAGCTTCAGTTGCCAGGCCTGTGAAATGAACACTTAGAAAGATTAACTTAATTTGCATTGACTAAAAGGTATATGGACATTATTTCTGGAAACTTGCTATGCCTATAAATTGAACTGATGCAGAGAAAAAAACCCACTTCAAATGTATGCTGTTGGCTTTCTCATCAGAGATAATTAAACTGTTCCTCTTATTTTTCTTTATTTCTGCATTTATTTGTGATCTAAAGGCATTTCCAACAAGTATAATGTCACATACTGCTTCAAAAACTACACATCATTTTCAGTAATTAGGATTTTGTCAGATCTTGATGGATCTTATAAAAAAAAAAAAGGGGGGGGGGAGGTGGGGGGGGAAATGCCTTCTAAAATTCCAATTCTGAGTTAACTCTGAAGCAAAGGGAATTCAGAGTCCTTAACACAAACCATATTTTTCAAAGAGCCACCATGTGGAATTAGGAGAGGCTTATCATTTAGCTATTATTATTCACAGAGCTCTGGCTATACTCAGTGCTTTGCAGATGTATAAAGAAAACAAGGTCCCTGGTTTCAATGGTTTTCTTAGTGCACTTCATACACACATACATGGGTTCAGGCCCATATGAAATACTAAAGGAGAGCTGAAATAAGAGTAAAAGGGCAATTACCAGTGTTGGAACATGTAACAAAAATACATTTGGTTTGTTCACTATGACATAAAAGAAGAAGGACATCATTCAATATACAAAGGGAGAGAAATAAAACATTTGGCACCATCTTTGTTAGGAACAGAAGGAGAGAGGAGACTTGGTAACTAAGTCAGGATAAATTTGAGTGAGGATAAGCCAGTTTGCAGGTTTTACACAGCTTGCCAGGCTCAATTCCAGCCCACAGTAGACAAAGTTCATATCTCCTGAATATTACAGCATCCTTGCCTTTACTAGGTTTTATCTTTCATTACCTTCATTACCTCACAAATTTAAAATATACCTTTTTCCAGAAAAGAGACAGACTTTAAAGGCTGAAAGGAGGGCCTGGTAAGTTATGAAAAGCTATGGGAACTTGAGAAGATAAAGCAACCACAGACGCAGGACCCTTCTACTCATCTCCATGATTTAATCATTTTCATGAGATCTTATTTATATTCACCAGTCTGATTACTTTAATTAATGTCCATAATGGATAACAAACTGAGCTGAATAATATGAATTTTGAAGTATACTAAAGTAACTTTCAATATGCTCACTAAGGCTATATACAAATATATCCATATTTCTTTTTTAAAGGGTTACAATCAAATCTCACAACTCCTATATTTCAATTTCTTATTCTCAGGAAAAAGCCTCTCAAAATTAGAAATAAATGGGACAATGGGGAAGGAAAAGAATGGATTATTACACCATTCTGCATGTGAAAAGCCTGTTGTATAATCAAAGACTATTTCATGCTTTTAATACCACCTGTTAGATGCAAATAAAAACCTCTCCAATGACTCTATAACAGAGGGTCTAAAATTTTCAATCATAGTTGATAACATCTTAATAGAAAAACTTTCTCGAGGACCATCACATAACATCTCCATGGCAACTATGGAAATGACATACCCAGAAAAGCAAGAAGAGGATTATAAACTTTTGCCAGTTTCCAGGTTCCTTGGAAGAAACAAGGAGGCAAGCCAGCACTGCCTGACCACCTTTTCCCAGAAAACAGCCAGCTGGCTCGGGGATGCTCCTCCATTGCTGCCCAGGGGCAGGCTTTCTGGATATTTGTGTTAGACCCTGGGTAATTCCTGGTGCGCGAGGTAAGGTTCAAGCCAGAGTACTGAAAGGTTACGTACAATAATACCCAGAAGCTACAGCCTGGCTCACATTGAGAGGACATGCTGCTTCTCTCCCTGCTTCATGTGGCTCCCTGGACCCCTGTATCAAGAGCCGAGGAGGGGACACAAGGCACACGGGAAGCTGGAGCGTACCTGTTCATGCCCTGCCAGACGGAGCTAGCCCTGCCTGTGCTCAGAAAGGCGGGCAAGTTCAAAGAGGATCTATTCGAAAACTGAGTAAAAAGTGCTGTTCAGTGTTACAACAAGTTGCAGGACAAGGCACAGGGAGTGCTGTTGGAGAGGTGGCTCTGCGTGTACACACAGACATGCCTCCAAACCAAACATAGCGAGCTCATTCCCCCTTGTTATTGTAGTACAAGTCTTGTTGCAGCACAAATGAGCTATTTCTAATTCCACTTAAATCAGATACACAAAACCCTCAACAGCAACGTAGCCAGCTTAATACATTATTTACCAAATCCTAAAAAGAACTTCTATATAAAAATCTCCCTTAACCAGCCAAGAGGAGTAGGGGAACGACATGCCTCTTCCAGCATGCACCTCTCCAGCATCACTCTCCAACAAAGGCAGGCTTGTCTCCCATCCTGTCTCAATTAATCCTCTGTTAGCTATAACTAACCCTTCCCTTTGATGTGCACAGAAAACAATTCTCCACAGCACAACCCGAGTGAACATGCTCAGCTGTCGAACCCCCGTGTCACACGTGCGGGACAGGGGTAAACGCAGGCTGGAAATGAGGACACTTCCAAGCCAGTGGCATTTCAGAACAGCTTCTAACAGGAGTAACAACAGAGGAGGGGAAAAAAAGAAAAGATCTGACTGCATTTTGATTGAAGTTTGATCCATCTGTTAAAAGAATTACGTGATTTTATGGTAGGGGAATGGGCAGCGCAGAGGCCCTTCCAGTCTGCTGTTCCTGCAGAGGAGGGGTACTGTACATTAGTTCCTTGCTTTCCTTCCTGCACCTCACGCACTTGGCTCTCCTAGTTTCATTTCCACAGAGACTGTTAATCATTTACAGATAGTTCCTAATGCAAAAAAAATGACTGGACTCCAGAAGGCAGAACCTTCTGGTTAGCAACATTATTCATTTTAATATAAACAACTGCTACATTATCAGTGGTGATTTATAAACAAGAGGTCTTGCACTCTCTAAAATATTCACACGTATGTGTACGGATGCATACACACACAAACACACAACTGGATGCTTTTAATTTGCAGATACTTCTGGTCAAAACTGTAAGATGCAAGTCTGGAGATAACAAATAAACTCTTTAAAGAGATTACCTCATATGCAAATTTTCTGCTCTGGGCTCATGTTTTCCCAGCTCTCTCCCTGTGACACATTACAGTTGTGCATTTTGACCTCCTGCTACAAACGGTAATCTGGCTTAAAGTATTGGTTACCATTTCATAGGTCATAGCGGGTGGTGACATAAGGTGCATGTGTCTAGTTCACAAGAATTCGAAACATCTACTACATAGTTGCCTTCTGCTACAGATAACAGAAATCAGTTTAGCCGGATGATCCTTTCTAGGTACCCTTATCACCTTTTTATGTTCTCTGTTGCACTTAAAGAGATAACAAGGTGGCAAGTTTTTTCCCCAGTCTTCATCATCTTTCAGCAACTGTACTTTATACGGATTCTCCCATATAGAACTTGCTGTCTTTTTTTTCTGGTATTTTAGGGTTAGTATAGATTATAAATGGTTAGAAAGCTTCTTCTTGACAGGGATTACTAGAGAGATAAGGCCATAAAGATTAATGTGGTCTACTCCCTTTCCAGAATTAAAAAAATTAAATTTTGTCTACTCCTTTTCAGGAGAACTGAGCACTCTTCATGAGTCAGATGCTATCACCCCTACGCATTTGTAAACCCCACATTGCTCTTTAGTTTGTCCTGGCAGCCTCTGACCTGTAGTTGTGGTTTAACTCTGGCCAGCATCTCAGCCCCACACAGCCATTCTCTCACTCCTCCCCAGCAAGATGGGGGAGAAAATTGGAAGGGTTAAAAGCGTAAAAACTCATGGGTTGAGATAAAGACTGCTTAATACGTAAAGGAAAAGCTGTGTATGCAAGCAAAACAAAATCAGGAATTCCTTCACTGCTTCCTATCAGCAGGCAGGTGTTCAGCCATCCCCAAGAAAGCAGGGCTCCATCACACATAACAGATACCTGGGAAGACAAACACCGTAACTCTGAAAGTCCCTCCTTCCTCCTTTTTCCACCAGCTTTTATTGCTGAGCTAGTGGGCAGTGTGAGAAACAAAAAACACCTTGATGCTGCGCAAGCAGTGTTCAGCAATACCTAAAACATCCCCATGTTATCAACACATTTCATCACAAGTCCAAAACATAGCACCACGTAAGTTACTACGAAGAAAATTAACTCTGGCCAAAACCAGTACAATAATTATTTGTTTGACTGAAGCTTCTGCAGACGCGACAAGCTTTGCTCTCTGTCATCTTGACAGGATGACTGAGTCTTTGGTGCATAATAACACAGACACTGAATGATAATATTCATGGTGCTTTAGTCACTGCAGGGAGCAAAAGATTGTCACTTAAAGAAAGAAACAAAGGAAAGAGATTACTGTCATTAAAAGTCAATAAATATAAGAACCTTGTGACAATTCCAAAGCAGGGGGGGAAAAAACCAAACAACAAAACCCCCACAAAACCAGAAGAGAAAGGTTAAGAGATAGTAGGTTAGAGTCATAAAGCAAAGTAAATGGAGTCATGATCTATTTACTCCCAGGATGGAGCTCCAAAAAAATTAAACTAGGTTTTGATTAGGAGTTAATTATCTGGGTGCAAGTCTATTATGTACATAAAACCCATATTTCAGTTGTTTTTCATAGCAGCCTTTTTCCAGTGGACATATCCTTGGCTGTTGAAGATATAAAGGGGAATATAGCCAGAAAGTCACTGTGTGCCTCATATAAGAGTTAAACTCTAACTATCCTATGATTTCTCTGTATCACAGTTCCAAAATAACTCTTCATTTCTCCATTATGGGCAAAACATCTCGTATCACTAAAGAAGGCAAAAGATGCTAGCCTAGATGATGTAAATCAACAATGGACATCATGGAGGCGAATGGGGTTATACTGGTATAACCTCAATTTAAGCAGTACACATCTGTTTAGTTTGATATTGGCTATTTACTTTTGTGCACACTGCAAATATCACTGCTTCATTTCTTAAGATCTCTGCTCCAGGCCTGGCGTTGATTCTCACACCAACTGGCTGTCTTTTGAAGCTGCTGGCAGTACGTTTCAAAGTCCAGATTAGTCACAGAATGGAAAGTGTATCTCCCAACTGTTCACATTAACAAATGTCATTCTTCTGGGACAATCTGTGGTGACATTATAAACATGAGCATAACAGTTTATACGTGTCACCAAAACTCCAAACGGAATAATCGCAGCCTGCAGTTACTAGGTTAGCCAAAGGTCCTCACCTTCCTTATGACTGAAGTGCACAGTCTGCTGTTTGTTCACCTTTCTAAAGCTATGGGGTTTGAGTTTGGTCAAATTTCTACTCGAGTCATTTGGATTCTTTTGATTCCTTCAAACAGGAGTTAATCAGATCCAGCAGACTGTGGGAGACATGCAAGTATAAGATTCCGACATCTTTTTTTTCTATGCCCAAAGCAGACTTCAAGAGCATAGGGACAGAAAGATCATACTTCAAAGAGCAATAAAGTCTTCTTTGGGGTCACAAAATTTTAAGAGGTCACAGTGTCATGGGTGAGATTTTATGAGAAGGGCAACTTTTATTTAAAAAATTATATCAATTGGAATTTTCCTGTCAATTTAGCCAGACAAACTGCCTCATCAAGGAATCAAATGAAGAACAAATGAAGCGCAAATGAAGCAGCAGAAGCACAGATTCAGGATGGGAGCAACACCACCTATTTGGGTGGCAGCGATGTCCTAGATCTGCACAGCAACCTCATGAAACCTCAGAGGCAGGCAGGTGTTTGCCTGAGCAGCCAGACCTTCACCTTACATCACCTTACAGCTCCCAGGCAAGCCTGTGAGACACCAAAGTCAACACAGCAGCCATGGCCAATTTAATTTGAAGTCCATTATTTGTAAAGTATTCTAGAAGTTGGGGGCAGGGAGGGCAAAGCGCTACACTCAGCCAGACACCTCCAAAGCAGGGTAGGGATTCAGACTCGTCCCATGCCTGGTCTTTCCTAGTCAGTGCTGACTGAGGCAAGAGAAGCACTCACCTTGCTCTGCTGCCTCCAGACTAAATCTGATTCTGCTGCTCTGGAACACTGTGCTGAAGAATAATGCCTATGTTTAAAGCCCCAGTTGGTGGCTGAGCTGAGTATCAGACAGAGTCTGCACTATGCCCGCAATCTTTCTGTAAAATATCATTCTGAAGCAGTCCAAAGCAAAACTAATTTCTGGACTAGGAAGGACATGTATAATTTGTGACTCAAGTTTCCTTGCATTTGTCTTCTGCACACCACTTTCTGACAACTGACAAGAATTGTAATGTTCCTTATTGCCCAGAAATTTCTGAATTAACATTCTCAAACCCGTAAAAACGGATTAGAGTAATTATGAAGCTCCTGTTTAACTCACTGTCACCTTAATCATTAAAAAAAAATAAAAATGAAATGCACATGTTCTTTAGCGTCCTCAGAAGAACTTAGAACTCATTTTACCATAGCAGCTGTTGGGAGAGGAAGCATTGAAAACAGTCTGAGATTTGGGAAAAACAGCCCAGCGAGGATCATGGAACAGGCACTTGGCAGAGCTCTAGCTGGTGCTCAGCACGGCTCCAGTCCTGCGAGGGCAGTTGTTCCCAATGTCCTGGCTGAGGCGTCCAGGAGGAGCCACCAAGACTGCTTTGGTCAAAATGAACTGTGAGTCATCAGCCTAAATAAAAGGGCTTTGCTCACCAGCTTCTGTTGGCTGTCAGGCTAGGAAGCACTCATTCAAGAAGCTCTGACAGCAATGCTGAAGAGATGAAAGCGTCCAGAACAAATGGAGGATGAGCTCTCCCATCAATAGATTTGCTTTGGGACTGTGTGCCCCAAGCTCAAAATGTGGAGCTGAGTTGGTTTGTTGTATCTGCTGCCCAGCACCATGCTGGGCACTGAGGCAAAACTGCCACAGCCACCTGACTCCTCCCAGCCTTGGTAGGAGAAACACAAGCAGGGTGATAGAGACCTGCCAATAACACAGCACTAGGAAATTAGATTGTTCCAGGACCCAGACTAGTGCCTGGTGGAAACCAGATAAGCAGGTCACTCAGGCTGGCTCGGAAAGCTGCATGCTAACTCCAGGCTTTGGACTACTCTCCCCCCCAAGGCATTTGTTCCAGACCTGCTGCCTCATCCTCTGCCTCTTCTATATTCAGAGGCATAAAGAGCTCCACGGCTCACTCCCACTCTGCTTGCAGTGGCTGCTACATTTCCCTAAGGAATTTGAGAGTCGCAGTGATATAAACATGCTTATGGTACTGTGCAAGGGGACAGGCAAGGGGTAAGGCTCCCCTGTACTTCTAATCCTTACCTTTGAGTAATTAGTGAGTTCCCATGCAGCAGCTGATCCTTCTTTAAGCTGGAGGCTGCAGTTTATATAAATTGTGTGCTCATTTCACATCAGACATGTGGTGATCTTTACATCTGCACGGACAGTTGAGGTTTGGCAAGGCAGAATGGATGTATGAGGTTGTAAAAAAAGATATGGGTGATCCTTTCTAACTAGTGCTCTATTTTGCTCTCTCACGTCAGCTTCTCACTCACACTAACACTAATCAGAGCACAGCCCCCAGCAGATCAGACCTACAGCTCTGGCAGAGCCTGAAAACTCGGGTGCAAAGCTGGCTCAGCTGACAGTCCTGCATTTATATCCCAAAGACACACATCCTTTTCTAGCAGAGCTTAATTAAGTAGGGTCTAAGGCATGGAAATGCTGCTGGATTCCCAACAGCAAAACATCACCGGATGAGCATGCATCAGTGCTGGCAGCAACTGTTTGCAATGCTTCTTCAGTATAAGCTTTGACTTTTGGATTCCCTATGACCGATTCAAACAAGGTGCATTTGAAAGGCTGAACAAAGTCCTCTTCCTAATGTGATTTATAAAAGGGCTGAAAATAACACACATTTCCCACCTAAGAAAATGGTACAAATGTTCTCCCATACACATTCCCCTAGAAGATAAAGGGCACTCAAACTGTGTGAACTCTCAAATCTGACAGGTAAAGAACAGCACGATGAAATAGTCAGTGTTTTGACTGCAGCAAACAATTTTAGAATAAGGAGCTGGGGGGGAAGAGGAAAAACTTTTCACCATCATCTTCACAGATGAGTACAGCAGCAGAGCACTGGGCGAGGGTGTGCTTGTCTCTACTGTCCCCATGCTTGGGGACCAGTTTACTGATTAAACTGAAACAGTCCATTGGGGAGCAGACTGCAGCATGAGGTACCCTACAGAGACTGAGAAATGGCATTAAAAAAAACAACCTACGAAACACTTAAAGTAGAAAAAAACTTCACCTTTAAAAGCCTGATAATATCTGGTGGTTGCCTCTTGCAGAGGAAAGATGCTCTGGCTGAAACCTGTGTGTGCTGTGGCCATGCTGCTCTTTTGGCTCCCCCCTGCACTTCCATGGACACCTTGTCTTGCTCTCGAGCTTTCCCTGATTGAAAACCATGGTTGGAGATTTCATTGTTTAAGTGCTTAAAATATCCTGGTGAATGTTTGTAGGATGTGCCATGAGAACTCTTTTCTCTAGCGGCAGTGCCAGCTGAAGAGGACCTCACTGTTTCTGGGGTGCTTCCTCAGCTGAGGGAAATGGAGAAATACTCTTCCTCTCCGTGGTGGCAGTTCTCTGCCCTCCCGCACTGGGTCTCGCACAGCACAGGGGCTGCAGCTCCCACGGTGACAGAAGTACCAGCAGGGACTGTGCTGCCACTGGACTGAACCTTGCTGAGGCTTGGTGGCACGAGACATCAAGCCTTTAGCAAGGCAGGGTGAGTTGAAACACTGAGGACTTTCTCCTTGAAGAGGATGAGCTAAAAACATTAACTGTGGCATTTCACACGAAATCTAGATTCCATATATTCAATAGAAGGCAGTGCAGAAAGACCTCACGATGATGTGTTTAATCCCTGGGCTTTCTCATCCTACCCCATAGCGGCCACCACTTGCCGCTGGTTAGACCACACCAAGGATCAGGTTTCCTGGCTGCACATACTTGCCACCTGCACGTATGGCCTGTGACAGACTGTGATATATTGTCACGGGACAAGAGGCCACGGATCCATCCGAAGGAGCTGTCAACATTTTAAACCTCAAATATAGAGCCGAAATGATTTATTACCACAAACCACGAAATAAAACAATCTCTGGAGGTGAGTGTCTGGGCAGCCAGTAATAACTCCAAGTTTATTAAGAGACAGGCAAAGGAGGAAAAAGAAGCAAGTGAAATGAATTCCCATCTCCAGCTCAGCTTCTGCATGTGCACAGCTACACGCCGTGACTACACACCACAGCCATGTGAGCTACCTACTAAGAAGTATTACATCCCAGCTTTCCTTGACTATTACCCCCCAGCTGTTTTCTCCTTCTCTGATACACACTCAAACCAAGATCAATACTGTAGTTAATAATCTCAACTAATCTTGCAAAATATTTCTGTCCATAAACAACAATATTGGGAATAAATAAACAAACTTTGAGAAGTGCTGAGGGAAATAAAAAAGGATTAAACTGAAGCAATTACATACACTTCCCATTAGACAGACCAAAGCCACATGTGGTGGCTTCTTACGTTCACTGCTCCAGCAGACGCAAAAATACTACAATAATTTTAGTTTGTCAGGAAATACTTCAGGTAACTAAGTACATATTTCATCAGATTTTACTGCACCGTTAAACACACCCCTGTCCCATGACACACAACACAGGGCTGAGACAGGGAAGGCAGCAGGAGCACGGGGTCCTCTGCTGCCCATTTCAGAGGTGCAGTTCCTCCAGCAGCATCCTCCAAGCTACTTCCCTGCCAAGGATGCCAAGGAGAAGTCCTACCTCCACCCTTCTTTTCCCCCATGACCATGCATTCCCCCTGCTGCCCTCACACCAACAGCTAGCACCAATTAGCCCAATCAGGCACCTGGCAGAAAAATAGTTCCAATCAAAATAAAAAACAAGGAAATGTAATGCCAGCACAAGAAGGCATTATACTGCACAGTCGCTTGGACACAGGCACTTCAGTTTCTTCCAGGGAACCACATGTTTACAGATGTCATTTAATGCTTACTCTAGTGCCATGGATTTCCCTAATGCATGTGCCAGAGCTGCTGATCCCTTGTGGATGTCTCTGATGCCCACACGGCACTGAGGCAGCTGTGACCAGCACCCTAGCCAAGCCCCTCATGTTTAGGGGCTCTTGAAAGGGGATCTCATTCTTTCACCTCCTGATGCTTTGTGAGGCAGAAAAAGACTTCCCCAAAAGCAATTCAGCTCAGCTTTCCTGGGGTGTTTCCAGGCAGATGAGATCTGATGCAGTTATAGTCCCTTGTAGAGGTTAAAAAAGAAAGAGCTTGTCTTTGAAACCTAACATAGAGGATGAAATGGCCTCAAGAAAATGGGAAGAGGAAAAAACCCCTACATCAAGTCCTGAAACTGTGCTGATCCACTAAATCACAGCCAGGACAGCCCATTTGCCAGGAACGGAGGTAGAAAATGGTTTCTGATATTTAAAAAAAATGTAAAATGTGAAAATGGGGATGCACAGAAGAATTTACCTCTTGGGAAAATGAAGGTTGGCAGCAACACACAAACCATAGTTACCCATTACCTGCTCCAAAGCCGCAACTCTACAAGTAGATGGAAGCTGAGGAAACCAGTCTTGCCCACTGACACCCAAGCAACATTGAAAAATTATTCAGGTCTTCCCAGAAAACTACCAGGCTTAAAACACAGCAATCCTCACACAACCAACCCAAGAAGTACAAGAGCAGGGCTGGGATGTTTTGCAAGCAAACCAATAACCCCACCACGAGGTGCAGGTGGGTGTCACCATGCCAAGGGACTTCCCTGTTGCTGCCTTCCCCCAGCACCTCTGCAAGCACTCCCAGCCCCAGGGCCCAAACTCCCAAACCCACAGTAACCCCCGGCTCTGCACTCTTGTCTCCTGTAAGAGCTTCCAGCTCTGGTCCAGGAAAGCACCACAACCAGCCATCAAGCCAGGAGTCCTGCTGTTCCTGGGACCTGAGCACAGGAATTCACAGGTTTCCTTCCCTCCGAGAACATGGGGCTGAGAAATGCCTCCTGCCATCTGGATATCCACCCAGTAGCAAATGCAGACTCGAGAGGGGAAAGGTTTTGGGACCTTCCCCAGGCTAGGACCTGCTACTGGGCTGCTCACGGAGAAAGGAGAGCAGGTAGTTGCAAGCCATTTTATGCACAATTTATGCCAATACTTTGCATCGTAAAAAAGTAGTTTGCCTCCTATGCAGTGAAAAACAAGAATGTTGAGTTTCCTCCCATGCCTCCTAGCTTGTGAAGCAAAAAGCAGGGAAAAGGTAAAGGGTTTAATCAACCTCCAATTTACTTTTATTGTTAGCAGATGCTTCAACTTGCTAGTTCTTGGGGGCCGCCTCAGTCCCTCTTTTGCAGTTGCCCAAATACATTGTCAGCACTGACAGCGACAGAAAGAGGGATGACAAAAACCAGCGATGCTCCGGTGCAGAAGAGCACAGCTCTCTGCTCAGCTACTGCTCAGGACAGGCTGCGTGGAGGGGGAAGCCAGGGCGGCGAGGGCTGAACAACGGGGTGAGGAGGGAGCAGGTGTCAGCAGCAAACGGGGCTCTTTGGAGGACTAGGGGGAGAGGCTGAAATAATTATCCTGCTCTCCCCGAGCCACTTCTTCCTGGATGGAGCCCAGCACGGTTCTGCACAGCAGGCACTTACCTTGTGTGTGCTGTACCAGGGGCTGGAGAGGGGCTCGCTCCCAGTGCCCGGACCCCCAAAGGATGCGTTCCAGGATGCCCACACCGAAACAGGGAGGATGGCCATGTCCCTGCCCTCAGGCCCCTGCTGCTGGCCGTGCCATGCTCTGTCACACCAGTGGGTCCGGGCGGCTGTGAGGGCAGGCGAGCAGGAGTGGGACGTGGCACTCGCTTCCTGGTGTGGGCAAGGCTGCTCCTGTGGGTCACTCCGCTCACAGGTGTGTGGGGCCGAGGGCTGCAGCTGCCGGTGGGAACCAGGAGACCCTCAGCTGGGGAGTATTTGTAGCCCAGGAGAGGAAGGGGAGATTGACAGAAGGTTTTGCTGCTCCTTCCCAGGGCATTCAGGTGCCTTTTTTTTTTTTCCTTTCTCTGACTTCCCCAATGCCCCACCCTGCTCTGAAAAGGCAGCCTGGGAATTTAACTCCTTCAAATCAGTGCCTAAATCTAATGGTCAATTATTAATTCCTCGCTGCTAGGTTGCAAGTTGTTGTCCCCATATGCATACAGTCACTTGCATAAATTCTTACTTCTATCACATATTATTCACTTTAAAGTATTTCCTGAATAGTTTCTTTGCAGAGATTTCAGGGTTTGTTCGCTGGCTGTGGCTTTATCCATTCATTCTGTTAGTTTTTATTTGATCGTTTATGCTCTCCTGGGGAAAACAACAACTAAAAAAGCTCCTTAAAAGGGGAAGTAGGAGCTAGCAAGGTGGGAGCTTGGCAGAATTACATGGGAGACAGAAATAGGCTTCTAGAGAAGCACAGGCAGGAAGAATTAAGCCACTGCATCTTCAGGCTCTGGACAAGATCACTGCTTGCAATCCGGAAAGCTCATACTGTACCTTGGAAGTATTGGGTTGTATTAGTTTATCCCATTTGTCAGCTGAGCTTGAAAATGTCCAAAGTCATGACAATTAGTGGAGCAGACAAGGTCAGTGGGCAGTTATTCTACAGCAGAGTTTTCTCCTGCTCTTAAAACGAAGTGGGATTGATTGCTTGGCTCCACTGGGACTGATGGTCCTACCGTCAGCAAGATGCATTAAGAGATAAGTCAACATGCAGAATAGCAGGTGGAGACTGAGCTTCCAGCAGACAAGGAGATATGATAGGTAATAGAAATGAGCAGCAGCAAAGTTGGCTGCAGGGAGAGAAATGAGGATACAGCCCCTCAGTGTGATTAACTCGTTCAAAAATTGAAGGAACACGCAATTACAGGAAAGAAACTGAGGTTAAATTAATATTCTCCTACTTGACTACATAACAAATGCCTGCATTACCCACAAGGATGTTATTTGAATCCAGCCAGGTGATACAGCAAAGGCAGAAGTGGCAAGGTAGTGCTTCAGTTAGATGGTGATATAACACCCCAAAACACAAAACCTCGCCTTATAACAAGAAATGTTTAGTTCATATGTGTGGTCTAACTTGAAATACCAGTTTCTGTGATCAAAGCTCCAGTGAGTCCTCCGTAAATACTGGGGCTAGCTGCAGCCATGTATACATAGGTACACTGGAAAAAAACTGCTCCAATATTTCATGGCTATGTAAATTGCTGCAGACTATTTTTACAGCGTTGCATAATTATTCTCCAGAGTTTAAGCTTACATTTAAAATAAAAAAAAAGTTTTCAGGCAATTCGGGTTATGGTTGCAAAAAAGGCCTTTAAAGTGGAACCGGAGTGTAAACTGCTACAGTGATATTTGCCTGGTCTAGAGAGAGTTGAAACAATAGCTCAGAGGGAAGTGTGAATGGACCCATTCTTCTAACTGGAGCGCTAAACTGGAAGTCTGCTGACAATTTAAGTGTCAACATCAGCTACTTCAAGGCGGATCATTTTAGCAGAAACACCAGGCTAATGTTCTTATTTGTCATCCTCAATTTGCACTTGTTGGATAGCAGATCCTGGGGCGAAGAGGAAAAGCAGCAACTGGTTGTCAAAGGTTGCGGGGCTGAAGAAACTTCTCCCATTCCCCTGCCTCCTTCACCCACAGCCACCTCTGCCCCAGCTCAAAATGGGGAGCAAAGAGGATGATGCTTCGCCAGGCTGGGGAAGATGTTTTTGGTAGCCAAAAGCCACAGCAGTCCCCACCAGCCTGCCAGTGACCTCTGCAGTATGGTTCTCTGTTGCCAAAAATGCATAAACTGGTAAGAGATTGAAAAGGGGAGTGGGAGGAGAGGAGCAGCCCGAAATATCTCTTGAGGACAGTTCTGGTTGTTTTGCTTCATTCTTGTTGGTGCACTGCCTAAAATAAAAATGTGACTGTGGTTTTGTCTTGCATAAGAAAGCTATTGGAACAGGTTTTCTGTAATGTTGTCTACGTGGAGCCATTGTTGAACTGCTTTTCAAGTTGATCTAGCAGTGATGGATTGCTGTTTCACACTGAGTCCAGATATGCCCGCTCTGTCTAAACACAGCAGGGCCCCTTATGACATCCTTTATTTATTAAAAATCTCTGATTGTCTTGCATGTATAAGAGTCCAAAGTTATTTAACCTTTCTTTACATTGTAATCCAGCCCTTTTTAGAAGGTAAACAGCATTTGGAAACTGTTTCTGCTCAGTTACCACCCTCCATTAGAAAAAAACAACTCAGTATGTCCATTGCTGGTTTCAGGCAGAAACTGATGCTGAGGTGACTGAAAAGGTACCAAAGCTCTTGGGACTGCCACTTAAAATGTTCTGAGGATACGTCCCATGGAGTAGAAGCAGAAGATGGGATCTGCAGGATGTTTTGATGGGGAACATTATTTCCAGTTTTCAGTGGCGCTCAGCTGTGCTGCAAGCTTCTGCCCAAAGTCGAGTCCTGCTTGAGTGTCCTTCAAAGTAGGGGTGTCCTCTGCCAGGTGCACTAGTAGAATAGACCAGAGACACTTCAAAACCATGTAAATATAAGGTGTTTTCAGTGGGCACCACAATACGTTAGCAAAACAGCACAGCAGAGATCTGGCTCCAGAGTCAGGGACACATCACTGGGGTCGTGTTCAGAATGCACCACGTATGATTCCCTACATGTGTATTTTTGGTTATTGTCCTTGTTGTACTGTGGAGAATCTGGGGTAACTCAAGAAATACCTCAAGGAAAATATCTTCAGAAAGGTGACCTAACTTGCTATTGCTGGGTCGCTCTGTCCTTGAGCCTGGGCAAAAGCAACAGAAGTAAGGGTTTTATTTGGATGTGGTGACTGACCCACATCAGAATCAGGACAGGACTGAGCCACCACAATGCTTGTGAGTAACACCTTGCTCCCTCTGGGGAGCACATAGCAGGAGGTAGCATCGGTGAGGATGGAGTAGATGCTACTTCAGTTGGTTGCATTGCTAGAAAATCTCAAGGATGATGAAACTGAGTCATTTACAAGATGGCAATCTTTGACTCGTCCCGTTCTCTTGTCAGTCATTTTAGGATAGAAAAGAAGGGGTTGCACAGGCTGGGAAATGACATCCACCCTCTCTAATGGCTTCTATCAAGCTGTTACCAGCTTGGGTTACTTCTGAAAAATGGAGACACAAGAGACTACTGTGGGTTTTAATTGCATAGGTTCCCTTACTTTGATGCTGTATTTCTATCTAATACTCTTTCCCCAGTCATGATGATGTTCTTCTGTCGGGTCACAAGGGGCTGTGCAGACTGCAATGAGTGCTTTGTTGACCTCAGGTTCAGATTATCTAGGAAGGTGCTTGATCCCTCTGTCTCCCTGAACTCTGGTTTGTCTGATAAACAAACATAAACCAACAGGGTCATTATGCACTTTCCTACCTCTAGTTGCTTTAGCCGTCTGAAGTCATCCATGGATAGCTTGACCTGACACCAGGGTCACTTCATTTCAGATACTCAAGGCACTTGGGTGTCTGAAGGGGAAACAAGAGGGCCTTTCATGTTTGCTTGCTCATGTCCCATCACTTCTCTGAGCTTACACTTCATCACTGTAGATGAAACACATTCTTAGCTGCGAAGAGTCCACATCCTTGACTACTGACCTTTGTCACAGCTACCAAGACACCCTAACCCAGAAAATGAAAAAGGTTTCCTCCTCTGCCAGATAGGAAAACAGTCCTTCCTCTAGTGTACCTAGGTGTTTCTACCACCATATGCTCTCCACTGTGAAGACAGAGTCCAGGTGATGGGAAGATCACTGCTGGGACGGATATCCCCCAGCTGGATGATACAGGAGAAAGGTGAAGACCTTACCTTGACCTGCCGCTCAGAGGACATGGTTCCTAGTGCCAGATTCGTGCAAAAAGTGCTAAGATCATGCAGGATGATCAGACATGTTTCTGAGCTAAATGTCTACAGGCAGACTTTTGCTGGGGCAGTTACTGAGTGTAAGACTGAACCTGTGGGCTGGGGAATCTGCCTGGGGTGGGTTGCAGGCAAGGGTATACTGTGGAGTGTTAGTGTAGGACAACTTGTAGAAGATCTGTACAGACAGTCTGATGGTTTGTACAAGCAGCTTTCATCTCCCTTCCCCCAGCAGCTTTACAAGTCCATGGTGGAAGTACGTTCTGCTCCATATGCTACCAATTACAGTCCTGACTGGAAGTTGCTTTCCATCCTGAAGTCTACAAACGTACAAAAACCAGGAGTCCTGGAATCAAGATGTACATTGCAGACCTTGGAGAAGGCTTTTGCCCTTCCTTCCTGGATGATGGATCAGTGAGAGATTTGTAGACTTTGGACAGTTTCATTTTTACCTTTTAGAATCTACCAATTTGGGCTTAATCCCGATCTTTTTAAAATCAATGGCAAAGTTCCCACTGACATCAAAAGAGGCGGCCTGAGCTCTCAAATACTTTAAAGAACAATTTAAAACAAACAAACCAAAGATGGATAAGAATTGCATTTTCTCTCTCTATTAGGCATGCAACTTATTTTCTCCAAATGTAAACGTTACCTGGTGAGCTAAGCAGCGATGTGTTTTTTATTATTTCTTTAGGAGGCTGCAGTACCCAAAGTATATTCCATACATACTTCTTCATTTAGGAGCCAAACATAGCTATGTAAAGTGAGCAGCTTGTTTACAGTAGGCCCTTATGGCTTGCTATCAAATTAGTGGCAAATCAGGACTGTAGTAAACAGAGGTCAAAGATCAAACCGACAATTTCACATAAAATTCCAGATCATGTACACAAAATTTAAAATGCAAAATCTTCAAATCACAAGACCATCAACTGCTCTTAAAACTAATCAAAAGCAGGATAAGGACTGGAGGAAATGAAATTTAAACATGATTTTAATCCAAATTTTAATGGAACAGCTACATCATGGATATCTTTTAAACCATGACAGCTGACTCTATGCTACTTATTCTCACTTGCCATGAAACAAGGTTTTGGTACATCTCACTCGCTGTTCATACATGTCATTTTGCTTCTTTTTCTCCAAATTGAAATAAAGATAAAATAAATTACAGGAGAACTGTTACCACCTAAGACCTTACGGTGCCTCTGCTCCTGCTAAAGCCCGTGGTACTTTTGCATCACTCCTTTTTAGTGCAGTGATTCTCTGCGTTCAGAATGAGGAATGGTAATTTGCCATTTGCTCCATTTCGTGCTGGAAGGACTGTGTTTGAACGCAATCAGGTCCCTTGGCTGACGGTCCCTTCCTTACCTGGAGACTAGTGCCCCTCTAAGTATCTCTCAAGGGTTGCAGGACCATGCCAGTCCCATATGTGTGCATCAGACTAATCTCCCGTCTGAAGTGACCTGGGAAGAATCCTGTTTCTGGACCCAACCAAGGGAAAATAAGAAAGCAGAGTACTTAAAACCGAAACTTATTTGTTTAACGAAGATTTAGTTACTGAATGCCACCAGATGTCAGCATACACTATATGATTAAAAGCAAGTGTCTAAGACCTCTGAGAAGTGAGCAGCGATAAAACTGCCTTCTGTCTCATGGAAATGATGTACTGAATCAGCTTTGCTGCGGGAAAAATTATGGCAGGGATTAGCTGAAATAAATTGCCTGTGAGGTGTGGCTGAAGGAGGTGGACACACAGAGTGGTTGCTGATGACTTAGGGAAAAAAATACGGAAACCATGGAAAACCATGGTGTGATTATTTTTTTCCTGACATATTCTTTCCCACTCTGGCAAACACCAGAAAGCCAAAGCTGTCCTTTGGATCACCTAATTGAATACCTGCTTAAAACTAGTTTTAGAATGTGATCTGTGTATGAGGGCTTTTTTTCCCCCTACTGAAATCAATGACACAGCTCTTCAGAATAAGGGCAAACCTTTGGGAACCTGCAGTTGGGCTTCTTCCCTGTCTCTTCTTACCTGTCTTATGGCAGGACCAAACATGCCCCGTCTACGTCCTGGTGGCTTGACAATTTACATTTTGCTACAGCTGGGCACACATTTTATATTTTCCTTTTCTTCCAGTCATATGCACCTTTTAAAGCAGCAAAAGTGACAAGGCTTTGTAGCGTAGCCTTGGCCTGAAAGACCCTTTCAAAACTGTTTTTCTTAATGACCATGTATAGAGCTGACGCCATTATTCTGCCACTGTAATTTGTGACCTAAATCTGCCACTGTCCACACACATCCCAAAGAGTCAGAGAACACTGAGCTATCAGAAAGCACAAGTCTAAATAAGATAGCCAGAGCCCAAGGGACAGCTGAGCAAGGTGATGTTCCTCTGAAGCTGGGAGTCAAAATGCCATACAGCTGAGTTTTCCAGCACGCGTCTTCTTTTTCTCTCTTGGAGATTTAATTTAGTTTTGAGGACTTTGCTGTGTTTGGCTGACTTTCTGGGCGTGCAGCAGCTTTGGTTGAAGGTCCAGTACAATAGCTCCAAGTGCACTGGCACCCCTCCAGACTTCACAGCCGTGGCTACTGTGCTGCAGCAGATAAATTCTGCTGCAGGCACGTGCTGTTGTCACCACGCACCAAGACAGCAGGTCTGATGCTTTGGGGCAGCTTCAGAGGTCGCACGTTCGTAGGGAAGACACAAAAAGCACAGTGCTTCTGGACACTATCAACGCCGTTGCCTACGTGCTGTTCAGCTGCTTTGCTCCTGCTCAGCCACTCTGGTGCCTCCCAGAAGCATCAGATGTTCCGTACCAGAGGCACGTGTGTGCAGACCATCTGTGCAGCAAGCTCACTGCACGTGTGCAGGCAGAAACATCGCGGAACGTCAGCCAATCCAAGGGCAAAAAATCCATCAGGTCTTTCAATCTCATCCACGGCAGGAGCTGGAGCAACCTGAGGATGGGTCTGTTTGCATCAATTGAGACTCACCTAAAGAAGGGCACATCCTGCCTGTGTCTTATGTTAGAGGCCTAGCAGTAGGGCTAGGGGACAAATAGCCATGAGATTGTCTGAGGAGTGCCCGAGTGCCTTTTTAACCTGGCTGTAGCTATAGTTTGGGGAATCTCCCCACCTTTGAGGAGGATGAGGCAAGCACCTCGCTTCAAATCGGTGGAATATCCTTAAACAGGATTTGGGTGCCTATGTGCCTTTGAAGATCTGACCTGTGCCTCAGAAACCTTATTCCATTGAATAGCCCATTGACTTCAGAGGAAGGAAACTGCATATTATAAAATCTGTATTCCAAAACCGCAGTGAAACCAGCCCTGGAGCCAGATGCTTTATGTATTACAGCCTTGACAACACTTACATATGGTGGCAGTGAACTGAAACGGAGTATGATAAGGTCCGATCTGGGTTGGATCTGTTTGGGGAAAAAAAAAGAAGTGATTTAAAAATAAAAATTATGGTATTTTGGTAAATCCATAAAATCCTTGCAATATTAAACATAAAAACTAAAATAACCTGAGGCAACCTCCAGGATAACTGGACTGAGAAAGCACTGGTTTCTTCCCTCCAAGAAATAAATTGTTAACATGAATATCACATATGTTTGTGTGTGAGAGAGTGTACTGGGAGCGAGAGAAGAGCTCAAATATGTTTAATAACTAGTCAATTGATATCACAAAGCTTGTATATACACAGTATTGCTTGTTAAAATATTTGGGTAATTGGAAACAATCTTTCTTCACATTACAAAGGACCAAATCTTCTTATGCCTTTGCGTTTTAAATTAAGATTCAATAGGTTTATTTCCGTAGAAGTTCTGTTTTCATAAATGTACCACTTTGCCTTCTAAGAACAGATAAGATATTCTGATTATAAACTGGCTTTTATAAATGCCAAAGATCAAAGTCCAATGTTTTTTGCTTTAACTACAGCAATACTCACTACACTGTTTCGGAAATGCTGCTTTCATCCTTGTAAAACCATTCAAGCAAACAAAACCTGTACAGATCTTCAGAGATGGAGATAAACTCTTTGGATTATTTGGACAGAACAACAGTAAATAATAATAAATCAAGAACATGGTGATAGATTTCTTTCGCAGAGAACATCTTCGCTGAGGTGTATTGACACAGATGTTTCCTGAAAGAGCAAGCAGAGCTCCCCGAAGCATTTGCTGCAGAAATGCAGATGTTTGCTTCGGTGAGGAATACTATCACAGTAAAAGTAAACAGGATTTTTCAGGGGTATCTGTTGGGGGAGGGGAAGCTACGTTTTATTCAGGCAAATGAATAAAATTTTAAGATTTTAAGAGCTTCACTGAAGAAGCAGCTAAGTTCATTAGCGGAGAAAAACACACATTTTGCTTGTGATTTGGGTTTTTTCTAGACCTAGACAGTTTTGTTAGAATGCGTATTCAAGTTCTTAAAAATAATTCATATAGAAAATACCTCCATCAGGGATGCTCCATGAGTTTTAACTTCCTTTAGGGAAAGTATTTCTTTTCTTGCCAGAAATTAGGTTCCTTATTTAGAGTCTGTAGAACATTCCTTCCTGTATTTATTGTATTTTTTACCATATCATAATAATTTTAAGATGAATAGCTATTTTTTTTTTTTTTTTTTACCTTGGAGTGCGTGACAGTGTCCCTTTTTCAACTTAGACATGAGGAACTGATCTTACTTCTGAAAATACCTTTTTTATTATTAGAAAGCCATTTGTGATACAGAGTTTACAGACTGTTTATTATAGTTTTGAACATGATGGAAAGAAAAAACGAACAGTATAAATTGAAATCAAGCTCTACCAGACAAGGAAACATATTATATAAGGAAAAGATTTACAGGATTTCAATCAAGAGTGGCTTATGTGTGTAACACATGGAGATGTTTCAGTTTGGTTGTTGCGGATCCTCCAATTCCTCATCCAGTCTTTGCACATGTGGAGTAAATGGATTCCACCCAAATCTCAAGCATGCAAGGTTTTCCTTTGCCCTGTAATATACTCTCCCAAACGGAATAGGTTTTGTGGGTTTCTCCTAAAGGTCGGTGATCAAATCCCAGATGCATGTGTGGGTGGGGAGAGCCCATTTCCAGTCCATAGTGGAACAGGTTTTTTCAACTATTAGCAGAGTTTCATGCACAAACCTACTCATCTCTTTATAAATCAAATGCAGCAATTCTTGTTATTTAAATAAGCACGGTGTGCACAGATACCCTAACTTACTGCCATGGTTATATAGATCAGCTTTGTATCCACTAGTTTGCTAGCGCAGGACACGTGTAACTGAAATGTATGACAGAAACCGTGGAGATTGGCTTTATAAATAGCTGAGATACAGACAGAAACTGTAAGCCAGAGGGGATTTTAGGTCTTTGACATTTTGAGGAGGTTTTATTTTTTCCCTTTTTCCTCGAGGGTGATTTAGATTCTCTTTGAGAAATGGTATTTTGGAGTTTGAAGGCTTTAACAGGTTTCCCTTAACTTTTTAAATTGCATGCAAGCTGTGTTTGCCATTTCTGTAAAGTCTTGTCTCATCCCTCTGTCTTTTCTATTTTTGGGTTATCCTTCAGGATGAATCGTCTGTATGTGTACATCCTCCCTTTTCCCCTCTGTCCTGGGATATGGGAATGGCAAATAAGAATGATGCCATTAAGGCTGTGGTTCCGAGACTGCATTTATTTAACCTGTACAGCTCCTGAGTCCGCTACTTTTGAAAATCCAAATGTAGACAAAGACTACTAAAACAAGAAGAAGAAAAAGGTGCTCTAATTGCTTGCTAAAAAGATTGCAGAATTAGCGTGGGAGATGAGAAATCCCAATGGACAGGCAGACACCACGCCAATGTCACCACCCTTCCCGGCCCAGACACACATGCCCGTTCCTGGTGGCAGGAGGGAAGAGGGATTTGGAACACGCTCTCTTTCAGCTTTCGGCTGGGATTGCTGCATGGCAGCTTCTGACACAGCCTGCCTGGCACACTGTAGGGCTGTGCTGTGCAAAGGATGGGGATCGGGTCAGACTCCAACTTTCATGGGTATGGTAGTGCTGCACAGACTTTCAGATTAAAGTGGGCTGAAATAACCTTTAGCTGTTGTTACCTTACCCATCCTTGAATGTGAATTTCCTATCATTAATTAGCCCCATCATAACGCTGGTAAGGCTGCTTGGAAAATGAATACTTAATTTTTTGCAGTGGTGCTTTTTCTTTTAATTTTTCTTTTTATTACACCTAATAAAAAGCACAACTCAGGCTCAGGTTTCCAAATGGACATTTGAAAATTGTCCAGGAAGAAACATCTTGCCACAGAAAAGGCAAAAAAGAGTGAAGAAAAGCAAATTTTTCATTTGAAAAATTTCAATGGAAAACATATTTGCCAGGCATTTTAGCTTTTGTAGGTCACCCATCAGCCTCGGATACGGCTTGCAGGTGTTCCCTGTGTAGATACACCAGTGGTTTTAAATAGATTGTTGCAAGTACCAAGCTTTTGTAATAAATTAGCTCAGTACCAGTAGCTCGATTTTATGTTATTTGAAGATGTGAATACAGATTCCTCTAATCCCCATATTTTCAACAAAGGAGGCTGTATTTGGTGTCCGTTACTGTTAAAAATTTGCATTCTGGTAGCACCTACAATTCCCCAGCACAGACCAAGGCTCCAGTGTACAAACATGACGAAGCGATAATTCTTTCCCCTAATAATGGTTTTCACATGGAGACCGACAGCAACTTCTCCTTGCTCTGTGCAGTTTGATTCAATGCTCCAAGGTACTGAAAGCAGCTACTTCGAGACCTTGTTAGATCTCTGCGTGCGGTCGCATTATAAGGGGTTTGTTTGTTTAGGATTCCCCACGTGCAGCGTACCGGCCGGCGGTACATGCTTATTTTCCAGCACATGCCGGTGCTGCTGAACTGTCAGAGAGAAATTCCTTCCTTTGCAAATGTAGACTTTCTCTTTGAAGTGGCTCATTGTGAGCTTCTTCTCGGTAAAATTCTGTGTGATACTAACCACAAGGGGAAAAAATACACGGGAATTGAAAGGGAGGTGGTTTTAAATTAAGTAAAGAGAAAGTTCCTATAGGAATGTCTCAAGTTCTGTGTCCCTACATAGCCTAAACTCTCACCCAGGGTTTATTCTTCCTATTTATCCAATGGAGAATAATGCTAGACAAAGACTTTCAAGTGACTAGAGGTTTCATAGGCTTTCATTTTGGGTAGTTCATAAAGCAATGCTTCATGGGGACCTGGCTTTGTAGGAGCTTTGTACATCTCATCTTGAAAATATTATCACATTGAGGCATTCCATCCGAACACCAAAGGCTCTGAAATCACTATCTGCTTTCCACAGGACCTTTAATGCTGCAATGTGGACTTAAATAACAGAGATGAATATGAAGCAAGCCCTATGTGTTGTGCTAAACCAAAAGAGAGCCCTCTGACCAAAGTGGTCTTCCTGCCATCTCAGATGTCAAGGACTGTCCACAATTTACCACCTTTCAATGTTTGAAATTTCTCTATCCCAAAGGTAATCTAGATTTCCTCTGCTCAACTCTCAATTATCCAAACTTTGTCCTTGAACAAAAGCTGATCCTAAAGGATGTGACTGGTCCTGAAGTTTCACACATGACTTACAGCAACCTAATGGGGACTGCCACTGGAAGGATTTTCCTTTTCTCCAGATCCCTCTTGCCTTGCCCCTGAACACACACTCCTTCCCTCCTCTCATTTCAGCTCTCACAGTCCTGCAGCCCTGTGGAAAATCAGAGGCACGAGCTGATCTGGCTGAATTTTCTTTTATTTTTTTCCTTTTTTTTCCCCCCTCTGGGTTATCTTTATAGATTTTCTGCTTACAGTTACCCTTATCTTGATGTAAAAATCTCCTACTTCACCCTATAAAATATGCACACACTGTGCACAGCATGCAAAAATAAATCCTTACTTCAAGTTTGCTTAAGAATTTGGTGTGAGAAGTCCCACCACCACCACCCCTCACCAAGGCCCCGTGTAAAGTGATGGAGCATGTGCACGGGGTGTCTGAAGAGATATGAGCTGAACACTTTGGCATGACCTGGGAATAATTAACCTAATCTGAAATACAACCAACTATCCTTTGGTATTTAACTTTTCCTTATATATAATTAAACCATAGGCTCCCGTTTAAATTTTAAATTAACAGTTCTTGTAGGTGCTATTTTTAATTTCTTCATAGCTGCCTAAAGGCAGGAAGCCAATGAACCCTTGCGTTTTGGAGCAACTGAATTTTAAATAGTGGAGCCTCAAAGCCTGCACAATGGTTTGCCATATTTATCATTGCCTAAAAGCACTGACTTCCCATTCACTCACAGAACCGAGCACGCACAGTCTGTTAATTGACACTTTCCTATTCTGATCTTGGCTGCAGCCTGCCAAAGCTATTGGGAGAAGAGGGCAGATTTTGCTTGTTTTGAGACTGTGAAAAAAAACACCCACCGTGATCTAGTTCCCTGAAGGCCATTAATTTTATTTTATTTTATTTTTTTTTAAAAAAAAGAAGCTTGTTGGCACTTATAGCCAGCAAACAAAACCACCCAGCGTGCCTGCACCATGCCATTGGGGTGATGCTGAGGGCTCAGCCCTGCCGCGGTGCGGTGCCTGCGGCGTGTGGCTGAGTCACCCACTGCCCAAGGAGCTCAGACGGGAGCGGGATCAGCCCGGTCCGCTGATGCTGGGCCTCCCAACAGCTGTCTCACAGGCCTTGTTTATGACGGGAAATTACACTGTGGTAGTCACCAGGAGTCCCGAGCAACATGTTCTAACATGATGTAATTTCCCAGTGTAAACCACCCCACTGGTGTCTCTTTCCAGTTACAAGGCCAACAAACAAGATTAACACTGGGATCGCTTGCTAGTGTTGCAAAAGTGTCCAAAGATGCCAGTGTAAGGAAGGTGCAAGCTTTTTCTCATGTAATGCAACTGTAACCAGCCCGGGTGAGACTTCACACCTATTCTGCAGGTACAGAGAGGCATCAATTTAATTATAGCAGCTTTCAATAGATTCCCTTAAGCCAGTGCACTTGTTCAGATTCAGGGTTGCAGCCTACCTTTCTGGGTGCAGCTGTAATTGCTGTCCTCCCCGCTGTTAGCACCAAAGGGGATGTGAGAAACCCCCCTCCTTCCAAGCAGCCAAGTCCAAGTCGTCCTGGGTGATTCCTACAATCCAAATCATCCTGGATGACTCAGAACAGTTAAAGTTGCTGGTTGCTGGCCTGAGCCAATGCTGGAATTAGGCTACAAAGCACTTCCACCTGTATCCCCACAAGCAAGCTGCAGGGATGAAGAACATGGGCACCTGCCAGCAGCATCTTTTCAATCAACACAGCTGGATCCTGAATAGATGTCTGTCCATGCTGAGGAGTGGAAAGTTGCACCAGGTGCCTCCAGGGGTGAGCAGAGCAAGGGAGAGCGGGGATCTCAGCAACAACATTCACCTGTGTGGTGTAGGCACTTGCACAGTCTCACAGCTCCGAGTTACTTAATATATGTACCTTATATAAGGTACACACCAACAAATACCGACATTCCCCCTGGCTCTTTAGCCGACTGGCTGTACTTAATGGTTTCCTACAGGCAAAGGCAGATACTTCAAAATCAGAAAGTCTCAGCTTCACTAACAATTCGACATTTTCACTTGACAAAAAGTCCTTTCAGGACAGTGCAGTGAGGGGCAGAGAAGCAGAGACAGGAGAGGAACACTGAAAATGACTTCAATGCACTCAGCATCTTGCCACATGGATGCACTTTGCAGGAGGAAAAATAAGATTATGGTAATAATAATAAAAATGCTTTGCAGTTGGTATGGTGCAAGGGCTAAAGCAAGCACTGACCTCACCCTGTCAGCAGGGATTATCTGATCTGTTTGGTCTCACTAGTGACATTGTTCCTTACATAAAACTCCATTGGCTGCAACTGATTTACACCTGAGTAAATAAAAGCAGAAGCTTTTATAATTACTTGCTCCTCAAAAGACAGAGGAGAATTTAGAGTTAAGAGCCTGACTTAGGATGTTTTTCTCTTTCCGGGCTAATCGATAGGAAGCCAACTTTTCCTATCAGAGCAATGTAGCAATAAATGTCTGTAGAACTGAGCCTTTTCAGAAACTCCTTCCAAGCTAGGTGGATTGCTGAACACATCTGCAGCACATAAGAGATTAATTTATCCTTCTTTTTCTTTTAGAGTTGGCAAGCAAAGGCACAACAGCCTGAAGTGCCATATCTCCAGAGATAGTGTGCTCCTCGAATATAACCGTGATCTCAGCTGGTGAATTTAGGAAACCTAAATCCCATAGCATTTGATGGCTCTGCTTTACCTCTACACTTGGATTTCTAACATTTTTGCAGCTACGAGGTGCAGTGTATTTGTGTTTATGGTGGAAACCCAGAAAACCTTGACATAGGAAAGGGTGCTATAACAAGAAAGGCTGGTGTTTGCTTTGCAGTGCTGTCCTATACACAACTGCAAGTAAAATGTGTTCCCTTTGTATGTTGTATGAATCCACAGTGTCTCTTTGCCAGGCTACAAGCATCGCTACAGCCTTGTGGTCCTTGCTCAATGCCCTCAGCACCACCCCTGTAGTATTCAGGTGTCTCCATCACCTGCCATGCTGGTGCGCAGGGCCATGAGAGACTAGCAGCAAACACAGGAGCCACAGGGGACGTTTCCCTCTCCAAAGACACTTCGATACTTCAGAGCTGACAGCAATGATCTCCTTCTTCAGCTGGTATCAGCGGGAGAGAAGGTAAATACACACAGAGTGAAAATCAGCCATCCGCAAAATCCTAAGTGCTTGAATTACGTTTAAACACCTCTGCACAGGAATGAGTTTCCTCTGTAAATAGCATCTCTCTTCAGGCAGCAAATACTGGTTTAACTCCGTCACTTCTCAATGCACAGCCACAACTCATTTATATGAGCCACTCATGTTGTCATGAACCTGGTTCTCTCTGGGTGGCAGCTGATAGCTTTTATGGGACTGATAATGTAATCAAACCCAGAGAAATTAATAAAAGGTAAAATATGGTCTGCATTTTTCCATTACAGTGTAATGACAAGGAGAAAAAAGTGCCATTTGTTGCAGAGTAGTTGGATTTAATACTGATATTGTTTGGGCTTTTGATGGAAGCTTTTATTTTAATCAATTGCCATCCTTAGAAGAGCGGGTGTTACTTGCTAAGTGGCTCTAAGAGGCATATTAATATTGAGATCTTTGGCTTGTTTGCAAAATTGCCACCAATTTCTTAAAGCTTACAAAGGAGACAGTAGCATCCCACATGTCCTCCTGTATAAAACCACTGATCTGCTCAAAATTTTTCTGTGTGCCTGCAGAGACATCATTAAAACTGCATGATGCTGGAGGCTGCAGTACCCAGGAACAGCCCGCACGCTGAAGACAGCAAGAGCTGGCTCTGAGTTAAACCAGTGAATTTGTATTTATTTTCTTTTATTGCTTACTCATTTACTAAGAGGGAGAACATTTGTCACTTGGTCAGTTTTTCCAGCGCTGCACCATCTCTCCCTTTCTCTCTTTCTTCATAGTCTTCAGCCAGTTTGTGTAGGACACACACTCTCTCCTACACCCACTTAACTCCCAAGGTCTCTGAAATGCCTACGCCCTTTATATTCACTAGAGTGCTTTTTTTGTTGTTTTCTTTTCTTTAAACTACAGCAGGCACAGAGCCTCACCACAACAAAGCGACCCCCCCAACGTCAGGGGGATGGAACTAGATGATCTTTATGGTCCCTTCCAGCCCAAACTATTCTGTGATTCTATGAGAGTGAGAGCACCAGCTCCCACCTCCGTGCTGCCCAGACAGAGGGCAGGCAGCCTCTTTCCCTCCCTGGGTGGCTGCCTGTCCTACAGCAGCTTTCTCCAGATGCCCCTGCCCACGTTGCCTTCCACAGCAGTGCCCTCCTGGCCTGTTGCTCTCCTTTCACCCCGTGCTGGTATCAGGGCTGAATAACCCATTAAAGAGCTGTTGTTCGACAAAGATTTCTTGGGGTGACCATTGTGGGTCCCCACCAGGAAACAAAATCTCCCCCCGGTAACAAATCTCATGCACACTCAGAGCCACAGAAAGGGCCATTTTCTCATTGATCGATTCCCTTTCTTAGTGACTCTTGGTATTCTCCACGATGGAACCTTATAGATTTATACATACTTATGGCTTTACATTGTTTCATTTCCTGCTAGCTTCTCACTAGCAGCCTGCTTTGATTTAATTCCATGTGGCCAGGCAGGATATTATCAGCCAGGAAAATGGAGAGGCTCTTGATATTGATGTACTGATATTTATGAAGAAAACAAAGGGCATATATTTTTCCCATTCTTCCCTCCTAGAGTTCTCAGATACACCTGAACTTACAGCAGTAACGCCGAAAGGAAGAGTCCCAGCATCAAGGGAGAACAAAGGCAGCCCGCTGCCCCTTCCCTGGCTTTTAGGAAATGGAAATGTGAGAACTCCTGTGATCTTTCATGTAGGTGAAAAGTTAAGGCTAAAGCCTTAGAGGAGTGCCCATTCATTACCCAACACTCTCATTGCCCTCGGGATTCAAGAAAATTAGACTGCAATTTTCAGTCCTTTCTGCTTCAAAAATTGCCTTATTTTTAGAAAGAGACATTCCTGCATTTATTTTGTCTTTGTGTGATAGATTTTTCCCTTCCCGAGTCTAGGACTTTGTACTTGCCTTTATTGAATTTCACCTAATTGCTTTCAGACCATTTCTTAAATTTATCAAGATCATTTTAAATTCTTCTCCTGGCCCCCAAAGAGCCTGCAAGTGTGGTGTCATGTGTGAATTTCACAAGCATGTTTGCTCTTCCATCATTCAAGTCATTCACGAAAATACAGAACAGTACCAAGGCCAGGACAAATTTCTATGAAACCTCATGTGTGCCACTATTCCTGTTTGTTGGCAAATTCTTGAGAACTACTTTTTGAGTACCTTTCTAATTACATTTTCCAAGTATTTTTGCATCCTCCCCATAGCAGTTTCAGCTAGACCAGACTGCCAAGCTTCTGTAGGAGAACATCATATAGAAAAATGTCAAAAATCTTACTGAAGTCGAGATAGATCCCATCTACTTTCCCCTTTCCATGATGTCTATTTCTTTCCAAAGAAGCAAAGTAGATTACTTTGACATGATCTGTTCTTGACAATTCCATGTTCCTGTTTCTTATCATATTTTTTGCATCTAGGTGCTCCTAAATAAAGGCATTTATTTGAATAACTTTAAATCATCACAAAGCTGTCTGTTATAAATTGCCAGACCCTCTCTCCATCCCTCACCCCTTTTAAAGACAGCTTTTTTAATCTCGCTTAACTCTGTGATATTGCCACAATTCAAAGTCAATTGCTTCTGGTTAGAGATTGCTTTCGATAATTCTTTGGCTCTCAAAGTTTTATTTAGCTCTCCTGCATGAAATGCCTAATCCACTGCAATAAACTTCAAATATATCTCCCCTGCTTTGTCCTAACACACTGTCCCCTTGTTACTATTAATTACATTGTGCATCTGTTTAAAACGTCTTATTTTCCAGCCTTCTCGGTAGGATTTCTCCACCTTCTACATCAGCTGCATTCACTGAAACCTTTGTGATTTGGTTGGATTTTTTTGCAACTCTTCTGTTGGCAACAGCTTTGGGGCCTTTCTCTTAGTTACCTCATGCTTATGTTGTACTTTCTACTCAGCTTAAGAATGTGCTCTTGTTTCTCCTTTTTGGATTTCCAGATGAAAAGGAGATCTTGAGTGCACTTCTCCCGAGGGCAAGAAGGTCCAGTCACCCCGACAAAAAGTTAAACTTGGGGAAGAGGATGCTCTAAAGAACGGCCTGACGCTGCCCACGAGAGAATGTATGTGCAGCTGTTTGAACAGGGAGGGCAAAGGTGATGGGACACAAACAACTTGTTTGTGGAACCAATTATGTCTTTCAAAAGTGAAGTTGCAATTTAGGGTTCCTCCAGTGACCAGGCAGATGTGCAGGAAGCTCTAAGCACCTTTACCAGCATTTTTTTTCCCATTCCCCTCATTAGGAAAATGTTGGATCAGGGAACTGATCCGGTAGAAACAAAAGCATATTTTAGCAGAGCCTTTTCTTTTTATTTTTCACTGATCTGGTTCAGAAAAAAAACTACACAAAACACTGAGCCAGTGCCACAGAGGCAGCGGTAGCGTTGCTGGAGGCCGGGAACAGCAGGAATCTCTTAAGTCCCCTCTCTGGTGGGGACAGGCTTTCCGTGGGCCGGCTCTGAAGGGGAGACCAACTTGCAGATCTGAAGTAAGCACCAGTGAAATGCCATGCAGAGCAGAACTGGTCAGGAATTTTTGCTTTAATTATTTTTCCCCACAAGAAAGTTTACGTTGCAACTTTTGGCAGGAACAGGGCAATGGCCAGAAACTTTCTTTTTTTTAATGTTTTGTAAATAATTGAAATAGGATAGTTCAAGGGGTTTTGGTTCAAAGCCAGCTTTTTTCAATTGTAAGTTAATTTATAATTTTAAAAATATGATATCAATATCAGAGATATTTCTAGATTATTAGCCAGGCTGTGCAGATGAAGGGGACTCTCTGGATTAATGGCTGCTCCCTGAAAAAAAAGATGTGCAGTGCCTTTAGGATGCTATTTCCATCTTCTTCTTCCTTTCTTGAACACTAAATATTTATCCTTTTTTTTGAGGAAGAAATGTAGGACAGGCAGGAGTGATTGCTACAAGCCAGAAAATGAGCCAGGGTGAGCTGGATCACAATTCAGGAGCTAAACCTGACTTCTCTGGGCTGCACCCTGATGAAGTGGGAAACCTTCTGCTATTCGGTGATTTTGAGATTAACAGTAATAAAAGCTTTAACTTCAGGCAAGGCTGCCTAAACTTGACACAGCAAAGAAGTGGACTCAAGCAGAATCAATCAGCTGAGGGGGCTGAACAGTCAATCAGCCATTTGCCCTTGTAAAAGGTGGATTATAAAAACACAAGGTAGCTATTCTGGATCACAACATGCTAGATAGGGATAGTGAAGCTTTGCATATGTCCTAAGTAGCATGAGATAGCTCAGTTAACTCCTGAGATATGTGCCAGAGAAGTAATGGCAGGGTCTGGCCCTGCTGGAATGCAATGACTTTAAAGAAGTATAAAAGTCAAACGAGTTGTTGGTAGTGAAGATATCTTCCCAAGATGTAATCATGGAAAATTCCTTTCAAGAGCTGGTGTTTAGACCTCAGCAAATGCACAGCAAATTGCATTGTGATTTATTTGTCAGTGTCTTTATAGGTTGGGCGTTACTTTACCCCACAGCTGGAGTCAATTTTTAATATTTAAAAGTGGAAAGAAAGCAAAACCTAAACACATACAGATCTGTCTGTTTTAGATTGTACTTTTCCCAAACATTACTGTTTAGAATTGAACCCTGAATAGATTTCTGCAGAGGCCAGCTGGCAACACAGAATTAAAATAACTGGGACTGGGTAGACTATATAGAAAGACCTCCTAAACTGCAGTTAGCTGATCTGGTATTCATAGTCACTCCAGAAATAAATCTAATCTTTCCCTTCTTCTGATAAAGGACATGAGGTTCCATCTTCTTCTCTCTCTTTTTTTTTTTTTTTACCTCCATCTCTTTCTCACTCTTTTTGTCTTTCTCTCTTCTTGCCTTTCTCTTTCTTCCTCCCTTTCTCTCACTCTTCCATGGAAAGCGCTGTACCGAGTAGGTGTGGTACAGTGCATTCCTTAAATATAGTAGTTGCTGGTTACCATGAGAGCCTGCTGAAGAAACAGATAAATAGAGTGAGGTGGCAATGATGATTTACATCACTCTCGAATCACACACGTTCGGAGCAATTAATGGAGAAACAGACAACAAAGAAATTTTCCTGTGCCCATCAGCTTTTACTCAGTTAGCCAGGAAAGGCTAACGAAGTGACAGCTGGAGTCAGAAACAGATCCTATTTCAAAGCCCATACTGTACCTACACTAGACAATTCAGTCTCCTGTGGTTCACGCTCAGGCTTTGTTACAAGGTTGTGCCTGGTTTCCTGCAGCATGAAATGAACTGACAGGCCAGCGCTTAAAGCACAGCTCTGAGGACCAGGATTTGGGAATTTTATTGCCTGTTCTGCCAACAACATGCCAGGTGATTTCAAAGCTTAGACACAAAAGCGAGTTACCATCATGTGCAGATAATCACACAACAGCTAAGCCCCAGTAACTGTCTGTACATGTGTTTATAACCTCTAAGTCTGCCACTAAAGGCTAGGTAACAACTTAACTTGGTCCACAGAGAAAGACAGTTAAGTTGGATCTGCCGTGGGCTGAGAGCAGAAGCAGAGACGCGGCTCGGCTGGTACGCAGTGAGTTGTTAAGCCCCTGTTACCAGCTCCTGTGTCTAAGTGCTGTGAAAAATCACTTTGCTTCTTCATATCCCAACTAAAAACTGCGATAGCATCGCCTGACTCACAAATACACTGTTGCCGTAGTCCTCGGTAAGGTCTCAGGGATTCTCCGGCGGAAGGGAGCAATGGAAATGTTTTAGTTGCTTTATTATTACTGTGGAACCACCATACAAAGAAACAAAAATGACGAAGACTATTCCCAGCCTTCCTCCGTTTTCCTTATGGAGAGGTACCTGTGGAAGAATCGTTCTGCCAACTGCCAGCAGCTTCCAGCTTGTCAGGGCGTCTCTGTGTTATAGCAGAGTGCACATGGAAACAAGACCATCTTTGCATGGCATATCGGACTTCATGCACAATTTCAGTCTCCAAGTTGCTGGTGAGTGGCCCTGGCACCCCTGCAGGGAGCCATGGATATGTTTACCAACAAAAGGGCTCTGTAATATGCAACATATGGAGATAGGAAAAACAACTCTAATTGGGAAAGGCACAATCCCATTTGGTAACATTGTTGTACCTCTTAATAGTATTTTATTTATTCTCTCTTCCCTACTGAGTCATGGTGGATGCCAAAAGCCAGGACCACCAAGCAAAGCTGGCTCCTTCCCAAAAATATGCCTTGCCTGAGTGGATTCGCTCTGTGAAGGGTTGCAGGGAGATGTTCTCCTTCAAAGATTTTTATATGATTGGAAGGGATGTTGTGAGATAGGCAAAGAATGCTTCCAGCTGAGAAAGGCTTTAGCTTCCTGCCTGTCTCGTCCAGAGCAAGAAACATTTTGGCTGTCTTTGTGGAGCTGCTGTCTGCAGACCACAAGGCTCTTGGTTCAAACCTCAGCTGTGAAAATGTGCACAAAGGGAGCGTTTATTCAGCAGATGGGGGACATCTCTGTTTTGAGGAAGGCAGCTAGTTCAGTGTCTGGCCAGCAGCTGGCAGTCCTGGCAAATGATGTATTTTTTTAAAATATCGACTC
This sequence comes from Tringa tobata, assembly GCA_033628505.1. Taxonomy (NCBI): domain Eukaryota; kingdom Metazoa; phylum Chordata; class Aves; order Charadriiformes; family Scolopacidae; genus Tringa; species Tringa tobata. Next base: position 6,534,504 of record JAHREE010000563.1, read on the forward strand.
TTGTGGCTTGTCGTCCCCATCATGAATTTTCACATCGCTTCTTTGAAGATTAGCACAATTACAAAAGGTTTCTATTACAAACCTTTCAGGATCAGAAGGGATCCTTGGAGCAACTCCTTGCTCTTAAGGGCATCTGGTCTGGGCTGGTCAGGCTCCATCATGATGGAATTAGTTTATCTTTCAGAAATCTGCGGGAGGTGAGAAAGGTAATACAGATTGCTGTAGTGGCTAATAGGAAACACCAGGGAGGAGGAGCATTGCTTCGTATCTTAGACTCTATGTGCATTCTTTGAAAATAAGCATCTTGCTATCTCTAGAGGCTACCTGTAGTCACGGGAAACATGGCAAGGAATATTTCTGACAATACTATACTTCATGGGAAAATCTTTTTTTTCTACTCCTGCAATGTTTTTTCTTGAGAAGTCTCTTGTTCATTCAAGTTTTCTCCAAATTAGATAAGCACATCCCTGCCTGGATTCTGGGTGGGATGCACAAAACCAGGGCCCCTCTGTCTGGGTCAGTGATGCTGGGCCAGCCCAGCTGGCTGGGTCTGCTGTAGGCCCTTGGCAGTTGGGACTTCTGCTCGTAGGCAGGGTAGCCCCGGCGTGAGGACCTCTGGCAGCTGGTCCCGGTCTGCAGGGCTGGGAGAGGGATGCCAGGCAGCACCCCCTGAGTCTGGAGACCCAACGACTCCAAAAAGTGAGAAGCTTGCAAGCTCTGGCTCTGACTGGGTCTTGGCTCCCTGGGTGAGGGCAGGGATACTGGCATCCCGCAGAGCCTCAGGTGGAGCTGCCTGATTCCAAGCTGCAGAGCCAAGTCCCGGGAGGACTGAGACAAGCCACAGCGTTTCTGTCTACAGGGTGAGATAGGAGGGTGGAACTGCTGCAGCTCCTGAACATAAATAGGAAAGAAATATTTTTCAGGCCAACTTGGACAAAGCCAATATTTTACAATTTTTTCCTCAAATCAGACTCTCTTGTTTTGGACCACCTCTAGCAACACAAAGAACCTCACATGTTAAAATGCCTCGCGCACTAAAATGAAGAATCTAGTCCAAACTGAAGAGGTCACCTAAAGGAGACCGTCCCCTTCCCTGGCATACATGCAGTATTATTATGAACTGCATTTGAATCTTACTCACATGAATTACATGCTCAACTATTGAATGGAAATGAACAGTTTCAGACTAGGTCTACCTTTTTGCAAGAATGACCCAAATCTTACCAAAATATTGCAAAAATTTTGTCTCTGTACAGAAATTCTCAAAATCAAGGAAAAGAAGGAAAAACACTTTTTGGTGTGCAATGAAAGCACAGGAGAGGGAAAAGAGAAGTACATTACGTACAAGGAAAATACATAAAAAAATCAAGTCAGACACAGAAATATAAAGGGTTCTGTCTCTCTCAGACCCCAAACCATTTGATCCATAGCGTGTGTGTGCCAACTTTTTTCACATGTTCACACCTTTTTTCTCTCTGAGGCAAGGAAGACATAGATGTAGAGTTTAGGGATGGAAGGAGACTTGAAAATCAGGCAGCTGGATCTCATATCACACAGAAAATCTCAAGGGCTGATCTCTGCATCATGTCTTAAACTTACAGTTGAACACGTCCATATACAGACCTGACTAACATCCCTAAATAAATGGCTCCAATGTTAAACTCTCCTCAATAGTAAAAATGTGTCTGCATGCATCTACCTGGTAAGATTTATTTTTAAAGTGGTGTGGCAAAGGAAAAGATTTAAGGTATGTTATCAGGTTTTGCTCAAGATTCGGGTATAACGATGTTCTCACCTAGCTGGGGCCTGAAGAGGTTTGGCCTGGGTATTTCTCTAGAGAAGCCAGATGTGTGTTTGCATATCCCCAGCATTGACTGCAGTACATAAATGTGAGCCAGAACACCATAGCCCTGCCCATGTTTCCTCTGTTCACCATCACTTGAATGTGATGGTCCTGCTGCAGTCGCCCTTAGCTGGGTGGTGTCCCAGTGACATGACTCTAAACTGAACAAGGTAGTCCCAGAAAATACTTGCCTTAATTCCTGTGGTTAAATCTCACTCCCCAGGGTCGCATGTGCCCACGACAAAGAGAGGGAATTCTCCTTCATCCCACTCTAAGCAAAGCACTTCTTCAGAACCCAGAGGAGGAAGAACCACCAGCAAGTATAAAAGTCTGTATGCAGGTAAGATCTGGCCTGGCCAAGAAACACCCTTAGTGGCAGAAACTTTTTATAGAGACTCTGAAAAACATCAGGGAAACAAACTATGTTTAATCCTCCTGAAAAAGTGCTCAAGCAGATCAGCTAGAAACAGGGTTTTCAGGAAGAACCTGAATGGAGAGTCAGGGTTACTTTGCCCCCAGTTGTAAATAGCCCTCATGTGGCACAGGTGATCCTTCCTAAAAAGTTAAAGACATCTCAATACAAGAGGAGGCGTACCCCCAAATATGTCCTCATCAGCACAAATGATTCAACAGCATGCAGAGGGGGAGAAATTCCAGCAGCAGCAGTGAAATCAACCTTCCTATTCCTGGCAAAATGCGACTGAGGTACTCCCTGGAGCAGCTCCTCCAGGCAGTACAGCACGGTGCTATTGCTCGGTATGAAGGAAAGAACATTAACCTTCAGAAACAAATCCTCCTGCTTTTCTGTGTCAGGTTTTATAGCGCAAATAAGGAACATGCCCAAAGGGTCCTAGCAACACTCTTATATTCCCTTTCAACAGTTTGTTTTTAAATACGCCCAAGCAAGCTGTTGTCCATCTCTCCCAGTTGTCAGGAAAGAAAGCTATACCGCTGTAGCACTTAAATTCCTGGGTGAAATCTTGGCTGCACTTAGTCATTGAGGTATTTGCTATTTACTTCAACAGGGTGAGAACGGCATAGCTCTTAGTTGCCTGAAACCACAGAGAGGGACGATCTGCAGAGTTGGCTGCAGGAGGCTTTCACAGAGCCATTTCGTGGAATTTTGAGATTGCTGCCCCAGGAGAGAGCTTCTCCATGGTTTCTCATTTGGTAAATTTGTGTTGCTTTTAAATTCTGCTATCAGACACGCAGCAGCAACCTCCAGAGGGTGAGGTGTGAGCATGTAACCCAGGGCAGAAATCGCTTCTTTGATAAAAAAAAAAAATTACACAGGTTGTGTGTGAACTCCTGAACTTGTGAGTGCCTTTTTGCATCTTCACCCAGGTACGTACCCAACCTGTGTCCCCCTTCTGTACTTGGGCAAGAGCTGCCTACGAATGATCGCTGCACTCTCCTACACCCCATAAATACATCCAGAAATGGGGTCTGGGCAGAACTCAGTGTGCCCAGCCAGGGCACACCTGGTGTGCCTTTATTATTCACCTGGTGGGAATAATGGGTGACTACATCTGAGCTATGCTGCACAGCCTGTGCCCTACTGCATATAGAGATGGCCGGTGATGCTCCCTTGCAGTCCTTTATTTTGTTATTCTTAATGCTATTCTCAATCTATAGGGCATCTGTATTCTATGGGCACCTCTTGTGAATGAAAATGTGATCTGCAAAGCCCTCAAAAGCGAGAGCTCCACTTTTCTGCACAGTGCTGCATTTGTTGAATTTATTTGCTGGGCTGAATTGCCAGGTATTGATAATGATAATAGCACCTATCTTGTATATAGCATGCTCTAACAATACATCTCAAAACGTTTCACAAAGCAACACAAATCCCTTTTATTTCCATATACCCCGGGAAGTTCCATATTCCTAATTTAGCTCATTGCTTTACGCAATCTGATACAATTCAGGAGGACGAGGCAAAGCGGGAGGCCTTTGCCTGCTGTTGTTATCCCAGAAAACACCATGGCTACAACACACAGGTGAAGAACCTGCAACAAAGGGTAGGTGCAAAAGAGGTCAGCGAAGAGAGAGCCAGCAGCTGTGTGGACGTCGCACCGCAGTCACGCACAGCTGCACTCAAGTGGTCGTCATCTTTGAGTAGGTGTAGAAAAACCTGTAGCCTAAATTTCACCTATCTCCTTATGGCAGTGGGAGAGCCTCAGAGAGTGATTCATAGGACCTACATAAGGCAGTAAGCAGGCAGCTGCCTGGAACTAGTCAATAGGAACATCAGGCACAGAAACGCAAATGGAATTTAGCCCCAGTGGTCTAATATAAAAGATCTGCCAGTGACCAACTCGCTGCCTGGGTGGTTCTTCTGATGGTAGTTTGTGGTTTCGGTTATTACTTTCAACAAAGGAATGAGGATAATAAAGATTTCGGAGTCTAAATTAATCTTGTGAGGCTCGTAAAAGTTATATTCTGTACCAGCTTTGTGTTAGGCACAATCCAGTGGCTTTTATTTGCTTGAATGTCCCTGACTTCTGAAATATGCACAGTACATGGAGATACTGGATTCTACATGAATGATGAAATTCATGTTTATTCTGCATTAAAACAGCCGGTGTTGAATGTCAAAGGCCTGTCAGGAGAGAGTTTCTTGCAAACGAAGCACCTCAGATAGAGCAGGATCAAAGTTTTACTTTAAATTTGGAGTCAGACACTGTTTTTTCCAAAAAATAGCTATACTCACATGATTAGTAAATGGGCCAGAATAAAATGAGAGTTTTTAGATAAATTATGTTCTTCTGCCAGCTATTGTGAAACTCTGAAAACCTACGCATGCTTGTAAATAGATCACACTTACATGGAAGGAGATCTCTAAATGCACTGTGACTCATGCAGCTTAAATATACAAGGACAGATCGTACACTGCACAGGGCTGGAGTTTCTGTCAGTATTATACGTTAACAGACTCATGGTATGCAGTATTACAAGGACACACTGGTAAGAGCACTTACCTGGCGGATTTTGAGGAATAAAGATCCAGTCATCACTGTACTTTCCCTCTCAGTAACTACTAGTCAATCCCATAATTATCAACAGGACATTTTTAAAGCTTTGGAGGGTCTCATTGCGCTCAATAGAGAAGGAGAATATGTGGCCATCCTCAGCTCATTGTACTGCAGGCTTATGAATCTGCTCACCAATGTAGCATAGGACAGCTTTTTTTCTTTTGTTTCCCTATAGTTATGAATACTGAAAAATTAATTGCTTACAGGCTTAAAGTTAAGTGCATGCTAAGTGCTTTGTTGGACTGTTGCTTTGCTTAAGTGCTTTGCTACATTCTCAGTAGGCTGTGGGCTCAAATCCTCATCTGTCTTCCTCGTGATTTTGGCATTTAATCTCACAGTCTACGTCTATGTAGCTCGGAATGATGATGGACTCAGCAGCCCATGCATCTCTGAGTCACTTGGCTGCTGTGATGACCACTGGCCGGTTGCTTCTGCAGGGCTGCCTGTTGGCGGGTCATGGTGTGGCTGTGTTTGGACACGTATTCCCAGGTCCCCTGGAGCGTGTGTGCGGGCTGTACCTCCGACCGTGCCAAAAGGGGGTAGGAGTGAGAGTGGCTGGCGCAGCCCCTCTTGATGGGGGTCCTGAGGCTGCCGTTACAAGACAGTGGAGATACAGTCCAAGACACGAAGATCTTGATTTGAAGCTTGTTTGAGCAGGGAGTCAGGAATCTATCCATGGCCTTCTGAGCATTTAGAGTCTCAAATGAGCTCCACTTGTCAAAAACAAAGACTTAAAGACAGCACTGACATGTTTTATACATTTTTCACATTATTCCACAGTAATGAGGACTATAAACATCCTTTTTTCAGAACTGAAAGATGAGATTTTTGGAACACGAATCTTTGGCAAATTTGGTAAGGAAGTTGCCTGGAGCAGTGAGTTTGGCTGATGTCTGTACTTACAGGCTTGCGAGCCAGGATGGGGCAGCATCAGCAAAGGCTACAGGAAAAAACAAAGAACTCAGCTTTGCGCACGTCTGCCCTGGGAGCCGGCTTTCGGCCCCCTCCATCGACTAGTACATGCTTGAATGCTTCCTTTAACTGGAGCTCCGAAACAACACACAACGTTCACTCCGAGGGAGGAAAGGAACTCCTGAGACTTCTGCAGCCTGAATTTTGAGCATCAAACGCTAACATCATTAATTGCTTCCAACCGAGCTAGCAAAGCCAGGGCGACGCACAGACATCTGTGCACGAGCAGCTCACATTGAACGCATTGAGGAACGTTGGGGCAAGTCTGCTTGGAAGGCCAGTAACGTTCACTAGGCAAGTCAGTCGCTGCCAATTATTCACTGTGCTGTAGTTCAGAGCACGGTCCTTATGTTACAGATTTTGTGATCGTGGCCCCTGTTCAGAAAGCCTTAGAAGCGCAAGGCACTCTGCTTGCAGGCTCCGGCTCTGCACGGGTTTTTGGCATGTGAAGGACACCTATTTTCATTGGAAGAGACTCGCCAACAGCAACTGTCAAATTTTGGCCCCATTAATCTTTTTTGTGAAAGGAAAATTTTAAATCTATTCTTCGACTTGGAAAACAACTGAGTGTGAGTTTGTGATTCGTCTTGCCATTTGAGGAGACAAATTAATGAACCCTAGTAATACATTAGCCCAACATCCTCCTTTCTCCTATTGAAAAAAAAAAAAAAAAGGTGATGAAGAAAGAGGTTAAAAAATGTTGTCTGCCCGTTGAGTTGGTGCCTGTGGTTCTTGAGTTACGAGGTGCATACATTATGAGCCTGGAGGGATGCAGAGTTTTGAGTGCATTTCGATGCCTTCCACTCGCTTCGCCATTGAGATGTTTGCTGACAACCTAAAAGGGTGGAGGCACCTCTGCAGTTCTCTCAGGGGGCTTTTAAGGTTTATTTTGTGGTTTTGTTGTATTCCAGGCTCGCAGCTGTAATTTTTCTACTGTCCTTTTGATACTATTACTGGCCATGAGTTCATTTCCTTACCCAAACTGGCTGAGGCCTGTTTGTAGCCATCCCTTTCTCTCGCCACATTTCATGCCTGAAGAGGGATTCCACAGCTGGTGTCTCTGTGCCTCCTGAGTGGAAAAAGGGGAACGCTCACCCAGCAGCCTCGCTTTCCCCTTGCCACAGGCAAGCAATCTCTGGCCCCAGCAGGACCATGCAGTCCAGGGGCCATGAAGATGGGCAGTAAAAGTATAGCAATGTGCCCGAGATGCAGGCAGGACCACCACCCGCTGCCACAGCAAGCCCCACTACAGCCACTAGTTGTGGATCAAGCAACTCCCAGGCCAGACTTACTGCCCATGGCTCATTGCTGGCAGAGGGAGATGGTGTCCTCTGCCCAAGCACATCCTGCAGGAGCAGCTCTACAGAGTCAGAGAAGCTTGCAAGGACTCTCTGGCCTTTTACATGCAAGGAAATCTCCAGGACACTCCATAACCCCAGCCTGTCCCTCAGCCCGTTCCCACTCTTTTCAAGCCAAAGGTCTTATGTGAGCCCCCAGCACACCACATGTGCACCAGGAGCTGGGTTTGGCTGGGTTTGGCTCCAGCCAGGGCCACAGCCGAAGCGGTCACATCCTGGCCTCCATCCCGCTAGCGTGGAGCTGCTCCCCGAGTGTCCATCAACACAGATGCTAGCTTAAAAACAGTGTGCAAACACAGCCAAACTGCTCTTTTACCTGGGCTGGTAGGAATGCCCACGACAACGTAGTTCACTAACTCAGGCTCCCCTGTTGCTTTCCATTTGGTTTCCTGCTGCAGCATCTGAATTGCCCAAAGCTGTTAAACATACAGAGATATGCTGACAAAATAGAAATCATGAAATTAGTTTAAGTAGGAGATTTTTAACAGAACAGTCAATCCCTTCACTATTTTTTTTTCTCTGTCTTCTGAGGCATTAGGATGCACGGGCATCACATTCTGAGATTTCCCTCTACAAAACCTAGAAATATGATGGGGCTTTTGTGAAAATCATTGTTGGCAGTACTGTCTCATATGTTGAGTTTTTCCACTGTAGAGAGTAACTTTGCCACTAACCCAGAATATGGGGAAACACATAGTTTACTCAAAGAACCACAGTCTGGTCACCAACTGCCCCTTATTTTAAGAATTTATTATATTAGCAGATAACTTCCCTTTGTTGTCATATGGACGAGGAGAACAAACCTTCACTTCATGGGTGCACAACTTATTTGAGCAGATAAGCCGTTAAGATGCTTGACACCAGGTAAGATCCCATTGCGACGCCTCCAAACCTCTTCCACAGCCCTCACATCACATTCCCAGGTGAAGAAGAGTCCTTCTGTGGAGAGCTGAACTCTCAGAAGAGGTACCACATTGCGATATATATAAGTACTCTGCACTGTCATCATGAGGGTATTGCATCCTCTATAGAAGGTGGCATTCAGTGCTGAATATTCACTGTCAGCATCAGTACTTTTGAACTTTCTATGAGGGGTGAACATTTTGAATTCCCAAGACTTTGCCAAGAGAAAGATAAATTAACATGGTGTAAAATTTCCATATTTTAATGGCACCCATTTTATGTTCAGGCTCGGGACTTAGAATAATCGAGTTATTTTCATTTCTGTTTATAGCTCATTTCTGCTCAATTTCCTCTCCTGCCTTTCCCGCAGTAACTCAGTGTGGCGGGGCTCGGGCTGCAGATTCTACAAGAACATTGTTAAATCTGAATTAAAATTTGTTTCACTAAAAATACACTCACAGTTCATACAAACCCATTTATTGATCCTATTTTCAAAAAGCTTCACCTGTGACCTAACTGAACCACACTACAACACTCTAAGCTTTGGATGATATGGATTTTCCCAGATATTGCTTACTGTCTGTTTCTAATTCATATGCATGTTCCTGATCTATGACAACTGGCTGGTTTATTTTTAATATCATTGCTGCACATGAGCAATAAAGGGTGACACTTCTTCAGAAACCCACAAACTAGCAATAAGCTTCTTCGGTTACAAAGGAGAAGAGCAGAGCTCTGCCACCAAGGAGAAATCATCAAATCTGGGGGAGAAGTTGCAAAGAGAAGAAAAGGGTTTTCACATGGTTTGCAACCCACATACTTTTTTTTTTTTTTTTTTTGGCCACTCAAAGGTTTTTTGTAATTGCCAGCCAAGTGCTACACAGCGAATTCCAGCTCCACTAGAGCTATCAGAGCTGCTATGAAGTTAACCTAAAGCTGGCTTATGCAGCCAGATGCAGCTTTTCCAGTTGTAGAGGATCATTGTGGAAGGATGGAGAAGGTCACTAACTGGTCGCACGTGGGGCTACCATGGCCCGTCTAAGGCTCCCTGGCTCCTAGGGGAGGAGAGTGCATTTCACAGGGGAGGCTCAGAGTGGACTTTCACAAAAGGCAACCACAGATGAGAAAGTACCATCCCAGGGCTAAACAGACAGTCAGAGGACAACACTAGGCTGGCCTAAAACCCCATTTTACTTCCTCTTCTCTAACTGAAATGAATGTAAATAAAAGTCCCCTCCAAGTGGCACCATCTCTCCAGCTTGTGGAGTGGGACGAGCAGGAGGAGAATGGTGGTGGGCACAGATGCTCTGGGACGGGCCGTGGAGGGAGAAGCCGAGCCCCCAGCAGGCTCTGGGAACTGCTGGTGGCCCTGAGCTCATGGCTGAGGTCACACACCAAGATAGATACACACTGAGTGGTTGTTCTCTCTACAGGGTGAGAGGATGTTACGTTTTAAGTTTCTACATCTGATCAAGGTGTATTTCATGAGTTCACAAGTATACGTAGGTAAAGAGGAGTTCTTTTCCAACAACTCCTGTTTATTTTTCATCACATCTTCTGTTGATAAAGGCAATCTGTATAATTAATACAATTCCACCTTGGCAAGGTACTAGATCTATTGTTACACGGTGCTCTGATGATAGTGTTAGAAAATATCAATAAAGTGAACACTAAGGTGATGAGGAACCAACATATCACAGTGACAGCCATTATCAAATAAGGCTGACTTTAATTAAGGCTCTCTCAGGCCGAGTGCTGAGCCTGGCACTATTTGATATCTTCACTGGTGATCTGGAAGCATAAAATCATTACTAATAAGATATTTGGTAACAGAGAGGTAAATAATTGTGTGGGCTGGACAGTTATGCAAGACTGAGACTCTGCGTTCATTCTATCTAAATACCCTTTAATACAGGTGAATTCTATGTTATAAACTGCTGAACAAGAAATGGGGACCACACACAAAATGCCTTATAGTGGGAGACTTAAAGAAATCAGCCTGATTTTAACAAAAGGAAGACAAAGAACTAATTTACGAGCATTAATGGGAGAAAATACCCAATCTGAAGGGACACTTCATTTTCACAGAGAAAAGTATAACGAGAACCATGGATGGGAGATGAAGCCAAATGAATTCACATTGGAAATAAAGCACAGATCCTCAGCAATGCAAACAATTAACCACTGGGAAAAAAAAAATTGGAAAGGGTGGATTTTCCGTAATTTTTTCATAATGTCCCCTGTTCAAGTCTGAATGCTTTTCTGCAAGCAAAATTTTAGTAAAAAAATCCCAAGTTGTTGGACTCAGAAGCAATGGGAAGTAATTGAAAAGCTGGAGATACACAGGAGGTCGGGCTCAGCTGGCAGTCCCTTCCGGACTTCAAAATCCCCTGCATCTGTGAACTGTGCTGCTAAAAAATTTCCCTTATCTCCTAACAAGTGTAATAGGCAGAGAAATGTTCTTGGAATGGATAACTGTAAGTTTGATTGGCCAGCGATATATATCACTTAATGAAATCTAAAATGAGGTGACAGATACCATCAGAAACATCACTGATAGAAATTGTTCAGATGTTTGTTGTGAGCCTCTGTTGTTATAATTCTTTGTTTGTACATTTGCCGAAGGATTTCTTGGCCTGCAGAGGTAATTATGTGCCTTATTGTACGGATGGGAAGAAAGCACTCTTTTCATGCAGACCATATTGATCGGAGTAGTCAATTTATTAGAGAAGCAAGTTCCAAAATGCATACCATTTAGTTGCTTGGGGATTATAGTCAGTTGCAATTTTTCTACTAATTTAAGTTACTGTAGAAATAAAAATATTTCCATGTTGATTTTATTTCAAGAGCAATGAGATTGCATGTCTAGTGCACAGCTTTATTTGACAGAGAAACTTGCATCTGTATTATATCACTGACAGCTAGAGCATTTGCCTGCAGAATACTACGGAAAGGTCATGATTACCAAGAGAAACATAAATGTGCATGCACTTACTAGCTTATTTGACTTGGAAGCTTACAGCTAGATATAGCTGAAGAGAGTATTGCCATAGTTAGGAATATTTCTCAGAGAGGGGTGTAATCAATTTGTAATTTTTAAAGAAAAGCATGAATGTGTGGGCAACCTACTGTTCTTGCCTTCAATTGGCTTGTTGGTCTGTGTTACATTATTTTAAGCAGCAGCTGCCTATTAGGAGATTTGTGAAGGTCCTGCTGATTCTGAAAGAGCAGGTTTCATGTCGACAGATTGAATAATAATACTGTGTTCGAGACTCTGCTTCCCACTCTGATCAGTTTAAATTCTTCAGGAAAAGAATGTGTTCTTCTGTGTAGGTATCTTGTGTGTACCTCCTCAGCGGATAATAACAAATATTTCCCCAAAGCTGGCTTCATCAGAAAACGTAGCAGCGATTGCACTGAAAGACTCAGGCTCCAGAGAGGGGAAAAGTTCACCACCCTTGGTAAAGCTCAGCATGCCTCTGAAATCATCCAGGCTCTCAGCTCTAACTGCCTTTCTCTCCCCCACATCTCAAAAATAGCCTTTGAGTTCAAAATGATCACATACTCATCTTACATAAAATACACAGGTTCCCAGAGAAGCTTGTGTCCTATTTGCTGAGGCGTTTACAGAATGATTTCAATGCCTGCACATGATGGAAAAAATTCAGGACTCGTGCTACTGTTTTAGAACTAATGCATGGGCTGGTAATGATGAAAAACATAACGTTAGAAATAATAATGGGAGTAGCAGTTACGGATGGACAATCAAAAATAAGGCTGACAAAATGAATCCTCTTTTCAAAAAGAAGCTGGAATTCTAGGCATTATGTCTATACTGTCTGCCAAGCCTGGACCCAACACTGTGTTTGAGGCCCAACTCACCTGTCATGTAGGTAGGTTGGGCAGATTTCCATTCTCAGGATTTAGTTTTATATCATCAATGGAGAGCACGTGGACTTCTTCTGCTTTTGAACACGTGGGTGGCACAGGCACATGAAGGCTTGAACCAAGTCCACTACTACATGTCTACCCCATCAGTCCCTGCAGTGGCATCCCACAGCCGATGTCAGGCAGGTCTGCTGCAGAGGGCTTCTCATGCAGGTTTGACACCATGTGCATTGGAGACTTGCTGGGGGTTCCCTGCCACCATCACTGGGCTTGCAGCAGGGGCCAAAGGTCTCTGAGGAACTTTACCTTTCAGCTCTGCAGGGAGAGTTAGAGGAAAATCCAAATCTGTCCTTTTCTGCCCAGCTTGCCAGCTCCCCGATAGCTCCCCAGAAAATGGCCAGTACTGACCCCTGAAGGTTGAAATCACACGTTTTCCTCATGTTTGTATAGGAGGGGAAGAGGACAAGCCGTGGTGAAAGACGTGAGTCTTTATACGTTCACTTTGTGCTTTCTGTGTTTCTCTTTCTGCGTATGTAACGAGGTGGCAGAGAATCTCCCTTCACACAGCAGTGGGTGCTGGGCAGTCCCGTGTCTTGTCTGCACCCCAGTCGTTGGCTCACAGGACTCAGCGTCCCAGGGTGGCTTCATGAACAAGTGGAGTTTCTGTGCAGCTCACTTGGCTCCTCTGCTAGCCTGCATGAGCTTCTGCTGTTAGGTCTCCCACAGATCCACCTGCTCCCACTCTGCCTTCTGGAGTTACCGGGTACATCCCCATTTCTAACATCACGGTGCGTTCTGCTCAGCCGAGGGCAGGCGGCCACGTGAGCACAGGATCTGTCATTGAGATAGACTTCCCAGCCTCATGCCTGCCTTTAGACAGGAGCTTGTCTCCCCAGCAAAGATGGTCCCACAAAGAACCTTGTTCCTAGTGCGCTGCTGGTCATTATGCTGTGTGGGGATGGAGGAATCCCTTCCCTGGAGCAGTTTTCTTCTCCTTTACGTGGTCCGTGTGGGCTGCTAAACTTCAATCTCTGTACAACGCTCTGAAGAACACTCTCCTATCAGAGGATCTCCCTGTCTTCTTTCAGGTCTCACTTTCATTCACACGTACCTGTTTGAGACCAACTCAAAATCAGGAGCCAGCTCAGCTTTCTGCCTCCAATGAAGTGGGTTGCCCCAGGAGGTGACAGTCTCACCGTGCTCACTGCACAGCAGGCATCTCAGCTGAGAGCCTGGCGCTGCTGCAGGGCTGCTGGCCCCAGCTTCCCTTGTGAACCAGCAAGGCATGGCACCGAGGGGCAGCACTGTTTGGTGGCACACTGTGTGGTTGTGCTTCTTTGCCCAAGGCAGCCAAGAGGCAACCCAGCACAGGGGAACGGTCTACATCTCACCCACCTTCACTTAAAGACACGAACTCTGGGCTGCAGCCTAAGCAAAAGAAAAAACCCCAGGATTTTAGGGTTAGGACATCCTGGTTCAGCTTATCCTACTGGAGATCTGTAGGCAGTTCCTGGCCCTGAGTGCCAGGCAGGTCAAAGCCAGCAGCCTCCATCCTGCCCGTGCCAGCCTGCGCTGCTCTCCCAGCAGGAGACATGGTTAACGTTCTGCAAAGACACTGCGCAACAGGACCGGGCATCCCCTTCAGTTTTAGGAACCTAATGTTAAGTTCCAGCAGGCATTTGCCTTTCTTGCACCTTTCCCCAGGCACCTCAGATGTTCTCCAGAATTAGTTACTGAGCTGGGGTGCTTGGGAACCGCAATTCATCCTCTGGCTCCTACGGATCCACAGAGATAGGACCGATGTATCCAAGTCCTTTGGAAAATCCAGCCCCAGAATGAAGTCTCCTTGTTGGCTTTTCTGCAAACCAGGTGATTTTCCAGCTCCAACCCAAGTTTAGTACCTTCAAGGAGCAGTTGATTAGTCACAGATGGGGACTAAACACAACTCCCATCTGTTGAAAAGATCATTTTTTTCTATTTTTCCCAGAGAAGGAAGCTCCCAAGAACCTAATAGCCAATGTGATTTGTATTAAACGCAACACATTGAAGTCCCCCTTAATTTGACTAGGAGAGCCAGTATCCTGCTATCAATGCTCTACTGTGGTTCAGGGATTTATCCCAGTAAATCCTAGTAGGGGGCTATTTAATCAGCAGAGTCCAAGCTCAGTGTTTGCAAACAGACCTTAAAATAAAAAATGTAGAAGCAGGTTAGACTGAGCAGGCGGCTTGGCATTCCTTAGCACAGAGGCAATTTGTTTTCATAACTTGTGTAATACAGCCTCTCACCCCTCAGCACATAAGCACCAATCAACCTGCAGGGAAATCATTAGCTTAAAACAATTACCAGCAGATTTCTTACAGGTCTCAGGAGTGCTGGGGACTGCAAAGCTTATCATTTGGCATTCACTGCATCCTTAACCTTTCCGAAGGCAGCCAGAGAGAGCAGAAACCAACAGAGAGCCTTTCAAAAATCTTTTAATAGCTGCTCTCTCCGTTTGTGTTTATAGCGACCGTAGCTGTTGCAAAAAGCTTTCTAAAGCACTCCAGGCCTCCCCGGAGCAAAGGCTGGCTGGTGCTGGGCACTGTAATAGCAGCACATTGTTTCACAGGTGCAAAGTCACTCTAAACCCTTCCTTTTTCCTCTCTCTGGAGGCCGGAGCTGGCCATAACTTTCCACGCCAAGCCATTCCAAGCCTGGTGTCATTACTGCAGATGTGGTTTCGGCACGGTGCGTGGGCAGCTCACTAATGCTGTGTCTCTGCACCGGGGACCCTCTCCTTACAATCACCACGTTGGCTGAAGAGTAACATTTTAATGACATTTGCAGATGTCATTCAAACCATGGGTGGCTTTACCCGTGTAAACATAGCTCTTAGGTGACGTGGCTTGGTGCAATTGATGCTTTGTGCCTTTATAAGCACGGTCTTTGAGAATATTTTTCACTTGTGAACAGAAAAGTCCAGATCCTCCATAGCAGCTGAGACTACTTAGTAAAACTAAGGAGCGGGGACAGCAGGGACTAGTTAGTGGCTTCTAATCTTCTGTTGTACCCTGGCTTCAAACTGAGTTAGAAAATCTTAATACCATTTAATGCTTTTAGCTCCTAAAGGATTCACTGTAAGACACACACTTATTCCCACTACAGGCTTAGGTGGAGAATAAAGCTGAAAATCTGCTCTCTAAAAGTAATGGAAATGTGATTTTTCTGCATTGTTATTCCCATGTAATCCAAGAACCAGGATCTCCATGCAGCATCTATGCTATCTATGCCAAAGTGCAAAATCTCCTCAGTCAGTGGATCAGCAGCTACAGCTGTCTTGGTGACAGGCTTTTTACATAAAGCTGACAAAATCACCAGTAACCTTCACTCACAAAAGCAGTATCTTCAGACTGTGGCCTTTATTATTTGAAGGATCCTTACAGAAAGGATGTGGCTCTACAATGAGACTTCTGTTAAGACCAAGAGATACAGATCTCATTCACAATAATCAGTATCTCCAGCACCACAGTGACACCTGTGAACAAAGCAATGAGAGGTCCATGGTCTTTCTGCTTCCCCACTCAAGCGACAAGAACCAAACCACTCATGCATTCAATGGTACAAGGCAAGGTATTCATCTCCATACATGACATCCTTGCCAACATTCCCAAAAATTGCTTCACAAGGTGACCAGTCCACTGTCTGTCTCCCTTGGAAACCTTCCTTCTGTCTTGGTCAGTATAGATCATCAGTAACTAGCCTTTGACTTTTTTGTAGGTTTTTGCATCCATGCACTCCTTCACATTGTCCTGCTACTTTTTCTGTATTTTGTTTCTAAAATGTGAGTGTTATCAGGGAATTCTGATGCTGCTTTATACCTGTTAAAATTTGTTATCGTAGAAACAGAGCCCTTGACCCAAACCTTCTGGGAGCTATCACTGAGGCACGATCAGCCCCATGGCCCAACAGAAAGGCTCTCCAGAGCACATTCCAAGCTGGGGGGGAAAGGTTTGGGACTTATTATGGGGTGATTAGAAGGACCACAGATGGGAAAATGGATGGATCAAGATTGTTTTGAAGGAATGAACACGAGAAAAGAGAGAGATAAGGAAATAAAAGGGGATGCATTGAACTACGTGGCTGGTCAATATGTTTCCTGATCCATGTCCTGCACCTGACCAGTGCAGTCTGTCCTCTCTTCTTGTTAATGTGCATCTCTATTTTTCTGTGTGAGGGGACCCTTTTCTGCATGCATGAGTGGGTATGGATCCAGAAACTGGATTTGAACCACAAGTTACAAGGGCCCATGTGCCTGGGGTGCAACCCAAGCAAGGACTGTCCTGTAAGTCAGCGTGTCACTGGTAACAAATATCAAGCCAGAGTAGGTGGTGGGTAGAAGTGGCCTGGAAGCTGAGTATCAAAGTAGCCATAAGCCTGGGCTGGGTATGTGCATGTCTGTGAGGGAGACCACTGGAGGAACTGGCTACTGGAGCCACCAGGAGATCCAGGCCAGCTCCTGGGGTCTCATAGTCAATTGGAAGACTCATTTGTGTGTGCATGGGCAAGTGCATGTGTGTGTACACGTCTCTGTGCATGAAGCAGCTGAAGAGAAGAGGATGCAAGGGCTAGTTGCTGGGCGGGCTTGGTGTCTGACCTTACCAGATCCATAGTGTGCCATAGGCGACTGGGGGCACGTGTGTGTGTCCATGTGATGGAGTCCATAATAACTGGAGACATGCCTTTGCTCCAAACCCTGGCCTACACTTTGTCTTGTCCTTTGCTGTGTATAAAGCATCATCTGTGTAAATAAAATTGAAAAGCACCAGAGACTGTCCCTAGACACAGAACTCAGTCACAGTAACTGTAAGGTTGTAAGAACAACCCCTGTAGTGCCTTGGGTTTCTGCCAACAAACACTCCTGAACAGCTTGAAGGCATGATTTGGGATGCAGCTCAAGTTAGGGTTTGTACGCAGTCATCCTTTTTTGGAGACTAAGTGAATTTGGGGCCCCTCCTGTGCCACTTAGCTTCTGTGCCAGAGATACAGTCTGCACACATTTAATTTACTGACTGAGCTGTAGGCACAGAACCCTTCCTTGGCTCCTACATCCTCCACGTGGTCACTGAGCATGGTGTTCCTGCACCAAAAAAAAATCCAGATATCAGCCTGCCTGGACTAGAGTCACTGGCCCTGCTTCCTACCCAGCTTTCTGCTAGATCAAACATTAGGTCGTACCACCCACGCCAAGCTCAGCAGTGGCCTTTGCTCGCATTGCCCTTTCTGAATCCCTCAATTGATTCCCCTGGTCTGGGAGTTCATGCTTTTGTCCATATTACCTATCAGGTTATCTTACCCAAGATCTATAACTGTTGATATATCCCACCCACCTTGAAAGCCCTCTTGCAAATCCTCTGTCCCAAAGACTACCCAGCAAACACTTGCAGCAGGTAGCCCACTAATGGGCTGAGACTACCACTAATCAGGTTGACCAGGACTGTTTTATTGGTTCTTTGTGCCAAAAGGCTTGACCTCTGCCCCTAAGATAAGGAAGCAAGAAGAGACTGGCAAGACAGGGAGATATATTTCTTATGGAAATAAAAGATTTTTCTCCTTGGTGCCTTCTCTGCAGCACCCTGTACGGCTGAGCTATGGCAGCACCATGCTGTGGCATGCCAACGACAAGTGATGGGGTGCAAGAACTCCTGTTACCCCATCCTGCCTTCAGAGAGCAGGTTGCTGCAGTCATACTACAGGTCCTACTGCGATGTGGGAGGGATGTTTGGATGCTGCTGGAGATGACATTTTCACCACCTGAATCTCCCTCCTGCCTGCACCCTCCTAGATCAGTCACAATTTGTTTCTCAGAGTTCATCAATGGCAATCTCCTTCCTACTGCTACAAGTTCGAGACCTTCCTAAGCAAATGGATAAAGTATTTGCTGGTAGGAGGTAGATGAGAGCCAGGATGGAATAAAAAGCAGCTGGCCACCATGGCCCATATATTCCATTGTTAAGGGACGGGATTAATAAATACAGTGGGATTAATAAATTCAATAAGCAGTGAAAAGCACAGGAAAATTTCATTGCTGGTGCAAAAGGGAGCACATCCCCCATCACCAATGATGGTGTGTTTGCCCTGCACAAGCATGAAAGTCATCCCAGAGAGTCAATAAAGACTAAATCTTGCCGAAATACCATGATCACTCCTTTCCTATTGATTTACAAAACCAGCAGATGAAGGGAATGAAGCAGCAGCCTACAGCCAGTCCTGAGAAAAGCCTCAGCCACAAAACATGACTTGAAAAATGAATGCAAGTTGGCTGGGAAATGAGCACTGTCACAGAGATTGAACACAGGCTGTGAGTCCATAAACAAAGAGGAACAAAAGATAAACATGAACATAAAGAGCCGATGGGAGAATATCTGGGGCACGGATTGGGTGTGGGGAGAGGAGGAAAGGAGGGCTAGAAATCTGCTCTAAGTCTGGTTTTATTTAATGTCTATTAATGATCTGGAAGGAAGCAGTAAACACCACATTCATTCAATTTATATTTGATGTAACGACTTCTATGAATTAGAGAGGTGGTGTGTAAACTAGTGGGGACAGACACAAAACATAAAGAAACCTAGACAGGCTGGAAATAACAAAATGACAGCCAAGTGGATGGGCACAAGGCGATAGTCAGCAGGAGGAAGCACAACCCCAAATGCAGACACGAAGTGGAGAAATGTGCTAAAAGAAGGGAGACAGAAGGTCCTAATAACAACAGAGACCAACAAACTTGCTGCGAGCTTGTGGAGCAGACTCATCCCAAAGGAAGCAAGAGGGTAAGTATCTGGACCTATTGATTTATGAGGAATTAAGTCAATGAGATGAGTTTGGCTGCATGACAACTGAGCAAAAAGAGCAGAGTGTGCTCAGGCGTTAATGTTGAGACAATCTGCTGGAGGTGAGGAACCACCCTGGGGACTTCTATCTATTTGGACAGCGTAAACACCACAAAGGAGGAGGAGGACTGATTTATGGAGTGGGAAGGAACAAGGGTCAGAAACAAACTAAAAGAAATATAGGCTGGCTCAGTGACAGGGTGAGCTGTATTGCCCTGTGAAACAGCTACCTGTGGAGGTGTCTGACATTTCTTTCTCTGAATCCCTTAAAACTAGATAAAAACATGTGAGAGAACGGGCTCCAGGAAACGAGTTTTTGTCTTTGAAAGGATGGACAGAATGGATATAGAGGGCAATGGCAGCCAGGGTGACTGCAGTCCAGATAAAAGGGTTTGTCTGCTAATGCATCTCATCTGTTGTAAAATCCTAAGAGGAGGTGAGGTGCTCTTTCCCCTAAACTGACCTCACAGCACGGTTGTCTGGGAAGGAAGAAAAATCACAGCTAATGAAAACACAAGGATAAGAGGCCCAGGAACTAAAGGACCTGCCAGCAGGTACTACCTCAGAAAAAGACAGGTTCACATCACAGACCTTAGCACTTCACAGGTCAGGGGCTGCAGCATTCAGCAGAGACAAGGAAGACCTGAGCTTGCTGCCCTTTTCACCAGGCTGAATTTGAGCCCACATCTCCTGCTTTCCAAAGACTGTCCTAACCACACAGCCTAGCAGAGGGAGCAGTAGTTACCAACCGTCCGTTCATGCTTTTACTCCCCTCAAGAGTTTACTGGGTTACAGGATAAGGAATGAAAACGATGTTCTCATCATGCAGGAGGTCACTGGTCTGGCTCACAGTCCTGAGACAAAAATCTTAAGTGGTCTGGAATGACTGCTCTAGCAGTGGAGTTACTGAGCAAGAAGGCGCAGTCTCTTCTCTGCAAGAAGGGAGGAGGGGGAGGGAATCTGAGAAACATTCAGCAGAAGAAAAGGACAGGGTGGCAGAGTGGATTGTGAACTTCAAATCTGACTGCTCAGCACAATACGGGTTTGGATGGCTCTGGAGGCAGGACCAGAAGCTGATGATTAAGAGGAACTTGGCTGACAGATGTGCAGATGTCAGATATTTAGGCAATCTAGGGGTGAAGAGGAAAGGGCAAGGGAATTTTGAGGTCTAGTTTTGGTTATGGGGTAGATTAATCTAGCACTAATACCTTACAAGATCATTGTTTTAAGGTGTTAAACCTCTTTTGTGCACCATGAGAATGTCCAGAATGTACTAGAAAATTACCTTTCATTTAGATAACTCCATTCCCCAGACAAGCAGTTATAATGCATTATAAAATGAGATCTCATGCTCTGGGCTGAAAGGAAGGAGAAAAGAAATCTATAGAAAATCATGTTTTCAAGCATAAGACAGTGGGAACTGGCATCCCAGCTGTCTGGAGAAGATAAGGACTAAAGTGAAAGTGAGGAGCATTTTAATATATCACTGGTGGGGGAAGCATTAGACCTGGCAACAAGCTGTATTTCTTTACTTAGGCAATAGTCGATGTTTTTGAAAAACTACGCAAGGGTGGAAATTTCAAAAAAAAACGATTACACCTTTACTGCAGACAGTTGGGAAGGCACCCAAACTCCAGATCCTCGTGAGCAAAGGAGAACTCTCATCATACAGAATCAGAAGAGGTGTTCAAACATTAAGTATTTCTACTTTGATTCCCCTTATTATACAGACAGCCCATGAATGAAAGAGCCATCTCCAATTTTAGTGCAAAGAGTAGTTCCACAATATCTTCAATATGCAGGAGGTAAATGCCAGGCTTATGCTTTCTGCACACAGCTCCTAGAGGCACTGAATCACACAATAGCTGAGGCTAGCAGCAACCCCTGGAGGTCGTCTAGTCAATCCCCTGCCCAAAACAAGGTCACACTGCTCATGATTTTGTCTAGTAGAGTTTTTAATATCTCCAGGGACTGAGACTCCACAAACTCTCTGGGCAGCTTGTATCAGTGTTTGACTCCCCTTGCACTGAAGTTTTTTTTCTTATGTTTTAGAGGAATTTCCTGTGTTTCAGTTTGTGCCCATTGCCTCTAGCCCTATTGCTGGGCACCATGGAGGAGAAAGAGTCTGGCCCCATCTTCTTTACACCCCCCTCCCTCAGGTATTTATACACATTGATGAGACTCCTTCTCCAGGTTGAACAGCCCCAGCTCCCACAGTCTGTTCTCGTTTGTCAGATGCTTGAGTCTCTTAGACAACTTAATGGCCCTTCACTGGACCAGCTCCATTATACCCATATCTCTTGTACTGGGGTGTCCAACGCTGGACATATCACTCCAGACGTGTCTCACCAGTGCTGACCAGAGTAGAAGGACCACCTCTCTCAAACATGCTGCCAACATTCTGCCTAATGCATAGCTGGAGGCTGCTGGCCTTCTCTGCTGCAAGGGCACATTGCTGGCTTATGACCAGCCTACTGTCCACCAGGACTACCAGGTCCTCTTCTGCCAAGCTGCTCTACAGGCAGTCAACCCTCAGCCTGTGCTGCTGCAGACCATTGGTCTGGGGCAATTTTTAAATCCTTTCAGAAATAAAGTGATAATCTCAGTTCTTCACCCTTTATGTGTGGAACTACGAGGCAGTCCCACAGGTGAACCTTTCTCCCTCTCCCCTGAGGACTGAGCAAGCAGTGCAGCAAAAAGGGGATCTCAGCTAGCTACTGGGAAAGAGTTTTTAATGGTAAGGAAAGTAAAGCAATGGAGAATCATGTAAATGTGAAAAATCTCTCACTGGAGCTTAGCCAAGTGTCTAACAGGAATATATTAGACCTAGCTGATCCTGCTTTCAGGCAGGGGAGTGGATTAAATGAACTTTCAAAGCCTTTGCTATGGTTCTCTGCTAATTCACTACACAAAAACAGTGGCATCGATATTTGAAAAATCTTACCCTGTTACTCCAGGTATGGCACCTCTCATCCAGCAAAATGCTGAAACACAGCTATTTATTGGCAAAAAAAGGCATTTTATGGTTTTCTCCTCTGCAGGATTCTGGTGTTCTACAAACACTGACTGTTTATCTTCCCAGGGCCACTGAAGACGAGAAGGAAGTACTACCTTCTATGTTTACTCATGGTCATTGAGTCAAAATTGCCAAAAGAAACCATAGACTTTGGTTTCTCATTTGAGATGCTTAAGAAAAGGTTTTTTCAGCATCTAAAATGCATCTTCAAAGCCCAGTTCCCATAACAGTGGGTATTCAGCATATCTCCTATCAAATTCCAGTTTTCAGGGTTTCCAGAAAATCAGTTACCGTTTGTGAAAAGTTTTGAGTTAAGTAACTAGCCCAATGTAACATAGAAATGATGTTCAGGAGAATACCAACAAAATCCATAACAGCAACAGAATCCAATACCGGCACAACACTCAGTTTCCCAAACCACAGTACAATCCTTTCCTATCTTGAAACCCTCTGCCATTACCCTCCAAATTCCACAGTTTCTGCAATGAGGTAACCATGATTCATCCCACAGCAGGTCCGTCCACTGCAGTGAGGAAAAATAAAAGCAAAAAAACCCACCAGTCTGTGGTCACGCAATTAGAAATTGGAAGATAATGCACACAACGGACCTGAATTATGGCAACTTTAGTTCTGGCATTCCTTAGCCTTCCTTGGCAATTATTATGCTCTTTTCCTATGGGTTTATTTTTTTTACTGTTTCAAGTCATTTCTTAGATTTTTACAAAAGCAAGCTGGAAATACAAATTCCTCATATGGAACCAGCTGATCCACAGCTGAGTAAACAGCAGAACTGGAACTTTTGTATCCTCGGCACGGTTCAGCGAGTGCATGGAGAGACACTGGCAGAGCTGCTCATGCTGATAAGCTGCTATCGTCAGATGGTTTTTGCATTTGCATATCTTCAGACATGACTCGTGCATTCCGCAGGAAAACAGTGGTCCATCTTTGCGTCAAAAAGATACTCTTCCAAAAAAAATTGCATCTCTTTTTGTCACTCCAGCTTCTTCCCCTCAAGTCTTGTTAATTTTATAGGTATACCAGCGTACCGGCCAGCCTCCAGGTATAAAAAATTAAAGCCATGTTGTTAAAAGAGTGTAAGTCGGCTACATTTGTCTCCATGGATTTTAGGGACAAATAACACACTGTGGATATCTAACTGGATAGGAAAGCTAAGCACCTTCTTCCTGTGCATAGTCCCTGGGCTGATTTTTGAATCTAAAAAAGACCAAAAGCGTAAATCTCCATTCTGATCTTCCACAGATTTTATATACTTCCAATTACACTGACTCCTGTAGAATTATTATCAGATAAGTAACACCAGCAAGTAACAGTAGTGTTATACAAATACTTTTAATCATTTAAATATGGCTGTTTTCCCATGTCAAATATTCACAAATGATCTAATACATATGTCTATACGTAAAGGCCCAATGCATTTCTTCTTCTTGGCAATATAAACCTCTTACCTCAATCAAAGTCAACACAGAGGCACTAATCAAACAATTAGATCTGAAGTACCTCTGGTTGTTTAATAACTTTAGACCTGTATACAAATAGGTCTTGGCCTTCCAGCTCTAAATATCTAGAATAACTGAAGATGTCTAACACATTTCCCTACAGAAGAAAAGAAGCCAAGGCTGGAAATATTGCATTTGGGATGTAGAAGCAAGAATCACAGAATCAATCATCCAAAATAAATGATATTATTATTAACATCACTCAGAAGCTGTGTAAAAGAAGACAAGCTGAAAGGATGTGTTTAAACATGCCAAACGTGTTTGGGATATCTCAGATGCATTTCACTGTCCTCAGATACGAACTGATTGTTTTTCTATTTAGAGCTAACTAACCTACAAAGCAAGTCAGTACATTGGGAGGCCAGAAGAAAGTATCAGAGGAAAAAAGGACACGTTTTTTGCCTCATCATTGCTACCTCAAACTCCAGTGACATAAATCCATGTAACATTAGATTTTTACGATTTTTTGTTTCTAATGACTAGGCAAAATCCCTAAACAAGATAACTCTTAAGGCTCTGAGCCAAGTTCAGGTCTGATGTAGCCCATGAAACAGCAACAATAAGCAAAGGGACCAAAATCTGATGCCACTGA